>CM038682.1:555080732-555566269 GCA_021605205.1 Aegilops longissima
TCTTGCGCTCCACGATGCCATTTTGTTTGAGGTGTGTATGGAGCGAGAGAACTCATGAGTGATTCCATGGTATCCATATAAAGATCAAGTCGGTGTTCTTGAATTGGTCTGCGTTATCACTTACGATATGCTTGATCTTGATGCCATAATTGTTCATTGCTTTCGATTAGCAAGCGTTTGAAGACATCTTGCACTTCAGTCTTGTAGAGAATTATGTGCACCCATGTGTATCTTGGTAGTCATCAACAATGGCGAAGCCATAGAGACAAGCGAGTTGTTGTGAGGTAGAGTAATGGTAGGGCCAAACAAATCCATGTGTAACAGCTCGAAGGGTTGAGATGTCGTCATGATTGTCTTTGAGGGTGCTTTGCCTAGTCATCTTTCTAGCTTCGCGAGCACCACACAAATGATCCTTCTTGAACTTGACACCTTTGATGCCAATGACATGCTTCTTCTTGGCGGTGTGTGTAAGTTTCTCATGCTAGCATGCTGAGCCTCCGATGCGAGCCGACGTTAAAACTTACGCAAGACATATGACAAGCGTGTGGACCTGCGAGAAATCTACCATGTATAGATCATATTTCCTATACCCTTCAAAGACTAGAGACTTGTCGATTCCATTAGTACAAGGCAGCGATATTTTCGAATATCACAATCATGTTCAAGTCACAAAGCATTGAGGCGGACATCAAGTTGAAACCAAGGGATTCAACAAGCATCACTTTATCCATGTGTTGATCCTTTGAGATTGCAACTCTACCTAGACCCAATACCTTGCTTTTACGGTGTCAATGACAAATGTGATGTGACTCTTGTCGATGGACATAAGGTTGAGTCCATGAGAAGACTTGATCACCGATCATATAATTAGTGCATCCATTGTCCATAATCCATTACGAAGCATGAGGTGTCATGCCCTCTGATGCGATTAGGATGATAGGCTTCACCAAGAGCATTGTGAAGCATAAACATTTAACGGGCAAGTGGCTTATTGAAGCTTAAATCAAGATTAGGACTGATAGGATGAATGGAAAAGCGATTCAAGAACAAAATACATAGTGAGACCATTTGGGCATTTGATCTTGTGCCCTACAAGATGTTTTAGGTCCCGACAATATCATCGAGGCGCCTTTGATTTTTAATTTGAGACCCTTTCTGCAAAAGAGAGTTAATTCTTCTTAACCACCCACATCTTGAGGGTGGCTTAGAAGCAATGAGTCTAAGTGCAGCATCGAGAACTTGGCTTTGGTGCCCTAGCAAATAGCCTTGCGGGAGATGAATGATACTCATATGAATAAGCGAAAAGTTCTTAGTTCTATGAACATAGCGGTTTGAAGACACGCTCATATTCATAAATTTGAGTCTGGTTTCCTACAAAACATTGGCGTTAGGGTGACTCGGTGGAGTCCTCTATGCATATGAAACCTTTGGACCATATGGCGCCTTAGGTATGGGGTTTTCTTCTTCCGGTGGTGTCATGATGACATTCACTAGAAGATTCTCAAGATAGCTTTTGGGAACCGGATCTTCTTCATAGGCGGTCCATTCCGTGGTTAGTACCAATATACGGCAAACACTTCACCGTTACGATTCTTGAACATCTTATAGTTTGCATCAAAGTTCATCAATGATAATAGGGTTAGCACAGGTAAAGCCGGATAAGGTGGATGGATCCTTTGAAGGTCCCTTTGCAACAACCCATGTGGTTTTGGGATCTTTTCGGGCTTCGATGGGAACCATCACCATTCATTTTCCTCTCGAACCCAACACCCTCTTTCCTGGGGTTTGGTTGAGAATCTGCTTTGAGGACATCATAAAATTATCGATGCCCTTCGGACTTTTATACATCCCTATTTCAAGCAATGTCTTCAACCTAGAATTTTCATCGACAATAGCGGTGGTATCCTCCACGAGGGTTAGTTACCACATTAGTAGTTGAAGACAATGCAACAACAGCGGCGGTTGAACATTCACCAGCGAGAGGTAGCGATATCACGATCAAGACATTTTAGACATGGTGGTTCAAATCCATCCTAAGCGGATACTGATCTGTTGGCCTTGAAGTGACTCATTCTCTTTTGAAGATCTTCATGAGCCGCTCTCAATTTCTCAAGCTCTTGCTTCCTTTGAAGATAATCATAGGAGAGCCTTTCATGAGTAGTTGAGGCGTTTCATGGCGACTTTCAAGTTCTTGGTACTTAGCATGAAGATTTTAATGTCTTCAACTAAGGATTGTGAGCGTGTCATTTTCGTGTCCAACAGGTCATCGCTTTTGTCTAACAGTTTTGAGTATGTTCCATAGCTCTTTGTTGTTCGGTTGCAATTTTAGCATGTGTTTTGTAGTTGGGTTTGGATTCACAATCGAGTCATCTTCACTTGATGTTTGAAAGTAAGCATCACGTGATTTTACCTTATTTTAGCGTGCCATGAAGCGATAGGTGGGGCAGGGTCGTCCTTGTCATCGGCTTGACGTTGGTGTAGAAGTCATTGTCTTGATGTTGAAGATGGACTTGGCAACATAAGCTGTGGCTAAAGCCAGGACTTACTGCGCCGGTTGGACTCCTCTTGAGACTCCACCTCCACCTCCTCGAAGCGGACTCCTCCTCTGAATCCATTTCCTTTCCAACAAAGCCACGAGCCTTGCGGATGAGCTCTTCTTATGAGATGAAGACTTTGATGAGGACTTGGAAGAAGACTTGGAAGATTTCTTCTTCTTCTTGTCATCAGAATCATATTCCTTGCTCTTCTTCTTCTTCTTCTCATTGTCCCCACTTGTGGACACTTAGAGATATAGTGTCAGATTTTCTTGCACTTGTGACAGGTTCTCTTCTTGTAGTCTTGAGTGGAAGCTTCAACATTTCTTGAGCTGGATCGTGAAGACTTTCAAAAGCCTTTCTTCCTAGTGAACTTCGGAACTTCTTCACAAGCATAGCAAGTTCCTTTCCAATATCTTCAAGATCATCGGAACCATGATCAGATTCTTCTTGGATGAAAACAACTTTTGCCTTCAAAGCGCGAGTTCGGCCATAGTTGGGACCATAGATATCTCTTTTCTCGAAAAAATGGAGCTCATGTGTGTTGAGCCTCTCAAGAATATCAGGCGGATCAGTGTCTTGAAGTCGGGGCGTTCTTGTATCATGAGGGCAAGGGTGGCAAAAGCTGTCAAGTGATCTCGGTAGTGTCTTAGCGATTTCATGCTTGGTGATCTCGGTGGCCCGAGCATGAAGCTCATTTGTGATGTCAATGAGGCGATCAAATGTGAGCTGGACATTTTCATTGTCGTTTCTCTTGAAGCGGTGAAGAGGTTCGCGAAGAACACTGATCCTTTGATCTCTACGGGTTGAGGCATTCGTTGACCTTGGATAGCCAGTCCCGGACTAACCCGGCGTTTCGAGCACTCTGCGGCCATCTTGTCCTTTGGTCGGATGACCACAGATGATGTTCTTTGCAGTAGAGTCGGTTGAATGAACTTCTTGACATCGGCGGGGTGACACCTTCACGATTTAGGACGCCGTTCTTGGCGACATACGCAGTGCGACATCAATGGCTTCAAGATGCATCGCATCTTATTCTTCGATGGGATAGTCGGTTCCATCGAACCGCAGGGCAAGCAGCGGAGACTTTGATTATCCCTGCGATCGACATAGCTAAAACTCGGTGGTTAAGCGAATCACCGCCAGAACAAGGGAGTACCTTGCTCGATACCAATTGAAAGTGCTAGTTATCGACTAGAGGGGGTGAATAAGCGATTTTTAGGAAAGTCTTCAAAACACGGATGTTTGAAGACAAACAATAGAAATGACCTAATTGATATGCAGCGGAAGATAAACTACAACAAGCAAACCATAGTCAAGTATGCAATAGCATTGAAAGTACAAGACTAATAGCAGCTTGGTAGAAAGGATCAAGATGGAAGATAGTGAGAAGCCAATCAACAAAAGTAGTCAAGCAATGAAGTCAAATAGGTATGATAGATAGGCAATGACTTCACGAAGACAAACTCTAAGTAAGGTGAGGAGAAGATAGAACCAGTCACTTGTTGAAGACACAAGATTTGTTGGACCAGTTCGAGTTGCTATGACAAGCTGTACATCTAGTTAGGGAGGCTGAGATTCAACTCGGAAGACCGCGTCTTCACCTTATTCCCCTTGAGCTAAGGACACACAGTCCTCGCCCAATCACTCTGGTAAGTCTTCAAGGTAGACTTCGAACCTTCCTGAGGCTGCGTTCACCGCAATCCACAATGACTCTTGGATGCTCAAAGCGCGACGCCTAACATTTGGAGGATTCCACAGTCCTCAAGTGTAATAAGTCTTGAGTCACCACGAGATAGAAAGACTTGAGTGATGCCTAACACTCTTTGGCTACGGGTGTTTGGGCTTTGTCCTCATAAGATTTCTCTCTCTCAAAGGCTTGAGGTGGGTTGCTCTCAAGCGACAAAAGCCGTGCACTAACTCTGAGCAGCCACCAATTTATGGTGTAGGGGTGGGCTATTTATAGCCACTAGGCAACCCGACTGATATGTCGAAATGACCACTGGGTCACTAAAGGCCGACCGTGTTCCATCGGAAGAGTCTTTGTCGTGGAGAGAGGGTGAGAGTGGGTCCACGGCGGCCGCAAGGAAGTGCCTCCTTATTACGGCAAAAATAATTATTCCTCAAGCGGCAGAGGGACCCACGGACGGGCCACCAGTATTTCGCGAAACGTTTCCCCATTGCTATGACCCACGGATGGGCCACCGTATTCGTGAAAAAGCGTTTGCCCGACTGTTGGAACCCACCGGACGGACCACCTTATTTCGCGAAAAAATGTCCCCGCTCTCGGCTCAGACCCTTTGGAAGTGCCTCCTTATTACGCCTGCGAGAAAAATGAATACTCCCCCCTTTGCTGGGACCCACCATGGTGGGAGGCTGACTTAATGGGCCTACTAAGTTGGCCAGGGGACGGAGGGCTTTGTCAGCTTAGTCAATATGAAGCGATTCTAGCTCCGATTGTGTATGCGATGTCCATCCAGCGGCCGTCGTGCTTCTTCAATCTCTGCTCTTCCTACTCCGGCCCGCTCAAACAAGCGGGCGGGACTCTGCTCCCTCCTCCCACGGCGGCTGTGCTGCCACGCCAGGCCTCACCGCCAATCCGTACTCCTATCGCTGGCCTAGCCATCCCTCTACTCACCCACACTGTTGTTATTCTCCGGTGAGGCGGGCAGAATCAGATAAACCCTCGTGCAGTGATACTCCCCTCCGTGGGAAACAAGCTGTCGAGTCTTCCACCACTCCGTGTCGTTTCCTTCCTAGGCCTCGCCGTCGTCCATCGCCTCTGGTGCTCTCGGCGCGGCGTGGTGAGCGTGGTCGAGGCGGCTTCCATCGGGCGTGGATTGCGTGGAGAGAGACAGATAGGTCCATGGCGCGACAAGGAAGTGCCTCCTTATTACAGCATAAAATAATTATTCCTCCACGACATATGGGACCCACCGGAAGGGCCTCTGTTTTCACGAAAAAAACATGCCCCGGCGACATGTCGGACCCACCAGCTATCTTCGCGCGCAGAGAAGTGCCTCCTTATTACGCATAAAAAATGAATACTCCCCACCTTGTGGAACCCGGCATAGTGGGAGGCTAACTTGTGGGCCTACCAAGTTCACGAGACGGAGGGCTTTGTCAACTTAGTCAATATGAATGATTCTAGCTCACATTACCGTCGATGTTCATCCATGGCCATAGTGCTTCTTCAACCTCTGGTCTTCTTGCTCTAGCCGCCCAAACCAGCGCCGGTGGGTGCGCGTGCTCCACGCCTCCGTGGCGGTTGTGATGCCGCTGGAGGCCTCACCGCCCTACTACTCCCACCGCTGGCCAGGCCATCCCTCTACTCACCCACAGTCCTGTTGATTCTGCGGCAATGAACCTCACACACCTGACCCGAACGGTGAACCCTCGTACTCCTCTTTGTGTGGGCATCCCCTGCTGCGTCTTCCCGGCTCTGGTCGTCCCCTTCCCGAGCCTCGCCGTCGTCCACCGCCGTGGTGCTCTCGGCGGGTGTGGTCAATGTGGTCGAGCGACTTCCATCGGACGTGGAATATGCGTGGAGAGGTGACCAGTTGGAGTCCACGGCCGCGCAGAAGTGCCCCCTTATTACAGCGCAAAATAATGATTCCTCCACGGCAGCGGGGACCCACCGGACGGGCCACGTGTTGCGAAAAACATTTCCCCCTAACTGTTGGGACCCACCAGCTACATCTTCCGCGCAGGAAGTGCGTCCGGGCAAAAAAAGCGATTCGCCCCCCTGTTGTTGGGACCCACCAGCTACATCTTCGCCGCGCAAGGAAGTGCGTTGGGGAAAAAAAAGATTCACCCCACGACTGCTGGACCCACCAGCTACATCTTCGCCGCAAAGGAAGTGCGTCCGGGCAAAAAAAACAATTAGCCCCTCTTCTTTCTGGGACCCACCAGCTACATTTTATACGCAAGGAAGTGCACGGCGGTCGGGACCCACACTGGTGAAGCATACGTGGCGTTGTCATTCTGGTCGTTTACTTATGCGTTACATCTTGGACTTTGTAAGCGGCGCGCGTGTTGTAGTAAGCGCGCGCGTAGCATGTACTGCGTATGTCTGGCGACAGTGCAAGAAAGAAAATCTGACCCGCGTCGTACATATGGGCGGTCTCGAGCGCCTACTCGCGCATAAGTACAGCGAGGGCTTGTGTACATGGCTGGGTGGACGGAGAAACATCATCGTAGTAGTGTTCATGGGGAAACAGCGGAATGCGTCGTGTTCATGGGAGACAGCGGAATGCGTCGTGTTCATCGGGAAACAGCAGGCGTGTAGAGGAGCCAACGGCTTGGGCGGAAAGCGCTGGAAGCGAGGCTGGCGTACCCATGAAGCGGAGAAAGCGGCCTTGTGTTCGACCGCCACATTGAAACAGGGTCCTGTTGATCGGGAGAAGTGCAGCGTCTTGCAAAAGCAGAGAAGCGGACCTCCTACGGTCGAAGCAGGGGTCTGTTGATCGGGAGGTGTGGCGTGCCAAAAAGCGGAGAAGCAGGACCTCCTACGGTGAAGCAGGGGTCTGTTGATCGGGAGGGTGTGGCGTACCACAAAAACGCGGACAAGCGGACCTCCTACGGTCAAAGCAGGGGTCATGTTCGCCGGGAGGGTGTGGCGTACCCAGCAAGCAGGACTCCACGGGATCTTGTTCTTCTCCACCGTCGACCTCCTCCGGCCTCCACGGGCTCCTGTTCATCCGGCCTCCACAGGCGGCTACTCCACCTGCCTTGTTCAACCACCCCTCCACCGTCTCTGTTCATCCAGCCCTCCACACCAGGGGTCTGTTCAACCACCCCTCCCACAGGCACCCCTCCACCGTCTCTGTTCATCCAGCCCTCCACACCACGGGTCTGTTCAACCACCCCTCCACAGGCACCCCTCCACCGTCTCTTGTTCATCCAGCCCTCCACACCACAGGGTCCTCTTCATCGAGGCAAACTCCACCGCTCCTTTGTTCATCCACCCCATAGCGCTCCTTGTTCATCATCGGAGGGCAGCATCGATCGATCGGTTTGATTAACGACCATCGATCGTCGCTCGGGTTCGATAACGTAGCCTTTGTAGTCTGTCGCTTCGGGTTCGATTAGAGCCCAACGCGCCATCGCTTCGGGTTCGATTAGAACCAACGCCTCGTACACGCATGTATGTATGCGAGAGAAAGCGTCACCGCTTTCGGCCCGACCTCCACCGTAACCCGGCAACTCCCGAAATTTTCCTCCCCTCGCTTCTACCATGGTTTTTCCGTCATGGGCGACCCAAAGAATGTCATGCAGCTGCGTCTCCGGCCGCCGAGGACAAAAGCCCATTTTCTGTCATGATTTTTTGTCATAGAAGTAGGAGCCCACCACATCTATGATAATACCGGGTTTTGTCACAATTATCGTCATAGAAGTGTCATATGTATGACATAAAAAAGTTTCGTTCGGCCCAAAATGTCACGGATGTGTCTTTTTTTGTAGTGCTCATACCCCGGCTCCCAAACTTCTTTGCCACAAGGCCCAAAACCATTTTGATAGCCTTGTCAAGTTAACTTTGATCGATGCATGTCCATGTCAGAACATGAACCCTTGAGTTCAAGGACACCTAGCAGCACCCCAATTTTATGAGCCCACTACTAGGCGTGCTTGGCGTGCGAAGGTGCAACATCGGGGATGGCAATTAAGCTTGATATTCATGAGGATCATTCTACCATTCTAGCATGCATAGAAACAAAGAAGCATAACAATCACAAATAAACACATATTGTGAAATAGTATGGCTCCTTCATGGGCGTTCTTCTAGGCTGGCTCAGACTCAGATGACCATCTAGGAACTCCATCTTGTTTGTCACGCCGAGGATGCCAAGCCACCAACCTGATCTCTATTATCCAACTACTACAACTAGTAATGAATTTACATAGAGTCACAAGTCGACCGCGGAGTCGTTATACAATATCTTGACGACACTTTGGCTCTGCCGGTGACAAACATGACACGCGAGCCATGTATAAATTACACATGCATCACATACACATGAGCCATACTATTCACATCAAACACTGGAAAACAAAATTATGCATAGAATACGCATTCTACGGTTTGTATGTGGTCTGAAATACGGTGCTACGCACACGGCGGTCCCGCTAAGCCGGTTAGCGGGCGGTTGAAGGACATTTTCGAAATCACAAAACACATCGAACTCCGATCAAGCGAATTTTCTAATCGACCGATCTTATCGATCATCAGCGAGTATGATTCGGGTTTACGTTTCACTATTAACCCGATGGCGAGATGACCGACCGGTAGGGGTAGATCGTGTCCACGACCTCATCGATCGATTGACGAAAAACATAGCCTCAACGATCCCCATGTGCGAGTTGATCACATCAACGTGCACATAGCCGATCTCATAAACAACGGAGATCTCATCGCGCCTCTACATATCTAATATGCATACGATCTGAATCAAATCCTATAGCGGATGCTCGATACCTTTGTGGGTTCTATGATAGGGTCGTCGGCGCAAAATAAAAAAATACTACGCGAGAACAACAGGAACATGCTACGGGAGATGGATCACGGTTTGTTACCACTAGGCAGCGATGCGGTGCGTGAAGAAGAAGTTGGGGCAGCGCGATACGTGTGGATCGTCTCCTCCTTGTCGATCTCCCTCGAACAATCGGTCATCCGATCCCGTACAAGTTAGCGGGAAAGCGCGCAAGTGCACCGCCTCTAACGGTTTATGGGGTTATGCATTGTAAAGCATAAAGTAAAAAAACAAATAATGGCAATTCATTTAGAAAAAAAAGTTTGGGCAATTATGATACGGAAGATTCTAGAACAAAGGATAAGTGCTTGTGTTTTGAGGTTGTGCATTATGCTTAAGTTCAACCATGGAGTCTTCTTAATTGTACATGTGGCAGAATCTGGTGGAATGTTGATGATATCCAATGGCTAGTAGTGCTCGGATTTGCCATACATGCCTTTGTCGGATTAGCTTCATCCAACGACCATCTTTCAAAGTTATTACGCACACTAAATAGGGTATAGATAATGCATAAAAGTTCCTCCAAAACATCTATAACTAAAGAGAAAAAATGAATTGCAGTTAAAGAATGACATTTCTAACAAAAATGTGAATGTGAACTACATATGTGTGCCGTGACCAACACATACATTGTCAATAAAAAAATTTAATGCAAGAAATAACTTATGAGTAACATGCTGTTGGGTTCTCACGGTAGGGTGCGTCATTGCAAAATAATAAAATTCCTACAGCAGAACAACGGGAACATGCTACGGGAGATGGATCACGATTAGTTACCACTAGGCCAGCGATGCCGTGCAGCGAAGAAGAGTTGGGGCAGCGGCGTCGCGTGGATCGTCTCCTCCTCATCGATCTCCCTCGAACAGCGGTCGTCCGAACCCACGTACAAGTTCGCGGAGTGGCGCAAGTGCACCGCCTCTAACGGTATCCAGCGTGCGGGAGGAACACCGTCGCGGCGGACTGCTAGGTCGATCACCTGATCGGCAGCGAGTGGAGGTGTCTATTCGCAACACATGCAAACCCTAGTCGCAGCAAAGCGATCAACCGCATGAGTGTGCCGTACCTCCACTTTATATAGGCGTCCGTCGCGGGCTCAACACTTGGGCCTCGCCACGGACCCTAAAACAAAATCTACTCGGTCACGTTCCTAGTCGAGTTTAGATCACATCCGACCGGTGTCCTATGAACCGACCTCGTAGGTTCCTTCCCTTAAGTCTTGCGACCCCTTAGGTTCAAGTCGGCAGTCACGATTCAGATCACCTCCGACCTGCACGGGTTGGTAGCGGCCTCTAGCAAGGCGTGCCGACCACCAAGAAGACTATGAAGCTGGTTAGGCGAACACAGTACAACATGTCACACTTACATTCCCTTTGCCTCACGATATATGTTATCGGGCTCAAAGCGAGGCTTGTCATCCTTGTGCTAGCCCGGCCTCTTTCTCATTCGATGATGCCGACCATTATCTGGATTATCTCATAATCCTTGTCGCATGGCCATACTTATCCTGGTCGGATCACCACGAGGGAACCAGTATATCTCTCCCTAATCGGAGGGCAAATCCATCTTGCTCGACCATGTCTCGCAGCATGGGGAATGGACAAACCGAAACCTACCTTTGTAACTACCGGTCATGGAGTAGCATTTGGTCAGCCCAAAGCAAGTCGCCACCATCCAGTACATCGTCATTTCAGGTCTTAGGACATAGAATGTATGTTGTACTAGAGACTCACATATGACATATCGTTGCGTCTTATAGTTGGGTCTTGTCCGACTCGGCCTTATCTCGACTCGGATCCGACTACGTCGAATCCGACCAGACCTTTCCAAGTCCATATTATCCGGTTAGCATCCAATGCTCCATGGCTAGTGAGACCAAGCCATCGACCGTGTCATATGCCAGTCTAGTCGGCTGCGCGTCCACACAGGCCTTTCGACTAGGGACCTTTTAGGACAGTCATCATACAATGCATAGTCCAAAAAACAAGTCACGTACTTGCTAATACACATCATTGATAATGTCCAAGGACTATCTTTATTCATAAACACATAGGAAATATCATCATACATGATTGCCTCTAGGGCATATCTCCAACACATGCACGAATTGATGATGTGGTGCTTGCATGCATAGAGTACAAAAACAATGTGATTTATGACTTGCATGCATGACGTGTTCTTGTGCCATAGTTGCATGTCTAGGATAAAAGTGACTAGTGGGTTGTACTAGCTATTTAAGAATAGAAGATGTATACATGGAAGTTGTAGGGAAAGAGATGACATGTATCTCAATTCCTATGAGTAGGGATTGGAAAAGAGATGTCATTTGGTTCACATCATAGGAACTTTTTATTGAATCTAGAGATGACATGTATCTCAATTCCTATGAGGAGGGACTAGAAAAGAGATGTCATTTGGTTCACATCATAGGAACTTTTCTCGTTGAATATCGCTAATGTTTATTTTCCTTTGAAATTATGGGAGTATAGGAATCCATTCATATGAACCAAGTGGTTCTAAAGCTATAAAAATGATATAATGTTTATTTCCTTTGAAATGTGGAGTATACGAATCTATTCCTATGAACCAATTGGCTCTAAAGTAAAAAATCCTATAAAAATCATATCATATAGAGTTCCTATGATATTCCTCCACACCAATGGATGGTTGGAATTGCTGCAGGTGATACGACGGTCTTTCTTTGTAGACTCCTCCCCCATCTTTATAGTTACCTCTCGAAGATGAATGAAATGATATATACTGGGTATTCTATATGTGCATTTTGGTACATGAAAACTCGATAAAAGTTTGCGAGGTTCGAATTTTCAATAAAGCTATATGCACTGCATTTTGGAACGGAGGGAGGAGCATACGGCAGTTACTAACACTAACGTGGAAGATTTGTGTGTAGGAGGTGGCTGTTCTATTAAATGACATGGCAAAATTGACCTTTGTTGGATGCCGATCTAACGGTTCTTCTGACGTTAAATCGAGAAGCGGCTTGTGGAGAACATTTGTCGGATAATGATTTATGGACACATGCATTGCATTGATATGTGCCCCTCTCTCTCATGCACACACGCACCCTCACGAGTCATGACTCTCGAGTCCCCTCGCACCCATCGTCTATCTGCGGGTGGAGCGTCACACACATATGTGCTCTTCACACCTACCCTCGAACTTCTAAAAAGCGAAAGCGCCGTGCACCTTTTATTTTAGCTCACGTCACACACTTATACTATTACTCTTGTAGCGAGCGTTCTTTGGGCATAGTATATTGCACTCTCATGAAGATAAGAAGTGCCGCATGCACTAGTTCTCTCACACCCACCCGGTACACGTAGGAGTGCATTTTTTAATTTGGTACAACAAAATCACTCCACTATATATATATATATATAGGAGCCTTAGCGCTTGCTTTACTAGGGTTCCTCTCTTTCACTCTCTCATGCTCTCCAGATCTAAGCAAGACATAGGTGGCCACACTCTCTCTGCTTTCGGGGCTAGTCACAAATCTGGCGGACCACCTCGGCAAAGGCGGGGGTGTGGGTGCATCGTTCACACTTTCGTCAGCGGAGAGGGAGGAGACCAACGGCTGGCTGCGTGTCCCAATCGGTGGCAGTGCTGTTCTCTCCGAGAGAGCACCGGCTCGGGAGGGCCTCCGACCCCTTCTTCCTCCCTGCGGTATTGTGGCCAAGATGCGGCCTCCTACGCCGTATTTGCCACATGCCGACGACCCTCATGTATATAATCCTTCAAAACCTGCCTTGCTCTACTGCCCCAGCTCCCCACTTGGCTGCGTGTGGATCTTTTTTTAATTCTGTAGGCTGTTCCAAAGCCACCTAGACTTTTACTATTATTAGAGGTAAATCTAATTCATACAGTCAACTCTAAGAGTTGGTTCAAACATGGAAGAAAGTGAGAAAGCTGTAGCATGAAACTAGGACTTGGTTCAAAGAGGAAATGGGGGAAAGTAGTAGATACTGGCTACCCAACCAGTCACTTGGTTGAAAAGGCGAAGAAAGCATGGTGGATGGCGAAGGGTGGGGGGAAGTGGACCCGTCTCTTGGTTGAAAAAGGAAAGAAAGTGAGGGGTGTTGGGGGACAACACAAATAAGAATGAGCAGGTCTAGATTTCCTGTGTTCACATAGGAAAATGTCGCCGATGAGATAAAAAATGGGACAAATGCGGACATGCTTGCACGAGTGTTTGCCGCTCGGCAGCCACATCTGCCTCACCACTTTATGCCCTGCTGTCCCTACGCCCATATCGCTACCGTTAATGTAAAATCACATGAAGCATTAAGCAATGCCACCTAATGTCACTATTAGTAATGGTCTAGTGCCGTCAATAAATTGCAGAATGCCACCACCATTTTATGAAGTGCTTCCGTCTTGCTTTATTTCCCATGAATTGTATTTTTGCAATTACACTTAAATCTCGCTTTCACGAACATTGCTTCATCGCAGTGGAACTGCACAAATTTGATTGCACATTTACTGACCATGTGCTACTCTCATGAGAGTGTCGGATATCGGGTTCCGGCAAAACCCTTAAGGTTCGAACTCTGGGGTGCGCACGAAGATCTACTCCCTACCGATCCACGTCCCAATGCCTCGCCGTGAATCTAAGCTACATGATGCACAACACGAGGGACACAAGGTTTATACTAGTTCGGGCCACCGTTGTGGTGTAATACCCTACTCTAGTGTGTGGTGTGGTGGATTACCTCTAGGGCTGATGATGAATAGTATAGAGGAAGAACAGCCTCGCAAAGGGTGTTCTTGTGGTGGTGTTCTTGAAGAGGAATGGCTCTGTCTCTCTTGGCTCTAGGTGAGACCTCGATCCCCTTTCTACGGTGGTGGCTATCTCTATTTATAGAGGCCCTGGTCCTCTTCCCAAATATTGGCGGGAAGGGAGCCAACAGCAGCCATTTGAAGGGAACAACTAGTACAAGCTATCTGACTAAGTTGGTCTTCATTTGCCAAAACCTTTGGCGATGGCCCGTCTTAGGCTCCACGGTGACCTCCGTCCTGCGCTCTGCTGGTCTTGGTCTCGTTGCACCAATATGAAAACATTTGCTTGATGCCTCGATACTCGGCGCTGCGCTTGCTCCCTTGCACCAAAGAGGAAGCGAGGGGCGCTGCACCGGCTGGTGCTGCACTGGCGCCCTTTGGTCTCTATCGTCATGGCTTGCGTCCACGAGCACCTCGCGAGTACTCCTTGCATTGATCTCTCCACCTCCTCGCGAGCCTGCTGGCGAGGCCCCCTGAGGAAGCCTTGCGTCGTCCGCCCAGCGTCCCCTTTCGCGAGGTCTTGAGCTTGGGTCGATGTAGGCGGGCCGTCTTGGGCCTTTGCTTGAGCCACGCCGCGAGCCGTGGGTAGGCAAGTCACAGGGACCCCGTTCCCAGAACACCGACCAGAACATTAATACTAATGCTATTGTTACGCATGTTAATCTAGTGGAAGTGTTGATGTGATGTGATGCTACGTACTTAAGGGCACTTTCATACTGTCAATCTAGTGCCATATAACACAATGGATGCTGCAAATATCAGTCACTGTTTAAATAATTGTATTTCGTATTTGCACAAACAGGGATGTTTGTCTCCATATCGTTTCTATCTATGCAATCAAAAGTACACACCTCAGTTTAGTACAACTGCACAAAATGAGGTGGCTATTCCTAGCTGCCGACCTCTAACCACCAGTGTTCCAGGTATTCCTACATTAGTTCAGCTCGGGGACATCCCTCATACTCTTGATCCGAGTTGAGGCCGAGGGAGAGTTTAAATCGACTAGCGGCATGGTGGCGTTGATGATGAGATTCTGGCATGAGGGCTTCACCTAAGCACTCGACAATATGACCGAGGTGTGTACTGCGTGGAGGGGCACCGCTGCAGCTAAAACAATTGTCAACTTGTGTGTCTAAGGGTGCCCCCTCCCTGTATATAAAGTGGAGGAGGGAGGCCGACCCTCTATGGCGGCGCCAGGGGAGTCCTACTCCCAGCGGGAGTAAGTTCCCCTTCCCAAGATGGAATAGGAGAGGAAGGAAGGGCGAGAGAGGGAGGGAGGAAGGGGCTTGGCCCCCACCCAATCGGATTGGGCTTGGGGGGGCGCGCCTCCCTTGGCCAGTGAGGAGTCCCGGACTAGGGGTGTCGGATAGCGGACTATTGTCACGGCGGACTCCAAGACTATGAAGATACAAGATTGAAGACTTCGTCCGTGTCCGGATGGGACTTTCCTTGGCGTGGAAGGCAAGCTTAGCGATCTGGATATGTAGATCTCCTACCATTGTAACCGACCTGTGTAACCCTAGCCTATCCGGTGTCTATATAAACCGGAGGTTTTTAGTTAAATGGGGCGAACAACAATCATACCATAGGCTAGCTTCTAGGGTTTAGCCTCCTTGATCTCGTGGTAGATCTACTCTTGTACTACCCATATCATCAATATTAAGCAAGCAGGGTAAGGTATTACCTCCATCGAGAGGGCTGAACACTGGGTAAAAACATCGTGTCCCTTGTCTCCTGTTACCATCCGCCTAGGCGCACGATTCGGGACCCCCTACCGAGATCCGTCGGTTTGACACCGACATTGGTGCTTTCATTGAGAGTTCCTCGTATGCGTCACCGATAGGCCCGATGGCTCCTTGATCATCAACAACGGCAGCGGTCGGTGAGACTTTTCTCCCGGACAGATCTTAAATGTTGGCGGCTTTGCCTGCGGGCAATTAAGCAGCCATCTGGAGCAGATCGAAAGCTATGCCCCGGCCATCAGGTCAGATTTGGAAGTTTAAACTATCGGCCGATATCCGCGGAGACTTGATCTTGACGGATTCGAGCCGCAACTGCAGCGCCTTTGTCTCGATGGGCATGATCTAGCTCTGCGGCGAGCGATTGCCACAGGAGGCCGCACATCCGCTCGAGACCCTTAATCTGGGCGGATTCCCCGATCGAGGGCGAGTGGTTGGACACCGCCTCGGGGCTACAATCTCTGGCGATTGAGCCGAACTCCATCCCTATCCTTTGCAAAGACCTCGACTCCAGGGTGCCGGACTCCTCTCCGGACTCCGAACCCTCCGCGCCCTTGCCAATCGAATCCGATTGGGCGCCCGTTATGGAGTTCACGGCCGCGGACATCTTTCAGCACTCGCCCTTTGGCAATATTCTAAATTCACTAAAGTCTCTCTCTTTATCCGAGAGAGCCACGGCGGATGCGGACGGGAAGGCGGGATCACGGACAGCGAAGAAATTCAACGCCCACCCACCACCCACTTTGTAGCCAGCATCGGCGATCTAACCGACATGCTAGACTACGACTCCGAAGACATCGGCGGTATGGGCGGCGATGCGGAGGCGACCAAGACCAGCGCCTACGAGGCCGCTGGAAGGCCACCTCATCATATGACATATATATGGTGGACATCCCAAAAGATGGGAGCGACGATGGAACAACGGAGGATGACCCCTCAAGAAACAGCGAAGCGCCCGGCGTCGTGGCGCCGCTCTAAATCCGCCACAATAAAAGCGGTGATTCCAGCACGGAGATAATAACACCACAGACGGTGCGAAGAGAACCCCTCGGCGGGACTCGGTGCACGGAGGCGGAGAAGCAAGTCCGCCTGACGGTCTGCAGAAAAAGAGGTTGAGGCGATAATTATCGCCTCCCTCCGAAGATGAGGCAAGCCTCGGCGACGGCGAGTTTATCGTGCTGAGGATCCCGCTGAGCAGGGGCGTTTCAAGCGTGAGGCTTATAGCCACGGCAAGCAGCCTCAAGAAAAAGCAGCAACAGCTTAGAGCTGACCAAGACCTGCTAGCTGACGGATGGACTGAAGTCCTTGCGGCGAAGAGTATGAACTCGAGCGCCCTCAAAAGCTACCCCAAGCGCGGGCCGTTGCCCGACTAGAGGAGGAAGCACCCAAGTCACCGGCGCCGCGACATGGCAGACCAGCCACCCGTGGCGCGATAGAGACCTCTAGACCCTCCGTTCAATCCACCCGGCGCCGCTCAAAAGTACCAAGGCCGGGGAAAATCGCCGGACTTGCGAGATATATTGGAGGATAAGGCAAAACATACAAGATCGATCTACGGATCGCGTGGGCGCCAACAATGCGGGATGATTACCGTCGTGCGGATCAACAAAACCGGCGGGCGAACCGCGATAAACAAAGCTCACATGAGCTACGTCGTGACATAACCCAATACTGGCGCCGCACCCACTATGCTTCACGGATGAAGTAATGGATCATCAAATCCCGAGGGCTTCAAGCCCGTAAACATCGAATCATACGATGGTACCACAGAACCTGCGATGCGGATCGAGGATTATCTCCTCCATATCCACATGGCCCGGTGATGATCTACATGCCATCAAATACCTCCCACTCAAGCTTAAAGGACCAGCTCGACATTGGCTCAATAGCTTGCCGGCATAATCAATTGGTTGTTGGGAGGACACGGAAGCCGCATTCCTTGATAACTTCGGGGCACATATGTGCGACCACAGGCGCCGATGACCTTAGCCACATAATTCAGCAGCGGAAGAATCGGCGGACAATTCGGACTCGGTTCCTAACAAATAAAAATCAAATTGTTGACTTCCGGATCACGAGGCCCTTGCAGCCTTCAAACACAACATCCATGACGAGTGGCTTGCGGCACCTAGGACAGGAAAAGCCGAAATCTATGGGAGCCCTCACAACCCTCATGATTAAGCTTTTGTGCGGGAGAGGACAGCTGGCTAGCTCGAAGCAACAACTTGGCCAAACATCCGATAGTCCGGATACCAAGGACAGCAATGGCGGGTCGCGTCAGCAAGAACAAAGCGCCATTATGGCGATAATACTGAAGATCTGGCGGCAATGCGGTTCGAGCTCTAAACCGGTCGTGGAAGAAGCCATTCAAAAAAATACCCAGGCCCGTCCAACTTGGACCGCATACTCGACCGCTTGTGCCAAATACATGGCACCCCGAAAAACCAGCCAATCACACCAACAGGGATTGTTGGGTGTTCAAGCAAGCAGGCAAGTTAAGGGCCGAACTCATTGACAAGGGGCTGCATAGCGATGACGAGGAAGAGCCCCGGCCGCCGAACAATAGAGGACAGAAAGGTTTTACCACACAAGTGCGGACGGTGAACATGATATCACAACCCACATACCCAAAGGGGCGGAAGCATGCACTCACGGGGCGTATCTGCGATGGAGCCAATCGCCCCAAAGTTCAACCCATGGTCTTCCTGCCCGATCACCTTGATCGAAGGACCACCACACTAGCATCCGTCACGGCGGCCGCCGCATTGGTTCTTGACCAAATTATTGTGATTTCACCTCACGAGTCCTGATGGGCGGCGGTAGCAACTGAACCTGCTTTATCAGGATACGGTCATAAAATGGGCATAGACCCCTCAAGGATTAAACCTACCAAGGCGACCTTCAAAGGCGTCATACCGGAGTGTAGAGGCCAATTGTACAGGCTCGGTCACACTCGAAGTGGTCTTGGATCTCGGATAACTTCGAAGCGAAGAGTTAATATTCGATATCGTCCCATTCTGCAGCGGCTATCATGCCTTTGCTCGGACGAACCGCATTGCAAAGTTCAATGCGGTGCCGCTTTCGCATACCCCAAGCTCAAGATGCCAGGCCCTCGAGGAGTAATTACGGTCAACGGAAACACCGAACGCTCTCTCCGAACGGAGGAGCATACGGCGGCCCTCGCGGCGGAGGTGCAAAGCAGCCTCTCACGGCAATTCTCGAGTCCGGCCACTAAGCGTCCGGACACCGCCAAGCGCGCCCAGAGTAACCTGCAACAAGACCACCTGGCATGATTCAAGCACGAGTAGCAATCCGGCCCCAACCCCAGCCCTCGCGAAATTGCGAATCTAGTATTACGCGTACATAATTACGCTCTGGAGATACCATGGGCATATGGGGAGGGGCAAGACAACGGCATGCCAAGATTGCGGCTCGACCGCACCGGAGGCTCCTGTTTGTGTCATTTCCTTTTTCTTTGTCCTTTTTCCTCCTTTTTTTTTTACTTTCAGGACTCCGTCTTTGAGAAGTCCTGTCCGGCACTTGAATCGCCGAACTCATGATGCAAGAGCCAGGGAAGCGGATAGCCACGTCGAGTGTTCAGGTGGTCTCTATTGCGAGCATTGTACCTGTTTTACATATCATCCAGCAGCTTACCCACGGAGGGACATGTTAGATAGTCCCATCCCTTGCTTATCGCACTATTTGTATCGTTACTGCTTCCATTGCAGTACCTTTTGAATAAACAATACATAGCTTTTGCTTATTATTGCTCTACTTCATTTATATATACATATGTTCATTCCACGACATGTTGCAACCGTACACTTTAGTACGGCCAATACACCGAGGGCTTAAGTATCCCAAAATTATGGTGTGATAAGTCCGAACACTTTCACAAGTCGGCACCCGAACTTATAGCATTATATGAATTGGCTCGAATCATGTCTTGGGTCAATAGTTGGGTTTGCCCGGCTCCGTGTTTTGGTACCTTACGTTCCGCTATATCGGCTAAGGTAGCACGGGAGAACCCTGCGATTGTGCCCAGTTATCTTGGGTCGAGCACCTCGATGGAAAAGCAAAACTGACCTTCATGATAGGGCGAGAGCGATCGCTGTTCGAGAGGTTTTGGGTCCCTAAAGATTTATGCCGCTTAGAAGCGAGGAACCGTAATTGTCCGGCCAAAGGCGTGGATAGCGCCCGAACTCGGTCTTCGAATACTAGGGTCTTCGCCGAAATTTAATGTTATAGAATTCTATGGCCAAGTGAGAGTGTTCAAAATTATAAGTCCGGTTGCCTTGTTACGTTGTGTTGGCGCCTCCTAGATGGACCCAGAATGGGAACAAGAGTGCTCAAGTTTATCCCGAACCCGACACTTTCGTGGCATGGGGGCTGAAACCAACGACTTGCCATCTCTCAAATTTGATAAGCGGCCGCCTGAAGGTAATATTTTAAATTAATAAGCGTTGCTTAGCGCATATAAACAAGTTTTAAGCATACAAGATAACAAATGCGAGTTTATTCAAAAATTACATCCTTGGAGCACTCATCCGCTATTAGCGGGCACCCTTGAGAGGCCCTCATAGTACATTTCGTCGTGCGATGCTCATGGCCCTTGGTGGCCCGTCCGTCACAAGCCTCTCCGCATCCAGCTTGCCCAGTGCACTTTAGCACGGGCAAGGGCCAACGGACACCTTCAATACAGGCGGAGCGCTTGATGACTTCAAGCCGTGGACAGCATCCACCGGCCGCTGCACCAAGCGAAGTAGCTCCGGGCATGGCCTCCAATGGCCACAGCCGAGCTATAAGGCCCTTCTTGGCCTGTTCGGCGACCTTATGGAGCTCGACCAGCTGCTTCAGCTGGTCGCTCGAGGCACTGGATGGTCGGCCTCGACATCTTGAGACGAACACCTTCTCCGTGGAGCTCCCCTCCTGGCGCGGTAGAATCGGCGCATCGGGCGCACTAGGGGCAAATCTCGAATGCTCTGGAGAGCTCGAATCCGGGTAAGTAACAGGTAATTGACTTTAATATTCTTGCTTTGCATAAAGAATGCCTTACCCGCCGCTATCTTCTTTAGTGCTTCAATTTCATGGAGGGCTTTTTGGGCCTCGGCCTTAGCAGCTTTGGCACTCTCCAGAGCCGAGGCAAGCTCGGACTCTCGGGTCTTCGAGTCACGCTCCAAACCCTCGTGTTTTTTCACGAGAATCTGGAGCTCTTGCCGCACCTCCGCCAGCTGCACCTCCCCCTTCTCTCGCTCGGTGCGTTCGACAGCCACTTTGTTTTCGGCCACGGACACCGCTTCCTTCAGGGTCGCCACCTCATTCGTGGCCCCTGCAGTACCCATGTTATTCCTGTTATTTTTCGCAACCAAAACCTTTTCTATAAGGTATTTCTTTAATAAGGTACTACTTACCTTCCTTGTCCTCGAGCTCCTTCTTGGCTTGTCCGAGCTCGTTCTCGGGCCCTTCGAGGTTACCTTTAATGCAATGACCTCCATGATCGGTCTGGCGGAGGTCAAGCAAGCCTGCATTCCCATATTGACATACTTATGTTAGACTCCTGCGTATATCTTTTAGATCCTTAGTCCGGCTGTTCTTTCCGAACACCGAACTAAGCATCGAGAACTCTGTCTATGCGGTTATATTTTTACATATTCTAAAACTTACCTCAAAGCCTGTTAGAAGGCTGGTACAGGCTTCGGTCAGTCCGCTCTTGGCGGATAGAACTGTCCGGATCACCGCACTCATAACAGTGCAGTGCTCCTCCTCGATGGAAGCGCCATGAAGCGCCTCCGGTAAGCTATTCGGTGCCTCCGGTTGGGCGGAGGACACCGGCGTCTTACCATCTTCCGAAGGTCCGCTTGCGGACTCGGAACCAGAAGGTTCGGCATGGAGACCGGACAAGGGTCGGGCCTAGAGCCCTGGGGTCTTGCCCCAGCTACCTGAGTCCGGGAGGTTGCCTTGTGGCACCTCTTGCGCTACCTCCTCTTGACCGAGCCCCTCTTGGGGCCCCGCCGCGGCATCGTCCGCAGCATGAGGCGAGGAGGCGGTCGGAAGCGAGGTACTCTCCATTTCCGACAAGCTCAAGGACCCGCTCGATGAATCGGCGAACTCGCCCTTGGGCGGGCTGCACGGTTGTTCGACATTAGAGAACACTCTGCAATAATAAAAAAACCATGGGTATCCGGACACTTACGATCTCGCCAGGGGCTTGGCCCTCGTAGGCCAATCCTCCTTGTCGTCGTCGACGTTGGTGGAGAAGTCCGGAGGAAGGGTTCTCCCCTTCTTGGACCCTCCGGCCTCCCCAGTCAGGGTGGCCTTCCTTTTCTTCTCCTCCCCCGCTGGGGGAGGAGCTTCTTCTTCTTCCTCCTCGTCTTCAGGAGAAGATTCCTCCTCGGAATCTGACAGCACCTGGCGTCAGGAGCTCCTTCGAGTTCCCGTGGCCTCCTTCTTGGCCTCCTTCTTGGTCTTCTTCTCCGGCACCGCGTACGGCGCCGGAGCCAGTAGCCCCGTCAATCGGGCGTCCTCCGGATCTTCTGGCAAAGGAGCCGGACAGTTAATCTGTCCGGACGTTTTCAGCCAGTCCTGTCAAAGATTAGGGAGTTTTAGATCCCACGTAGAGTCAATCTATGAAAAAAGAGTGCCGTAAAGGGTAAAATAACTTACCTCACCGGCTTGACGCTGCGAGCTGTATCCACGATCTTTGGGAGCGGATGCTGGGGCTTCGGCGCCCTTGAACAGCACCTTCCAGGCGTCTTCGTACATAGTCTCGAAGAGCCGGATCAAGGTTTGGTGCTGTGCCGGATCGAACTCCCACAAGTTAAAGGCCCTTTGTTGGCATGGGAGAATCCGGCGGATGAGCATCACCTGGATTACGTCAAGAAGCCTAAGATTCTTGGCCACCAGGTTTCGGACGCATGTTTGAAGTCCGGATGTCTCGTCCGAATTCCCCCACGTCAGGCCCATCTCTTTCCATGACGAGAGTCGTGTGGGGAAGCCAGATCTGAATTTGGGGGCCGCCACCCATTTGGTGTTGCGGGGCTCGGTGATGTAGAACCACCCCGATTGCCACCTTTATTGTCTCCACGGCGCCTTGAACCATGGGACTTTGGCCATCTTGCCAACCATGGTGCCTCCGCTTTCAAGCAGCGGCCGCCCACTACCTTCGGACGGACGTTGAAGATCTTCAGCCATAAGCCGAAGTGGGGCTGGATGCAGAGGAAGGCCTCGCACACGACGATAAACGCCGAGATGTTGAGGATAAAATTTGGGGCCAGGTCGTGGAAGTCCAGGCCGTAGTAGAACATGAGCCCCTGGACAAACGGGTGAAGAGGAAAACCTAGTCCGCGGAGGAAGTGGGGGAGAAACACCACCCTCTCACGGGGCCCAGGGGTCGGAATGAGCTGCCCCTCGTCGGGAAGCCTGTGCGCGATGTTGCCGGACAAGTATCCGGCCTCTCGCAGTCTTGCGATGTGCCCCTCCATGACGGAGGAGGCCATCCACCTGCCTCTCGCTCCTGACATGATTGGAGAAAGGTTGAGGTGGGATGTGCGGACTTGGGCGCTGGAGCTCGAGTGCGCGGAAATGGATAAGCAAAGGAGGAAGAAGGCGTGGGTGAAAAGGTGGATCCTTATCCCCTTATATAGACGGATGAAGCTATGCGTCCCTCACCAGCCTGGTAAAACTCGCTTATTTCCCAAGCGTCATAATCAATGGCGCGGATGGGTTACCCACGTCCGTATTGATGAGAATCCCGGAATAAGGGGGCACGATCTATGCTTTGATAAGACGTGCCAAGGAAACCGCCTCGCTAAACACGCTGAGGTGGAAACAGTAAAAAACGACTCATATAAAGGCCTGGCCATGGTGTGATGTCACGCCGCGGAATACGTCACCAGATCTGTGTAAAAATTATTCTCTCTACGGTGTTATGTGGAACTTGTTTTGCAGAGCTGGACACTATCCTTGTGTTCAAAACCTTTTATGAAGTATTCGGAGGAGGAAACCGCCTCGCAATGCCGAAGACAATCAATGCGCCGGACTCATCATCATTGAAGCCTGGTTCAGGGGCACTGAGGGAGTCACGGACTAGGGGGTGTCCGGATAGCCGGACTATCGTCATGGCCGGACTATCGTCACGGCCGGACTCCAAGACTATGAAGATACAAGATTGAAGGCTTCGTCCCGTGTCCGGATGGGACTTTCCTTGGCGTGGAAGGCAAGCTTGGCGATACGGATAAGTAGATCTCCTACCATTGTAACCGACTCTGTGTAACCCTAACCTATCCGGTGTCTATATAAATCGGAGGGTTTTAGTCCGTAGGACGAACAACAATCATACCATAGGCTAGCTTCTAGGGTTTCGCCTCCTTGATCTCGTGGTAGATCTACTCTTGTACTACACATATCATCAATATTAATCAAGAAGGAGTAGGGTATTACCTCCATCGAGAGGGCCCAAACCTGGGTAAAAACATCGTGTCCCTTGTCTCCTGTTACCATCCGCCTAGACGCACAGTTCGGGACCCCCTACCCGAGATCCGCCGGTTTTGACACCGACAGCCGCCTCCTCTTCTCTCCCACTAAGGCCCATACACTTCCCGGGGGGTTCCAGTAACCTCCCGGTACTCCGGTAAATGCCCGAACACATCCGGAACCATGTCGATGTCCAAACATAGTCGTCCAATATATCAATCTTTATGTCTCGACCATTTTGAGACTCCTCGTCATGTCCCTGATCACATCCGGGACCCGGAAGTACCTTTGGTACATCAAAACACATAAACACATAATACCAATCGTCATCAAACGTTAAGCGTGCGGACCCTACGGGTTCGATAACTATGTAGACATGACAGAGACTCATCTCCAGTCAATAACCAATAGCGGAACCTGGATGCTCATATTGGTTCCTACATATTCTACGAAGATCTTTATCGGTCAAACCACATAACAACATACGTTGTTCCCTTTGTCATCGGTATGTTACTTGCCCGAGATTCGATCGTCGGTATATCAATACCTAGTTCAATCTCATTACCGGAAAGTCTCTTTACTCGTTTCGTAATACTTCATCCCGCAACTAACTCATTAGTCACAATGCTTGCAAGGCTTATAGTGATGAGTATTACCGAGAAGGCCCAGAGATACCTCTCCGAAACACGAGTGACAAATCCTAATCTCGATCTATGCCAACCCAACAAACACCTTCGGAGACACCTGTAGAGCACCTTTATAATCACCCTTTTATGTTGTGACGTTTGGTAGCACACAAAGTGTTTCTTCGGTATTCGGAAGTTGCATAATCTCATAGTCTGAGGAACTTGTATAAGTTATGAAGAGAGCAGTAGCAATGAAACTAACATGATCATAATGCTAAGCTAACGGATGGGTCATGTCCATCACATCATTCTCCTAATGATGTGATCCCGTTCATCAAATGACAACACATGTCTATGGTTAGGAAACATAACCACCTTTGATAAACGAGCTAGCCAAGTAGAGGCATACTAGGGACTATATGTTTTGTCTATGTATTCACACATGTACTAAGTTTCCAGTTAATACAATTCTAGCATGAATAATAAACATTTATCATGAAATAAGGAAATAAATAATAATTTTATTATTGCCTCTAGGGCATATTTCCTTCAGTCTCCCACTTGCACTAGAGTCAACAATCTAGATTACAAAGTAATGATTCTAACACCCATGGAGCTTTGGTGCTGATCATGTTTTGCTCATGGAAGAGGCTTAGTCAACGGGTCTGCAACATTCAGATCCGTGTGTATCTTGCAAATCTCAATGTCCCCTTCCAACACTTGATGACGGATGGAATTGAAGCGTCTCTTGATGTGCTTGGTTCTCTTGTGAAATCTGGATTCTTTTGCCAAGGCAATTGCACCAGTATTGTCACATAAGATTTTCATTGGTCCTGATGCACTAGGTATGACACCTAGATTGGATATGAACTCCTTAATCCAAACTCCTTCATTCGCTGCTTCTAAAGCAGCAATGTACTCTGCTTCACACGTAGATCCCGCCACGACACTCTGCTTAGAACCGCACCAACTGACAGCTCCTCCATTCAATAAAAATATGTATCCGCTTTGCGACTTAGAGTCATCCGGATCAGTGTCAAAGCTTGCATCGACATAACCGTTTACGACGAGCTCTTTGTCACCTCCATAAACGAGAAACATATCCTTAGTCATTTTCAGGTATTTCTGGATGTTCTTGACCGCTGTCCAGTGCTCCACTCCGAGATTACTTTGGTACCTCCCTGCTATGCTTATAGCAAGATATACATCAGGTCTGGTACACAACATTGCATAGATGATAGAACCTATGGCTGAAGCATAGGGAATGACTTTCATTCTCTCTATCTTCTGCGGTGGTCGGGCTTTGAGTATGACTCAACTTCACACCTTGTAACACAGGCAAGAACCCTTTCTTTGACTGATCCATTTTGAACTTCTTCAAAACTTTATCAAGGTATGTGCTTTGTGAAAGTCCAATTAAGCGTCTTGATCTATCTCTATAGATCTTGATGCCCAATATGTAAGCAGCTTCTCCAAGGTCTTTCGTAGAAAAACTCTTATTCAAGTATCCCTTTATGCTATCCAGAAATTCTATATCATTTCCAATCAACAATATGTCATCTACATATAAGACTAGAAATGCTACAGAGCTCCCACTTACTTTCTTGTAAATACAGGCTTCTCCAAAAGTCTGTATAAAACCATATGCTTTGATCACACTATCAAAGCATTATTCCAACTCCGAGAGGCTTGCACCAGTCCATAAATGGATCACTAGAGCTTGCACACTTTGCTAGCACCCTTTGGATCGACAAAACCTTCCAGTTGCATCATATACAACTCTTCTTCCAGAAATCCATTCAGGAATGCAGTTTTGACATCCATTTGCCAAATTTCATAATCATAAAATGCAACAATTGCTAACATGATTCATACAGACTTAAGCATCGCTACGGGTGAGAAAGTCTCATCGTAGTCAACACCTTGAACTTGTCGAAAACCTTTCGCAACAAGTCGAGCTTTGTAAAGAGTAACATTACCGTCTACATCGGTCTTCTTCTTAAAGATCCATTTATTTTCTATGGTTTGCCGATCATCGGGCAAGTCCACCAAACTGCACACTTTGTTCTCATACATGGATCCCATCTCAGATTTCATGGCCTCAAGCCATTTTGCGGAATCTGGGCTCATCATCACTTCCAAATAGTTCGTAGGTTCATCATGGTCTAGTAACATGACTTCCAGAATAGGATTACCGTACCACTCTTGTGCGGATCTTACTCTGGAAGACCTACGAGGTTCGATAGTAACTTGATCTGAAACTTCATGATCATCATCATTAGCTTCCTCACTAATTGGTGTAGGAATCACTAGAACTGATTTCTGTGATGAACTACTTTCTGATAAGGGATAAGGTACTGTCGGATATCGGGTTTCGGCAAAACCCTTAAGATTCGAACTCTGGGGTGCACGCCAAGATCTTCTCCCTACCGATCCATGCCCCAAAACCTCGCCGTGATTCTAAGCTAGCACGATGAAAAACACAAGGGACACGAGGTTTATACTGGTTCGGGCCACCGTTGTGGTGTAATATCGTAATCCAGTGTGTGGTGTGGTGGATTGCCTATGGGGCTGATGATGAAGAGTACAGAGGAAGAACAGCCTCGCGAGGGGTGTTCTTGTGGTGGTGTGCTTGGAGAGGAATTGCTCCATCTCTGTTGGCTTTAGGTGAGATCCAGATCACTTCTACTGTGGTGGCTATCTCTATATATAGAGGCCCTGGTCCTCTTACCAAATATTGAGCGAGAAGGGAGCCAACAACAGCCATTTTGAAGGGGGACAACTAGTACAAGCTATCCTGACTAAAGGTGGCCTTCGACTGCCAAAGGCACTAGTGATGACGCCGTCTTGGGCTCCACGGTGATCTCCGTCCTTCCGCTCTGCTGGTCTTGGTCCCGTTGCACCAATATGGTAACTTGCTTGATGCCTTGGTACTCCGTTCCTGCGCTTTCCCCTTTGCACCAAAGAGGAAACGAGGACACTGCGCTGGCTGGCGCCCCCCTGGTCTTGATCGTCATGGCTTGCATCACGACCACCTCGCGAGGTACTCCTTGCCTTGATCTCTCCGGCTCCTCGCGAGCCTGCCTGGTGAGGCCGCCCCTGGGGGAGCCTTGTGTCGTCCGCCCCGCAAGGCTTGGCCCCTTGCAAGGGTCTTGAACTTGGGTTGATGAAGGCAGGCGTCTTGGGCCCTTTGCTTGAGCCACGCCCGCGGGCAGAGCGAGCAAGTCTGGGACCCCATTCCCAGAACGACGACAGTAGCCCCTGGGCCCAAGGCGCGCTCGGACTTGGCTTAGCAGTGAAGCCAAAGGGCAAGTGCGGAGCGCCGCGGGCCCCAACAGCCTACGGCCTTGGTCACCGCGTGGCAGTTGATTGGACGTGGGCGTCTCCGCTTTCCCACGCTGCCTCGGCAACTGCCCGATTTGACGAGTCCCTGCTGCATGCAAAAAGAGTCATGATTACCTGTGATCGTGGAGGCCGACGGTTGGCCTCCCTTGGGCTATAAATGTGGAGGGGAGAAAGCCCCCGCTGCACATCTCCCCTCTCCCCGCCTGCTTCTTCTTCCTCCTTGCTCCGGTTGCTTGCCACGTCCCATGGCGCCCGTGAAGAGGTTCTCGGCCACGGAAAAGGGGAAGGCTCGCCAGGAAGGGCCTGGCTCTCCTCCGCCCAAGCGCGGTCGTGGTCGTCCCCGCAAGCACCCCGCGACTCCCACAGCGGCTCCTCGCGGTCGCGGTGGTGGTCCTTCACGCGGTGATGGCCGCCCGATTGGTGGAGGAAGACGTGCCGTGGCTGCGCGGCCTCCCCGGCAGCGCTTTCACTCGGCAGAGGTGCTGCCGGAGTTTGTCGTGTGGTCGGCAGATCCGGCCGGCAACTGGCTCCAGCTCCCCCGCTTCTTTGCCGGTGAACTGCCGGCCGATGGCCCTGGTGGGCTCTGGCTGCAGGCAGACGGCTGCTGCAGCAGGGCTTCCTAGGTCGCGGTGGAGATCTCCGTCGTCGGGAACATGGACCTGGCCTGCGGCTGGCAGACGTTTGCCCGCGCACGTGGCCTAGGCCGGCGGTGCACCCTCCACTTCAAGTTCGACGGTGACGCGACCCTCTACATGAGGGTGTTCGGGGAAGATGGCCGCCGTGTTGGGTGCTGCCCGAAGACGATTACGGTGACGAGGTGCTTGGCCTTGGTGACGGTCGTGACGAGGGCGAAGGCAAACCCGCTCCTGGTGGCGTCCGCAGCTTGCCGAGCTTCAGCGGCTCCTCCTCTAGCGACAGCTCCTCCAGCGGTGGCTGCAATCAGCCACCACGTCGTCGCGCTAGCTTCGAGGGCGGTTGAGGGATTCCCGGATTAGGGGGTTTCCGGATAGCCGGACTACCATCATCGGTCGGACTATCATCGGCCGGACTATCATCATCGACCGGACTCCAAGACTATGAAGATACAAGATTGAAGACTTCTCCCCGTGTCCGGATGGGACTTTCCTTGGCGTGGAAGGCAAGCTTGGCGATACGGATATGTAGATCTCCTACCATTGTAACCGACTCTATGTAACCCTAGCCCTCTCCGATGTCTATATAAACCAGATGGCTCTAGTCCGTAGGACAACATCAACAACCCTTACAATCATACCATAGGCTAGCTTCTAGGGTTTAGCCTCCTTGATCTCGTGGTAGATCCACTCTTGTAAACATCCACAATATCAATATCAATCGAGCAGGGCGTAGGGTTTTACCTCCATCAAGAGGGCCCGAACCTTGGTAAAACATCGTGTCCCTTGTCTCCTGTTACCATCCGCCTAGGCGCTTGAGTTCGGGACCCCCTACCGAGATCCGCGGTTTGACACCGACATTGGTGCTTTCATTGAGAGTTCCTCTGTGCCGTCACCGATAGGAAGGATGCCTCCTCCGTCTTCAAGGGCGGTATTTTACGCTAAAGGGCCTTAGCGCGCCAAACTATCCGGCTAGGTGGTTTTCTTATGACCGCCTGTCCGGCCATCGCTCGACAATGACCTCTCAAGTCGTCAAAAGCAATTTTCACGTCAGCTCGGAATTCGCGGCTGGATCAATAGAGCTCGTCAGTAAGCGAGCTCTTGGATCGCATCGCCGCCACAGGGAGTCGCTTCTGGACTACAATCAGATTGGGCTTAAAACCGATCGAGAAAGATTAACTCTCCCGGGTCACCCACCACGCTGCGGTGGTAGAGGAACAATCGGCGGCGCTTCTCCTGTATTGAAAAATAGTCACGTCCGGGCTCCCGAACCCCCACGCGGATTCCTGCGGAGGGGCGGGCTTCGATCAAGCACTGAACTTAAAGTCAGGCATTGGACCAGACTCGTTGGACAACGTCCAGCAATCAAGCTTCAGTTCGAAACTTCTCGGCCTTGAGCCTTGAGATGGGTAGGGTTCGGACTTAATTCCACCCACCCGCCCGGACATATGCGATCTATCTCTAATCCGGCAAGAGCCGCTGAGACAAGACATCACTCTCGGGCCAGATTCCTCCACGGTTATGGACAGGATAAAGGACTGCCGAGAGGAAGCGCAATCTCAATTTTTGCAATAATTGCACAGACGAGGACTCTTGAGCGCCGTCGGCCGTCGTGAAATTACACGCCGCGACCACAGCGTCCATAATCTGAAAATCTTGTGCGATGGAGAGTTTCCGGACAACCGAAAATAAGTTTTGGGACAATCCGCCCCGAATACAACCCTAGTCCGCAACAAAAGGGTGCATTACACTCGGGCACCGGATACAAAAACCAAAAGCAAAGACCCCATAAAGGGCACAGAACCGTACTAGAAGGATGGCTTAGCGGACCCTGTAAAATTCACAGTACAGACGGCGCCGTCCCAACACATAACCTTCGAGCATGTTGGATATTACGGCAGGTGGCCAAAAGTGGAGAGGAGCTTCTAGCCCGGAAAACCACTCCAACAACATTGATGCAGTATCAACAGTCTTGAGACTTTCGCATCAAATAATATGCGAAGCGAACAATCCGCAGCCTCGCGAAGTCTACCAAACAACCAATCCATGGAAGCGACACAGCCATCACCTTCAACGCCATGACAACGAACCTAAATTCGGACAGCCCGAGCTCCGGCCGACTTGGTACTTAGTCCAATAGTGAGCGGCTTTCGACTTACAAAAGTCCTCATGGATGGCGGCAGCGGATTAGACCTCATCTACGAGGAAACCCTTCAAAAATGGAAATAGACTGGAACCGTATTGAGCGAAGCAGCACAACCTTTAGAGGAATAATCCCGGCCGTGGAGGCGCTGCCAGAAAAAATCACACTCGATGTGGTATTCGCTCGCGGACAATTACAGATCCGAAGAAGTCACGTTCCAAGTGGCCCGTTCAACAGCGGATATCACGCTATATTAGGGCGAGAGGCATTCACAATTTTTCAAGCCGTACCCGTTACGGGTACATGAAGCTCAAAATGCAGGCCCGGCGGAATAATCACTCTCGTTAGTGATCCGGACATAGCACTCCGCGCCCGAAAACAAGACAGCCGCATTAGCCTTAGAGGCACTATCCGAAGCCCTAGCGGCCGAGGAACTCCTGCACTTCGCGCTCTCGGTGAATAGGGACGATGTGATACTCGATAAGAGATCCAAGTCCACCTCCTTTAAACCAGCAGATGAAATAGTAAAATTCCAGGTCCACCCAGCGGACCCAAAAAAGGCGGCCTCCATCGGGCACAATTGAACCACGATGTAGGCGCGCCGATGCGAAATTCGCCGGGAAAATTGGGACATTTTGCTGGCACCCCTCGGATATGCCGGAATCCCACGCAGATTGGCGTAACACAGCCTAAACATCCTAAAAGGATTCAAGCCACCAAACAGGCTCTTGACGATTTTCCGAACCCAAAAGACAGGCAATGGGAGAGGAGCTAGCCAAACTATTGGAAGCGGATTCGCCGAGACATCAAGCACCGGATTGGCTAGCAAACCTGGTAATGCTACCAAAGAAGGACAAATCCTGGCGCCTATGTGTCGATTTCAAAGACCTAAATAAAGCCTGCCCAAAGGATCCTTCCCCTCCCGCATCGACCAAATCGCCGATGCCACTGCGAAACGATTCATTGTGCTTCACTGGGCGCATACTCGGCTATCATCAAATCAAGATGGCGAAGCGGATCAAGCCGCAGCGGCATTCATTACACCATACGGACCATTCTGCTTCAACACGATGCCCTTCGGACTTAAAAGCGCGGCGCAACATATCGGCGCATGATTCGAGACATGTCGGCTACCCAGATCGGCAAAACAGTAGAGGCATCGTGAGCGACGTAGTCGTCAAAACTAAACACGTCGAAACTCTAGTAGACAACTTGAGGCTCACATTCGACAACCTCAGAGCATATGACATCAAGCTGAATCCGGAAAAATGCGTTTTCGGCGTACCAGCTGGAAAGCTGCTGGGCTTCATCGTATCCGATGAGGAATTGAAGCAAACCCAGCCAAGATCCGAGCTCTATCACAGCTAGATATCCCAAAGACCTCAAACAAATACAAAATTGATTTGGATGCATGGCGGCTCTAAGCCGCTTTATCTCCGTCTGGAGAAAAGGCATTACCCTCTATCGCCTCCTTAGGCGCACGAACACCGAGTGGATTGATGCTGCCACCGCCGGACTCGAAGAAATAAAGGCCATATTGGCAACAAATCCGGTCTGGCTCGCCCAACCCGGGCGAACCAATGTTGTTATACATCGCAGCTACGCATCAAGTTGTAAGCGCGGTACTCGTCGTCGAACGAGAAAAAGAAGGGCATGAATTCCCTCTTCAAAAACCAGTATACTACGTATCCACTGTGTTAACCCCCTGCAAGTCCCGTTACCCGCATTATCGAAAGATAGCATCGCGGTGTTCATGGCATCCGGAAGCTCGACACTACTTTCAAGAGTGTTCGATAACAGTGGCCTCTGAAGTACCACTTAACGACATTATAAACAACCACGACGCGACGGGCAGGATTGCAAAATGGGCCATTGAGCTCTTACCATTTGATATAACTTACAAACCTCGGCGAGCTATAAAGTCACAAGTTTTGGCTGACTTTGTCGCTGAATGGACCGAGGCCGAACTCCCTAAAGAGTACGACGCATACTCAATTGGATTATGCGCTTGCGGCTCTAAAATGTTAGCGGATTGGGGGCTGGCATCGTATTGCGTCCCGACCGGGACACAGTCCAATCGTGCTTCAGATAATGTACACGGACTCCAACAACGCGGCGAATACGAGGCCCTTTTACATGGTCTCCGGATGGCAATCTCCATGGGCATTCAATGCCTAGAGGTGCGCGGGGATTCAAACCTCGCAATATCCCAAATAAATGGAGACTTTGACGCCAAAGATCCGAAAATCGCAGCATACCGCAACGCTGTCCTAAAAATGTCAGCCCGGTTCGAAGGACTCGAATTCCATCACGTAGCCCGGGATAATAACCAAGCAGCCGACGTACTGGCACGCATTAGCGCAAAACACGACGCTGTCCCTCCTAACATCTTCCTGGAACGGCTCTTCAAGCCATCCGTACTATGGGAAGAGGAGTCCGGAACTAACAAACCGGAACAAGCCACGCCAACCGGCGATTCAGCCGATGACAAAACACCTTCCGCCCACGATATAATGGCAGTAATTGCCCCGTGGACAGAACCATTCCTCGCCTACTTGCTTAGGCAGGAGCTTCCCGAAGACCAAAATGAGGCCCGCTGCATTGTCCGGCGATCTAAAGCCTACAAGGTCCATGAGGGAGAACTTTATAAGAAAAGCACAACCGGAGTCCTTCAAAGGTGTATCTCCGAAGAGGAAGGGCGAAACCTCTGGCTGAAATTCATGCGGACTAGGCGGACACCACGCCGCAGCTCGGGCACTTGTAGGAAAGCATTCCGTCAGGATTTTATTGGCCGGCGGCCCGAGCAGATCTCGGGACTTAGTCCGAAGATCGTCGGTTGTCGCTCTTTGCTAATCGAGCCACATGCCACCCACCACCCTCAAAACTATACCCATTACCTGGTCGTTCATGGTCAGGGGCTTGACATGGTTGGACCACTTAAAGGGGAACCCACAAGCAAAGGTACCTATTGGTCATGGTGGATAAATTCACCAAATGGATAGAGGCCAAGCCAGTTAAAAGCGGCAGAGTCCGGACCAGTAATAGACTTTATATCCGGGTAGTACACGTTATGGTGTCCCCACAGCATCATCACCGATAGCAGCACGAACTTCACGCCCGATGAGGTTAAATCATGGTGCAAAAATATGGGCATCAAGCTCGATTATGCTTCAGTCTATCATCCTCAAACCAACGGTCAAGTGGAGCGAGCAAATGGTCTAATAATGGCGGCATCAAACCCAGACTAGTGCGGTCCCTTACGAAATCGACACGCCTTTGGGTAGAGGAGCTCGACTCCGTACTCACGGGGCTGCGGACAACGCCTAACCGTACTACGGATTCACACCATTTTTATGGTATATGGCGCGAAGTAGTTTTGCCCTGCGACATCATTCATGACTCACCTCGAGTGCGCATGTACGAAGAAAGAGAGGCCGAGTTGGATCGGCAGGACAGCTTGGACGCATTGGAGGAAGAACGCGACGTCGCCAAGGCTCGTTCCGCATTCTATCAGCAGCAGGCTCGAAGATATCACAGCAGAGAAGTACTGGCCAAGACCGGCGGAGCGTACCGTATACAAAATGCATCGGATAACCGACTCGAGCCGAACCCATGGAACGCAGCCCGCCTCCGAAGATTCTATGCCTAGCGCCGGACTGAGAGTTCGTCCCTTTCCCCCCGTCCAAAGTTTTTGTTTTTCTTCTTTCAGCTGCCTTTTGTCTCTCTTTTTTCTTCTCAACCCTATTCATCTAAGCCTTAAAGGGCCTACTTGCGCGACGTTCGCGCGCAATTGATGTGCTAGCCGCACTCATTATACCTGGCGGCTTCCTTACCAGAAGCTTAATTATAAGGGCTTCATGCCCAGCACATGTGTCAAGCCTCCACACGTACCTTTTATTCACCATTATATGCATCGATATGACTTAAGTTTTGGCCAAGCTGGGTTGCTGGCTCTGTGCTTACCCCTCGTTCCCGATTGTTCGGCTAGGAGGTAAAGGAGCACCTCTGCGATTATTATTGCGGGTCAGCGGATGTGTACCTCGGTGGTGAAGCAAAGCTAGCGTTCTTAAGGGAATATTCGGTCGGTGACTTAAAAGACGATTTTTATCCACCTATTTATTTGCCCCAGATGTTTTTCTGCTTTTTGCAGTCCGGACATGCACTTTAGGGCATGCCACCCCTAGAGGAAAGGAACCCTTAACGGAACTATTCTCCTGGAACATGTTTCTTACTACCCATGTAATATAACATAACTAGTTGGGCACTTATGCGATAAAGCATCGATGACCCCTACGCTTGGTCTCCATGCATACCGCGGTTGTTTCATAACCGAGAAGGTATTCGGACACCTCTGCACTCTAGGGTCCCGAGGTCGAAGCGAAAAGGTCGGCAAAGACAAACGATCTACAATCCGGCTAGAAGGCATTTTATATGTCATTTTATAATACATTGTCAAATTGATTGATTGTATTCTTCCTCAATCCCGTCTAACAGGTTGTCTAATTTACAGTCTTGTTGGGAAAATTTAGCGGCCAACTCTACTTGGCCGTATACTAAACTCACAGGGATCTCCTTCCCATCGGGCCCCACAGGTCCGACTTGACCATGTGGTTGGGATCCGCCTTCTTGTACAGCGTCTTTACCATGGCCCGTGCCTCCACAGCACCTTGGCGGCAGGCGAAATCTTCCATAAATGGAAGCCGCCGTACTCCAGTAGCTTCTCCGCAAGCTCCCCAAGACCATCGGGTACGGAGAAGGCTGGCCATAAAGCCTGGATGACGCCGCTCATTGCCTGCCGAACTCGTTCGATCAGTTGCAACAATTCGGGAAGTTGATCACCCGTTGATACGGGCATCTCCTCCGCAGGGCGACCTGTGAGCATACCTGCAGACATATTCTGTCAAATTGACTTCCTCGCAGAACTCTTCTTTTCAAAGGAGTTCGCTCAAGCACTTACTTTATATGCCGCGAAGAAGCCGCTGATTCTCCTTAACGGAGCCCGACAGCTCGGCCCGAACGCCTTTCAGCTTCTCTCCAAGCTGGGCATGGGTATCCTGGAGCTTGTTCCTTTCATGCTGCACCCTATGCAGCACCCTCTCGCCGGCCTTTAGTTGGCGCAGAAGTTCTCGCCTGTCTGGATCTTGTCCGGCAGCACCTGCAACGTCGTTTTTAGACTCGCGCAAAGGCCAAACGCTACTTATCTTTCTAAAATAATGCGTTACCAGGAGAGGTCCTTGCGTTTCCTCCTTCGCCAGAAAGTGCGGCCTCAAGTTGGGCCTTGCACTCTTGCAGCTCCTGAGATAGTTGGGTATTCTTCTCGGTAAGATCCTGCGTTTCATATGATCCTTAAATCAGTTAATATAACTACTTTAAGTCTCGGGGGCCACTGGCATATATAACTATTAAATTCTCTTACCCGTATGTCTTTTACATACTACTCCGTGGCTCTGGTAAAACCATCTTGAGCAGCACGAAGGTGCGCGTCCCCCGTGTTAAAGGCATTCAACGCCTCGGGGGAGAAGCACGCGTCACGAAATACTGCCGGCGGCGCTGTGATTCATGGCACTCTCCACCTCGGACTTGGTGGCGGACGTTCGTCGGCATCCTCCGTCGGAGGAACGTCCGCTCGCGCCTTGCGCCGCCTCCCCTCAGACCAGGTGCGGGAGCTGGCTGGTAGAAGTTGGATTGGCAACCTTCACGCTCGCAGTCCGGCGGGCGCTTTTTCCTGTAAAAGTCATGAGCACTCAAGCGCTTCCTAGAACGTTGCTCTAAATAATGAATTGTGAACTACACCTTTGCGGCGGCGTTTGATCCGCGCGCTCCTCTTCACCTCTTGGTCCGGACTGGCCTTTGTTGGTCAGCCACCGCTGAGCTCGGCTTCTCGCCCTAGGGCGCCTCCTGCACAGCGCCATCATATCGGTGGTCGAAATGAGCAAGGAAGGAATAGCGGTGTCGGGGCTTGATCGCAATCACCAGGAAGCGGATATAGTCCGGGATAGTCGGCCGTTATAGCGACTAAAGCATTGTCCATGCTGAGCTGGTGGAACACCCGTCGATTAGCTCCACCTTTATATCCGGATCCTCTTCGAGGCTGGATCCGGGATCTCTCGGATCCTCGGGCTGCGGAGCGGACTTAGCATGTCCTCCACGGTCCGGCGCAGTTCTGCGTCGAAAGAAAAACACAATATAAGAAACTTAAAGTTTCAAAAGGCAGGGTCGGGCACGTGAGTGTTCGCTTACCCAAGACCGGGATTATTCATGGAGAACCCATTTAGCGGGTTCGTCCAAAGAAATCCTCCTTCTCCCCTTATACAGGCCGGACGGGATCGTCACGGATCTTCGGCGAATCCGCCCTTTATGCCATGACGGGTGGCATCGTCCTCCCGTTGAAATCCCACATGGGTGGCCTGTATTGTAGTGGCTCCACCCCGCGTAATGCATGTTGCCATGACTCCAATCATGGTCAACCCGGCATGGGCCAATAACCTTATTCGCCCATCAAATAATGGGCGCTCTTGTCTTCCTCCAGTTGGGGGCTCATGGACGCCAACTAATGCGTTCTTCAGAGGAGCATTGCTGAACTCCGGAGGCCGATCCGAGCAGGTCCGCAGCGGGCGTCTTCTATATAAAACTATTCGAAGGCCAGTCTTGAGCGCCTTCTTAGCGGTTACGGATGGATATCCGGTCCCGCAATCGCCATATTTCGCCGCCCACTTAATATATGGACCCCTCGTGAGAGCGAAGTGCGAGGCAGAACAACCTCTTCCACAGCGCCAAGGGGCTCGATGCCGTGAATAGCTCATGAAGAGCTACGTAACCCGCAATATGCAGGATTGAGGCGGGCGTGAGGTGATGAAGCTGGAGTCCGTAGAACTCCGAGGCCAGCGGAGGAATGGATGTACAGGAAATCCGAGCCCCTTATCACACGGGGACGAAGCATACCCGCTCCCTTTGTTGGGATTTGGGGTAACCTCCGCTTGCTTCCCACCTTTGTAGGTAGCCAGCCCGCTCGAACCGGAACCATGAAGGCCGGAGGAGATATCCCCCATTTGGAGCTTCACCAGCTCGTTGCGGAACAGAGCATCTCCTCCAATCTCTGGCAAAGGGCTGGGGCGAGAAGAGGAGCAGCGTTGACGGTCCATGATGGAATGGGTTCTTGGTCGAAAGCGCTCCGATGAGTATTTGCGGGAGGAAGATGGTGATTTGGATCTGGATTCTTGCCTCCCTTATAGGCAGATTATTCGCACAACTAGGGGGTAAAACGTAAAAGACACCCTGGCTTTTCACGTTCGTGCGACGCGTGGAAGAAGACCATTATTGGGCGTGGAAGCCGAGACGCGCAACATTGATGAAGAAGCTGGACACTGTTCGGCAGGTACGTAGAACTTGAAGGAGAACCCGCCTTGCAACGCCGAAGACTACACACATGCTGGACTTATCGTCATTGAAGCCTGGTTTGGGGGCTACTGAGGGAGTCCCGGATTAGGGGGTGTCCGGATAGCCGGACTACCATCGTCGGCCGGAGTATCATCGGCCGGACTATCATCGACCGGACTCCAAGACTATGAAGATACAAGATTGAAGACTTCTCCCCGTGTCCGGATGGGACTTTCCTTGGCGTGGAAGGCAAGCTTGGCGATACGGATATGTAGATCTCCTACCATTGTAACCGACTCTATGTAACCCTAGCCCTCTCCGGTGTCTATATAAACCAGATGGCTCTAGTCCGTAGGACAACATCAACAACCCTTACAATCATACCATAGGCTAGCTTCTAGGGTTTAGCCTCCTTGATCTCGTGGTAGATCTACTCTTGTAAACATCCACAATATCAATATCAATCGAGCAGGACGTAGGGTTTTACCTCCATCAAGAGGGCCCGAACCTGGGTAAAACATCGTGTCCCTTATCTCCTGTTACCATCCGCCTAGACGCACAGTTCGGGACCCCCTACCCGAGATCCGCCGGTTTTGACACCGACAGCGGTAGCGGGTCGTCCCGCCACTGTGCCCCGGTGAAGCATGAGGCGGAGTCTGACTGAGCTCAGGAGGATGGTGCGGATCCCTCCTCGCGATCTGTTGCAGGGCGCGCGCGTTTTTATTTTGTCTTGTTTTCCTACATTGAGAGAGAGAGAAATATGGAGCCCCGTGGGGGCATGCAACAGACTATGATTCCCTAATTATCATGCTATTTTTATCGTCCCTGTGCTATGTTATGGTGTTGCGGTTATGTGCTTGTGCGTAGGAACAACTTAGCTCGGGATGTTTGCCATAGTTTTTGCCTCGCGAGGTACCTGCTTGAGGCCTCGCCGGGCGTCTTAAGGTCTGCAAAGATCAGTCCGGAGAATAGTTTTCGAACCTTTGTCGCGAGGGTGGCCAGCTTAGGTCCGGCGCTTTGTGTCGTGATGCCCGTGGGGCTTGGACCGGGAGGGGTGCTCCCGCTGTGAACTTGAGCAAGGGGGCCTCGCGAAAACCAGGCTAGGAAGGGCTCACGAGGATGCTCACTCAGTCCCCTCACGAGTCTTAGAGAGAGAGAGAGAGAGAGAGCAGGGCAAAAGCCAAAGACAGAGAACATGGGCAGAGGACGGCAAACAACACCAGAAGCAACTCCAATAAAACTTCAAACAAGGGAGAACAAGCCAACTGCGGAAAGCAAATGAAAAGCCGCGTCCGGCACCTAGTCTAGTCTTCGACGTCTTCTCACCAGCGCGGAGCTAAGTGCTGCCACTGGGCGTGGGCGGGAGCCCCCGAGGCCCAAGGGCAGCACTCCGGAGACTCCGGGGCGTGTACAGCCCCAACTCATTATTACGTGAGAGTGTCATAGGCGGCGAGCTTCACAAGCACTGGGCCTTCTTCACAGGCACCAGGCCTTTCTTAGGGCAGCGAGCTTCACAGGCACTGGGCCTTCTTTATAGGCATTGGGCCTTTCTTCATAGGCACCGAGCCTTCTTCACAGGCACCGGGCCTTCTTCACAGGCACTAGGCCTTACTTCAAGGGTAGAACCTCCGGAGGTGCTGAATGTTCCAAGCGTTTGGAATGGGCACCCCTTCCTGGGTCTCCAGGCGCGCGGCGCCAGGTCTGGAAACATGAACAAACTTGAATGGACCCTCCCACATGGGCGAGAGCTTGTGCAGCCCTTCACTGGAGAGCATCCGCCTGAGCACGAGGTCACCTACCTCAAGAGTCCTGGGGCGGATGTTGTGGCAGTGGTACCGCCGCAGCGCCTGCTGGTATCTTGCTGCTCGTTGTGCGGCCTCCCGATGGTGTTCCTCCCCCAGCACGAGGTCCATCCCCCGCATGGCATCCTGTTGCGCTTCATCAAATGCTAGGACCCGCGCGGAGTGATGTCTACTACGCAACCTTCTTCTTGTAGACGTTGTTGGGCCTCCAAGTGCAGAGGTTTGTAGGACAGTAGCAAATTTCCCTCAAGTGGATGACCTAAGGTTTATCAATCCGTGGGAGGCATAGGATGAAGATGGTCTCTCTCAAGCAACCCTGCAACCAAATAACAAAGAGTCTCTTGTGTCCCCAACACACCCAATACAATGGTAAATTGTATAGGTGCACTAGTTCGGCGAAGAGATGGTGATACAAGTGCAATATTGATAGTAGATATAGGTTTTTGTAATCTGAAAATATAAAAACAGCAAGGTAACTTGTGGTAAAAGTGAGCGTAAACGGTATTGTAATGCTAGGAAACAAGGCCTAGGGTTCATACTTTCACTAGTGCAAGTTCTCTCAACAATAATAACATAATTGGATCATATAACTATCCCTCAACATGCAACAAAGAGTCACTCCAAAGTCACTAATAGCGGAGAACAAACAAAGAGATTATGGTAGGGTACGAAACCACCTCAAAGTTATTCTTTCCAATCAATCCGTTGGGCTATTCTTATAAGTGTCACAAACAGCCCTAGAGTTCGTACTAGAATAACACCTTACGACACAAATCAACCAAAACCCTAATGTCACCTAGATACTCTAATGCCACCTCAAGTATCCGTGGGTATGATTATACGATATGCATCACACAATCTCAAATTCAACTATTCAACCAACACATAGAACCTCAAAGAGTGCCCCAAAGTTTCTACCAGAGAATCAGGACGAAAACATGTGCCAACCCCTATGCATAAGTTCATTGGCGGAACCCGCAAGTTGATCACCAAAACATACATCAAGTGAGTCACGTGATATCCCATTGTCACCACAGATACGCACGGCAAGACATACATCAAGTGTTCTCGAATCATTAAAGACTCAATCTGATAAGATTACTTCAAAGGGAAAACTCAATCCATTACAAGAGAGTAGAGGGGGAGAAGCAACATAAGATCCAACTATAATAGCACAGCTCGCGATACATCAAGATCGTGCCAAATTGTCACATCCCTAGAGTTTGCTTGTAACTAGTGGCATTGCATCCATGCATCATGTTTAAGTTTCATGAAGTTGAAATGGGGATTGATCCAAACCCTAGCACCAAGTGAATTCAAATAGAATCAAATAAAATCCTTTTCAATAAATCCAAAATGTCCTCTGGAAAAGTTCATGATTTTTGATAAAGGTGGAAACCTCTGGCAAAAATGATGCACATAATTCTAGGTCATTTCTGGACTTTTGAATTAAATCCTATAGTATTTGCGTTTGGGCATTTAAATGCTATAGAATATTTTAAATGCTCAAATAATCATAAACTAAAATGTTTACTGTTGGATATATTATAAACAGTAGCCATGATTAGTTTCATGATTTTTGGAAACGCCCTGGCATTTTTAATAAAGCCCTGAAGTTACAAAAAAATAGAAAACAGAAATAAACGAAGATAGAGAGGAAGCCCACCTGGGCCACTTACCTGGCGCCCCACCGCAGCCCAGCAGGCCGGCCCAGCCAGCTGGCCGTGCCAGTCGTCCCCTTCCTCGCGCCAGGGGGACAGGGGCATGCGCGGCCACGCAGCCGGCCGGGGCCACGTCTCCCGCCACCTCCTGCTTCTCCCTTCCGTCGCCTGGATCGCTCGGACGACGCCATGCGCCGCCCCGACCGCTCTCACTCTCCCCCTGCTCTCTCCCTCGCCGTTTCCCCCCACCTCACCGAACGCGCCCGTCGCCGCTGACGAGCACCACCGCGGCCACCGCCTTCCCCTCGCCCTCTCTTCGAGTCCGGGAGATCCGCCTTGTCGCCCGCATCGTCCTCAACGAGCCAAGCGACCAGGGATGCGCTGCATCGCCGCCACCATCGTCGTCTTCAACCTCCCGACGCCGGAGATCCTCAGCGTTGATTCGCCGCCCACCGGCCGTCCCCACGCCTGCCAACCCCTCCGTTAGCCTCGCTGTGAGCCCCCGCACCGAACCCCTCTCTCCCCGTTGCGGATTTCTTCCACTAACCGCGGGCTCCATTGAGCCCGAGAGCTCTTCACCGCCGCGTTCGTCACCGCCGCAGCTGGCAACCTCGCCTGACCCAACCAAGCACGTAGTTGTGCTCAGCGTGCTCCCAGGAAGCCATAGCGCTGCTCACCTCTCTCTCCCGTACACCGTAGCGTCGCGCCGCACAAACCCGTAGCTCCGGCCGCTGCCATGAGGTCGCTTCCGGCGAACTCCGGCCACCCCACGCCCTCCCGTTGGTCCCCCTGGATGCGCGCGGGCATGGGCTACCTCCTGGTGCTCTTCGGCGGCCCAACCGCAGCCCATAGCGCCACTCCGTGAGCCACCGCCGCCTGGTCGTCGCCGTCGTCTAACCGCCGGCGTCTTGACGTGGCACCATTAGTTAAGGCGCTAATCATGTTTAGTTATTACATGTCAATGACATGTGGGTCCTGAGCATAGTTAGGTTAGTCTAATTTTACATTAAGATTAGTACTAATACGTGTGGACCCCACGTGTCGCCTTTGACTTTGGTCAAGTCAATGTTGACCGGTCCCACCTGTCTTACACCCAAACCAGACTGAGACACTGACATATGGGTCCCACAGGTCAGGTTTGACCTGGCCGACCCATTTGACCTGCTGACGTCACACCTATGTCATGCTGACGCAGTAAATCCTTTTCTGGATTTATTCTTATACAGGAAATTCCAGAAAATGATCTAAACTTCTAAAATTCATAGAAATTCAACCGTAACTCCAAATTAAATAATTTATATATGAAAAATGATCAAAAAAATCCAATCTATCCATCTGTACAATTTTCATGCATGTTAGAACGAGTTATAGCTGCTGTTTAGCACAAATCATATAAATGGCATTTAAACTCTCACATATGGAGTTTGATTTTGAATCTAGTGTTCAAACCAACCCCATTTAACTTGTTGCTAGATGCATTAGGCCAATCAACAGCATATTGCCATGTCATCTTCATGCATCATATTGTTGCGTGGAATTGATTGTGTTTCTCCTTTGTTTGTCGGTGTTTGTCCCTCTCGATGAGCGGCGTCAAGCGATGAGTTCGATGACACCGATGAAGAACTATATTATCTTCAGGAGTGCCAGGCAAGCAAAACCCCCTTGTTCATTCCGATACAATCCCAGTCTCTCGCTCCTGCTCTCTTTTACTGCATTAGGACAACAACGGTTCATCTGTTACTTGCTGCGGTAGCTGAACCCCTTTATCCTCTGCATGACCTGTCATTCCACAGTAAATAGATGAAACCCACTAGCATGAGTAGGAGTTGTTTGAGCCCTGTTTTGCCTACTCATTCATGCTTGTTTGTCATGCCTGCTACTGCTTAGAGTTGAGTCAGGTCTAATTCATCGGGGATGAATCGGAGGTGTGTGAACATGTCCTACTGTTGAGAGCTAAGTGTGTGAACACGATTTGGTAAAGGTAGCGGTGAGAGGCCATGTAGGAGTACATGGTGGGTTGTCTCATTGCAGCCATCCTCAGGAACTGAGTTCTGTGTTTGTGATCCATGAAACAGTTACTACCACACATTGGGATCCTTAATTGACTCTCTCGGCTTCTTGACCACCCTTGTCCTTTGTCCGGGAGTTGCAAAGTAGTTTATGGTGTTTGTAGCATGCTAGGGGCCACACGCAGCGCTGACCTTAGGGGTGGGCTGTGTTGCGGTAGGCACGTGGCACGGTGTACCGATTCGCCCGTTTGGTGTCTCGGGAACCTTGCACACATCGTTCGGGGCCGTTAGTGGAAACCTCGGCCGGACTCCCTGCGGATGGAACCCAAATAGCCGATAAACCTGGACTAGGGACTTGAGTGTTTAGGTAGGCCGTGGCCGACACCCTCGCCAGGCTTCCGCTTGAAGGTTGCCGAGATACATGACGTGTATATGGCGGTAAGTGGCGAGAGCGTGTGTGAAGAAGTACACCCCTGTAGGGTTATAAATGATCTATTCAATAGCCGTGTCCGCTGTAAAGGACTTCGGGTTGCCTATAACAGTTCATAGACAAGTGAAAGTGGATACTCTAAAATGCGCAAGATAAGCGTGAGTGCTATGGATGGCGTTCTCGTAGGGAGGCGGGGCGGGTCCATAGTGGTGTATTGATATGGTGAATATGTGGACTCGTGCGCCACCTCAAAAGAGTTACTTGCGATCGTAGTTCAGGATAGCCACCGAGTCAAAGCTGGCTTGCTGCAGTCAAACTCCACCACCCCCTTTGTTGATAATGATGCATATGTAGTTAGTTCTGATGTAAGTCTTGCTGAGTACATTTGTACTCACGTTTTCTTATTTTATGTTTTAGTTGTCACATCCCTAGAGTTTGCTTGTAACTAGTGGCATTGCATCCATGCATCATGTTTAAGTTTCATGAAGTAGAAATGGGGATTGATCCAAACCCTAGCACCAAGTGAATTCAAATAGAATCAAATAAAATCCTTTTCAATAAATTCAAAAGTCCATAAATGACCTAGAATTATGTGCATCATTTTTGCCAGAGGTTTCCACCTTTATCAAAAATCATGAACTTTTCCACAGGACATTTTGGATTTATTGAAAAGGATTTTATTTGATTCTATTTGAATTCACTTGGTGCTAGGGTTTGGATCAATCCCCATTTCAACTTCATGAAACTTAAACATGATGCATGGATGCAATGCCACTAGTTACAAGCAAACTCTAGGGATGTGACACAAATCAAGAACACGAGAGAGAGAGAGAGAGAGAGAGAGAGAGAGAGAGATCAAACACATAGCTACTGGTACATACCCTCAGCCCCGAGCGCGAACTACTCCCTCCTCGTCATGGAGATCGCCGGGATGATGAAGATGGCCATAGGTGAGGGTTCCCCCTCCGGCAGGGTGCCGGAACAGGGTCCCGAGAGGTTTTTGGTGGCTACAGAGGCTTGCGGCAGCGGAACTCCCGATCTATTCTCTTCTTCGGAAGTTTTAGGGTACGTGGGTATATATGGGTGAAAGAAGTACGTCGGTGGACCTCCGGGCTGTCCATGAGGCGGGCGCCCTAGGGGTGGGCGCCCCACCCTCATGGGCAGCCCGACTCTCAGTGAGCTTCCGGTACTCCGTGGGCTTCTTCTGGTCCAAAAATAAGTTATGTGGAGTTTCAGGTCAATTAGACTCTGTTTGATATTCCTTTTCTTCGAAACACTGAAATAGGCAAAAACAGCAATTCTGGGCTGGGCCTCCGGTTAATAGGTTAGTCCCATAAATAATATAAAAGTGGATAATAAGGCCCAATAATGTCCAAAACAGAAGATAATATAGCATGGAGCAATCAAAAATTATAGATACGTTGGAGACGTATCAGCATCCCCAAGCTTAATTCCTGCTCGTCCTCGAGTAGGTAAATGGTAAAAAAGATAATTTTTGATGTGCAATGCTATTTGGCATAATTTCAATGTAATTCTTCTTACTTGTGGTATGAATATTCAGATCCGAAAGATTCAAGACAAAATTTCATATCAACATAAAAATAATAATACTTCAAGCATACTAACTAAGCAATTATGTCTTCTCAAAATAACATGGCCAAAGAAAGTTCATCCCTACAAAATCATATAGTTTAGTCATGCTCCATTTTCGTCACACAAGAATGCTCTCATCATGGACAACCCCGATGACAAGACAAGCAATTGTTTCATACTTTAGTAATCTCAAACCTATAAACTTTCATGCAATATATGAGCGCGAGCCATGGACATATCACTATGGGTGGAATAGAATATGATGATGGGGGCTATGTGGAGAAGACAAAAAAGGAGAAAGTCTCACATCAACAAGGCTAATCAATGAGCTATGGAGATGCCCATCGATTGATGTTAATGCAAGGAGTAGGGATTGCCATACAACGGATGCACTAGAGCTATAAATGTATGAAAGCTCAACAAAAAAAACTAAGTGGGTGGCATCCAACTTGCTTTCTCACGAAGACCTAGGGCACTTGAGGAGGCCCATTGTTGGAATATACAAGCCAAGTTCTATAATTAAAAGTTCCCACTAGTATATGAAAGTGAAAAAACAAGAGACTCTCTATCATGAAGATTATGGTGCTACTTTGAAGCACAAGTGTGGTAAAAGGATAGTAACATTGTCCCTTCTCTCTTTTTCTCTCTTTTTTTTGGGCCTTCTCTTTTTTTATGGCCTTTCTATTTTTTATGGCCTTTATCTTTTTTTTATGGCCCTTTTTTTTATTCATTCCTCAGGGACAATGCTCTAGAAAATGATGATCATCACACTTCCATTTATTTACAACTCAATGATTACAACTCGATACTAGAACAAAGTATGACTCTATATGAATGCCTCCTGCGGTGTACCGGGATATGCAATGAACCAAGAGTGACATGTATGAAAGAATTATGAACGGTGGCTTTGCCACAAATACTATGTCAACTACATAATCATGCTAAGCAATATGACAATGATGAATGTGTCATGATAAACTGGATGGTGAAAAGTTGCATGGCAATATATCTCGGAATGGCTATGGAAATGCCATAATAGGTAGGTATGGTGGCTGTTTTGAGGAAGATATAAGGAGGTTTATGTGTGACAGAGCGTATCGTATCACGGGGTTTGGATGCACCGGCGAAGTTTGCACCAACTCTCGAGGTGAGAAAGGGCAATGCACGGTACCGAAGAGGCTAGCAATGATGGAAGGGTGAGAGTGCGTATAATCCATGGACTCAACATTTGTAACGCCCGGATAATCATGCTACAGTAATCCCACGCTAATCGTGCCATGACACCTCGGTTACTGTTGCTATCCTCACAATAATTCGGAACCGTTCGAAATTCAAATTCAAATTAATGATAACAATAAAAGTTTTCAAAATTAAAACTAAAATGTTAAATTGGTTGTCAAATATTACAAAGGTAATTGTGGTGAAGTAAACACATTTTTAGAAAATGTCTAAATAATTTAAACTGATTTAAAACAGGAAAAGGTAAATAAATAAAACAAAACAAAACAAAACAAATAAAAGCAAAAGGCGCCCCCCCCTCGCTGGGCCTCGGCCCATCTGGCCACCAGTTAACCAGGCCGGCCCAGCCGCCCACTACTAACACCCCCACTCCTCCCAGTCCACCACCGACACCCCCCATTCCCCCCGAAAATATCTCACCCCCCCCTCTCTCCCCCGATTGGATCGGGATCGAGAGGAGGAGCTCACCGACGACGCTCGCCCCCCCCCCCACCCGACGCCGCCCGGAGCTCGCCGCCACCTCACCGGACTGCTTCCCCTCCGGCGCTCGTCCCCGTTGACCTCCTCAACCCCCATTGCCTCGTTCCCTGCGAACCACCGTGAGGCTCCCTCCTCTTCTTCTCCTCCTTCCCTGCGGTCACTGCCGCGCACCGGCGCTCGTGCCTCCCTGCCGCACGCGTCGCTCGTCCCGCCGTGGCCTCTTCCTCCCCGTCTTGCCCCGCACGGCCAGCCGCCTCGCCTCCAACCGCCCCCCTCTGCCGCCAGCGTGCCGCCGTGCCGCCCGCGCGCTGTCTGCGCGCCCGTCTTGCCGGCCCGTGGCCCCCCCCTGGCTGGCCACAGCAGCACCTTGCTGCTGCTTTCTGCCAGTGGCCACCCACCGTTGCGCCACAGCCACGAGGCTCGCCACCATGCCCGAATCTGGCCTCCCCGCACCCCGTCTCGCGCCCCTGCTCCTCCTGCCTCGCCGTGGCCGCCGGCGAGGCCTGCCGTGGTCGCCGGTGCCCTATGGCGCCCGTACCCACCCGCTGCGGCCTGTCGCCCCACTCGTTAAGGCGCGCCCTGCGCGCTAGGGCCCCTATGGCTCTATGACACGAGGGGCCCACGCCCCATAACGTTTTAATTAAAAAAAGGAATTAATAATAATAATAATAAATAAATAAATAAATAAATAATGAAAATAATTAATTAATTAACTAATTAATAGACTTAATTAATTCAGTTAATTAAACTAAGCAGTTAATTAAGCTAACTAATTAACCTAAACCCTAATTAACCTAAATAGAGAATGACAGTGGGTCCCATCGACCCACACGTCAAGTTGACCAGGTCAATGGTCAGCGTTGACTGCTGACATCACTCCAATGTCATCTGACGTCATCATTTACTATTCGGATAATGTTGGATTTAAATAATTAATTAAATTCCGAAATTAATAAAATCTTTAGAAAATCATATCTTTTAATCCGTAACTCGGTTAAAATATTTTCAACATGAAAGTTGCTCGAGCGACGAGGCGAATCCGAATCGCAGCCTGTTCATCTGCCACGCGTCCCTAGCATAGCGAACCCGCAACATTTCATCTCCGGTTCATCTGTCCGAAAACGCAGAACACCGGGGATACTTTCCCGGATGTTTCCCCCCTTCGTCGGTATCACCTCCTACCGCGTTAGGGCACACCTAGCACTGCACATTTTCTTGTCATGCACCATCATGCTTATGTTTGCATTATATTTATTGTTTCTTCCCCCTCTTCTCTCCGGTAGACTACGAGGCCGACGCTGCTGCTGCCTAGTTCGACTACGGAGTTGACGACCCCTCTCTCTTGCCGGAGCAACCAGGCAAGCCCCCCCCCTTGATCACCAGATATCGCCTATTCTACTATATACTGCTTGCATTAGAGTAGTGTAGCATGTTACTGCTTTCCGTTATACCTATCCTGATGCATAGCCTGTCCTTGCTACTACTGTTGTTACCTTTACCTGCAATCCTACATGCTTAGTATAGGATGCTAGTATTTCAATCTGTGGCCCTACATTCTTGTCCGTCTGCTGTGCTATACTATCGGGCCGTGATCACTCGGGAGGTGATCGCGGGTATATACTATATACTTTATACATGATACATGTGGTGACTAAAGTCGGGTCGGCTCGAGGAGTACCCGCGAGTGATTCACGGATTGGGGGCTGAAAGGACCTTTGTCCCGACGGCCCTCTGGATGGATCTTTGTGGCGGAGCGACAGGGCAGGTTGAGACCGCCTTGGAGAGAGGTGGGCCTGGCCCTGTTCGGCGTTCGCGGATACTTAACACGCTTAACGAGTTCTTGGTATTTGATCTGAGTCGGCCATTTGGTCTATCGCACTAACCATCTACGGGAGTAGTTATGGGTATCCGGCGTCGTGGTATCAGCGAAGCCTTCGTGGCGTCGGCCGATCGAGTGGCGCGTGCGGATTGGACCGCGTGAACGTGACTTCCTTTGTAATGGAGGTTGCTAGGTCTGCTTCGGCGCGTTACAACGTGCGGTGTGCTAAGGCGATGGGCCCGCCCTGGCGCTTAGGTTTAGACCGGCGTGTTGACCGCTCTGTTGGCCTAGGTCGGGCTGCGGCGTGTTGATCTTCCGCGGCGGGCATGACCCAGAAAGTGTGTCCGCCAAATGGGATCAAGCGTGTTGGGTTATGTGGTGCACCCTGCAGGAAGTTTAATCTATTGAATAGCCGTGATCTTGATAATGTGGGGCGACTTGGAGTTGTACCTTGACCTTATGACAACTAGAACCGGATCCTTAATAAAACACACCCTTCCAAGTGCGGATACAACCCGGTGATCGCTCTCTAACAGGCGGCGAGGAGGGATCGCCGGGTAGGATTATGCTATCGATGCTACTTGGAGGACTTGATCTACTCCCTTCTACATGCTGCAAGGCGGAGGCTGCGGAAGTGTAGTCTTCGACAGGATTAGATATCCCCCTCTTATTCTGGCATTCTGCAGTTCAGTCCACTGATATGGCCCTTTACACATATATCCATGCATATGTAGTGTAGCTCCTTACTTGCTAGTACTTTGGATGAGTACTCACGGTTGCCTTGTTCCCCTTTTTCCCCCTATCTCTACCCGGTTGCTGCAACCAGACGATGGAGCCCAGGAGCCAGACGCCACCGTCGATGACGACTACTACACCGGAGGTGCCTACTACTACGTGCAGCCCGCTGACGACGACCAGGAGTAGTTAGGAGGATCCTGGCAGGAGGCATCGCCTCTTTCGATCTGTATCCCAGTTTGTGCTAGCCTTCTTAAGGCAAACTTGTTTAACTTATGTCTGTACTCAGATATTGCTGCTTCCGCTGACTCGTCTATGATCGAGCACTTGTATTCGAGCCCTCGATGCCCCTGGCTTGTATTATGATGCTTGTATGACTTATTTTATTTTTAGAGTTGTGTTGTGATATCTTCCCGTGAGTCCTTGATCTTGATCGTACACGTTTGCGTGTATGATTAGTGTACGATTGAATCGGGGGCGTCACAACATTAGTCATAAAGAACTCACATACTTATTGCAAAAATCTACTAGTCATCAAAAACCAAGCACTACGCGCATGCTCCTAGGGGGATAGATTGGTAGGAAAAGAACATCACTCGTCCCCGACCGCCACTCATAAGGACGACAATCAAAGAACACCTCATGTTTCAAATTTGTAACATAACGTTTACCATACATGCATGCTACGGGACTTGCAAACTTCAACACAAGCATTTCCTCAAATTCACAACTACTCAACTAGCACGACTTTGATATTGTCACCTCCATATCTCAAAACAATCATCAAGCATCAAACTTATCTTAGTATTCAACACACTCATAAGAAAGTTTTTACTATTCTTGAATACCTAGCATATTAGGATTATTTAATACCATGCTATTTAAGACTCTCAAAATAATCTAAGTGAAGCATGAGAGTTCATCTATTTCTTCAAAATAAAACCACCACTGTGCTCTAAAAGATATAAGTGAAGCACTAGAGCAAACAACAAACTACTCCAAAAGATATAAGTGAAGATCAATGAGTAGTCGAATAATTATGTAACTATGTGAAGACTCTCTAAAATTTAATAATTTCAGATCTTGATACTTTATACAAACAGAAAGCAAGGATAAAGAAAATAAAATGACGCTCCAAGCAAAACACATATCATGTGGTGAATAAAAATATAGCTCCAAGTAAAGTTACTGATGAACGAAGATGAAAGAGGGGATGCCACCCGGGGCATCCCCAAGCTTAGGCTCTTGGTTGTCCTTGAATATTACCTTGGGGTGCCTTGGGCATCCCCAAGCTTAGGCTCTTGCCACTCCTTATTCCATAGTCCATCGAATCTTTACCCAAAACTTGAAAACTTCACAACACAAAACTTAACAGAAAACTCGTAAGCTCCGTTAGCGAAAGAAAACAAAACACCACTTCAAGGTACTGTAATGAACTCATTATTTATTTATATTGGTGTTAAACCTACTGTATTCCAACTTCTCTATGGTTTGTAAACTATTTTACTAGCCATAGAGTCATCAAAATAAGCAAACAACGCAATGAAAACAGAATCTGTCAAAAACAGAACAGTCTGTAGTAATCTGTAACTAACGCAAACTTATGGAACTCGAAAAATTCTAAAATAAATTGGTGGACCTGAGGGATTTGTCTAGTAATAATCTGCAAAAAGAATAAACTAAATATCACTTTCCATTAAAAAGTTCTAGCTAATCTCGTGAGCGCTAAAGTTTCTGTTTTTTACAGCATGATCATAAAGACTTCACCCAAGTCTTCCCAAAGGTTCCAATTGGCACAAACACTAATTAAAACACAAAACTACATCTAAACAGACTCTATATGGATTATTTATTACTAAACAGAACCAAAAAGTAAGAAACTAAAATAAATTTGGGTTGCCTCCCAACAAGCGCTATCGTTTAACGCCCCTAGCTAGGCATGATGATTACAATGATGCTCACATAAAAGATAAGAATTGAAACATAAAGAGAGCATCATGAAGAATATGACTATCACATTTAAGTCTAACCCACTTCCTATGCATAGGGATTTTGTGAGCAAACAACTTATGGGAACAATAATCAACTAGCATAGGAAGGCAAAACAAGCATAACTTCAAAACTTTGAGCACATAGAGAGGAAACTTGATATTATCGCAATTCCTACAGGCATATATTCCTCCTCATAATAATTTTCAGTAGCATCATGAATGAATTTAACAATATAACCAGCACCTAAAGCATTCTTTTCATGATCTACTTGCATAGAAATTTTACTACTCTCCACATAAGCAAAATTCTTCTCATTCGGAATAGTGGGAATATCATAAGAGACTTGAATACTATAAATTGTTTCCACATTAAAAGAGTAATGTTCACAAGAAGGGTAATCATAATCATGACAAGTTTTATAAATATAATCATCACTACTTTTTATAGCATAAGTTTCATCACAATAATCATCATAAGTAGCAACTTTGTTCTCATCATAATCAATTGAAACCTCTTCCGAAATAGTGGATACATCACTAGATAAAGTCATGACCTCTGCAAATCCACTTTCATAAATATTATAAGATTCAACATCCTCCAAAATAGTGGGATAATTACTTCCTAAAGTTGACACTCTTCCAAACCCACTTTTATCAATATAATCATCATAGGTAGACAGCATGCTATCATCATAACAACTTTGCATATCAAAACTTGGGAGGCTAAAAATATCATCATTATTGAACATAGCATCCCCAAGCTTGGGACAAACATTAATTTTAGCAAATATATTCTCAAATATGTCATCCTCATCAAACATAGCTTCCCCAAGCTTGGGCCTTTTCATATCATAAGCATAATCACTCTCATCATTAATAGTATGGATAGCACCAATAGTATAGAAATTATCATATTCTTCCAGGAAAGTGCCAAAAAGATTTTCAAGATCATAAGAAGTATCATTACTTTCCCAATCATAATCATCACAACAATCAATAGGCATAACGAGATCATCATCAAGTGCATCATCTTCCACAATTATTTTTGATTCATTTTCATGAGGCACAACAATAATAGGAGCAACATTATTTGGGAGGGATACCTTTTTACCTCTCTTCATTTTTCTTTTCTTCTTCTTCACCTCAAGTGTGGGTTCAATCCTCTTTTTGGAGCTCCTTATTAATGAGATTGGTTGAATATAAGGCTCCTCCTCGTTACCTGATTCATCATAAGAAATAATAGGAGGATATTGGGAAGTCTCTTCCCTTTCATTAGTATTCTTTTCATCTTCTATTTGCTTTCTTTTCTTTATGTAATTGGCAATATAAGGATTTTCAATGCAATTCACCGCACAATACATATAAATTTCTTCTAGATCAAAATGAAGAACTCTATTAAGGGCAAATTCTGTAATGTCCCTAGTTATACGTTTAATTTCTTCATAACCCAAGATAAAACTGAGTTCATTATAATGTGCAAGGGAAATCAAGTCATCACAATTTTTGGACACGATATGATCATGAAACAATTTGCATCGGGTACTGAAATGATCACGTTCATTGCAAAGTTCACAAGTATGGCTAAGAAAGTTTAAATTTTCAACACATGCATCTAGCCTTTCTTGCAACCATTTAGTTTCTAAATGCTTATGCCTCTTGCAATATCTATCTTCTCTATTTGGATGTACTTGCAAACCCAATACACTCCAAAAAAAATGGACATGCTTATAGAAGATATTTTCATCATGACTAGTGCAATCATCATTAGTACTATGGAATTCAAGGAGTTCATACTAACAACATTGCAATCATGCTCATCATTCAAATATTTAGTGCCAAACATTTTAATACATTCTTCTTCTAACACTTTGGCACAATTTTCCTTTCCATCATACTCACGAAAGATATTAAAAAGATGAAGCGTATGAGACAAACTCAATTCCATTTTTTTGTTTTCTTTTATAAACTAACTAGTGCTAATAATAGAAACAAAAAGATTCGATTGCAAGATCTAAAGATATACCTTCAAGCACACACCTCCCCGACAACGGTGCCAGAAAAGAGCTTGATGTCTACTACGCAACCTTCTTCTTGTAGACGTTGTTGGGCCTCCAAGTGCAGAGGTTTGTAGGACAGTAGCAAATTTCCCTCAAGTGGATGACCTAAAGTTTATCAATCCGTGGGAGGCGTAGGATGAAGATGGTCTCTCTCAAGCAACCCTGCAACCAAATAACAAAGAGTCTCTTGTGTCCCCAACACACCCAATACAATGGTAAATTGTATAGGTGCACTAGTTTGGCAAAGAGATGGTGATACAAGTGCAATATGGATAGTAGATATAGGTTTTTGTAATCTGAAAATATAAAAACAGCAAGGTAACTTGTGGTAAAAGTGAGCGTAAACGGTATTGCAATGCTAGGAAACAAGGCCTAGGGTTCATACTTTCACTAGTTCAAGTTCTCTCCACAATAATAACATAATTGGATCATATAACTGTCCCTCAACATGCAACAAAGAGTCACTCCAAAGTCACTAATAGCGGAGAACAAACGAAGAGATTATGGTAGGGTACGAAACCACCTCAAAGTTATTCTTTCCAATCAATCCGTTGGGCTATTCCTATAAGTTTCACAAACAGCCCTAGAGTCCGTACTAGAATAACACCTTAAGACACAAATCAACCAAAACCCTAATGTCACCTAGATACTCCAATGTCACCTCAAGTATCCGTGGGTATGATTATATGATATGCATCACACAATCTCAAATTCATCTATTCAACCAACACATAGAACCTCAAAGAGTGCCCCAAAGTTTCTACCGGAGAATCACAACGAAAACATGTGCCAACCCCTATGCATAAGTTCCTGGGCGGAACCCGCAAGTTGATCACCAAAACATACATCAAGTGAATCACGTGATATCCCATTGTCACCACAGATACGCACGGCAAGACATACATCAAGTGTTTTCAAATCATTAAAGACTCAATCCGATAAGATTACTTCAAAGGGAAAACTCAATCCATTACAAGAGAGTAGAGGGGGAGAAGCAACATAAGATCCAACTATAATAGCACAGCTCGCGATACATCAAGATCGTGCCAAATCAAGAACACGAGAGAGAGAGAGAGAGAGAGAGAGAGAGAGAGATCAAACACATAGCTACTGGTACATACCCTCAGCCCGAGGGTGAACTACTCCCTCCTCGTCATGGAGATCGCGGGATGATGAATATGGCCATAGGTGAGGTTCCCCCCTCGACAGTCTTGGGAACAGGGTCCCGAGAGGTTTTTGGTGGCTACAGAGGCTTGCGACGGCGGAACTCCCGATCTATTCTCTTCTTCAGAAGTTTTAGGGTGCGTGGGTATATATGGGCGAAAGAAATGCGTCGGTGGACCTCGGGCTGTCCACGAGGCGGGGCGCGCCTATGGGGTGGGCGCCCCCACCTCGTGGGCAGCCCGACTCTCAGTGAGCTTCCGGTACTCCGTGGGCTTCTTCTGGTCCAAAAATAAGTTCCGTGGAGTTTCAGGTCAATTGGACTCCGTTTGATATTCCTTTTCTTCGAAACACTGAAATAGGCAAAAAACAGCAATTCTGGGCTGGGCCTCCGGTTAATAGGTTAGTCCCAAAAATAACAAAAAAAGTGGATAATAAGAGGCCCAATAATGTCCAAAACAGTAGATAATATAGCATGGAGCAATCAAAAATTATAGATACATTGGAGACGTATCACGGAGCGACGCCTGACCTCGTGAGGGAGGACCGCCTCTACTCCGTAGACGAGGAAGAACGGGGTCTCGCCAGTCGACTTGGTGGCGGTAGTGCGGATGGAACACAACACGGACGAGAGCTCATCGTACTAGCCCCTGCCGCAGGCCTCCAGCTTCTTCTTGAAGGTCCTGGTTTTGAGGCCTTTCAGGACCTCTGCGTTGGCGCGTTCGGCCTGGCCGTTACTCTGGGGGTGTGCCACCGAAGCATAGCATATCTGCGTTCCAAGGTTAGCACAATATGTTTTGAAGAGATTGCTGGTGAACTGCGAACGGTTGTCGGTGATGATGCGATTAGGGACCCCGAATCGGCTCACGAGGCCCTTGATGAATTTGACTGCAGAACCATCCGGGATGGTGCGGATAGCCTCCACCTCCGCCCACTTGGTGAACTTGTCGATGGCGACGTAGAGGTAGCGGTAGCCCCCAGGCGCCCGAGGGAACGGGCCCAAGATATCCAGCCCTAGACCGCAAACGGCCACGAGAGTGGGATGGTCTGTAGGCCCTGAGCTGGCTAATGGATCTGCTTGGCATGGAATTGACATGCTTCGGAAGCCTTCACCAGCTCGACTACGTCGTTGAGTGTCGTGGGCCAATAGAACCCGCTGCGAAATGCCTTGCCGACAAGGGTCCGTGATGATGAGTGGTGTCTGCAGTCCCCATCGTGTATGTCAGCCAGCAGCTCCTTTCCCTATTCCCTGGAGATGCAATGCAGGGAAACATCATTTGGCCGCTTCCATTAGAGCTCTCCATCTTGGATGCAGTAGGCCGTGGCCTGCCGGGCCACGCGTTCCGCGTCCTCCTCTTTCTCTGGTAGGGTCCCTCGCATCAGGTAGTCCTTGAATTTCGCTGTCCAGCATCCCTCCTGAGGCTCTAGCGCCAGGAGCAAGCATGCTCCCAAGGTTGGGCCATAGGCCGGGGCTCCTGTGGCAGGTGGTTGAGGGAGTTCTTCCTGAGGTTACGTTGTGCTTGACACTGACGGTGCTACCGAAGGCTTGAAGAGTCGTTCTTCGAAAATGCCAGGCTCCTGAGGCAGCCGCCTGGATGCCCTCCTGGCGATGTCATCAGCCTCTTGGTTGGTGCCGCGGGGCACATGCTGCAACTCCAGCCCCCAAAATTGCTTTTCCATTCTGGGCACCTGCGCAAGATATGCTTCCATGTGCTCATCCTTTGGCTCGTACACTTTGTTGGAGAAGTTGACGAGGAGCTGTGAGTCGCCCTTGATGATGAGGCGCTTCACCCCCAGTGTTGCTGCAGCTTTTAAGCCCGCTATGAGGCCCTCGTATTCTGCTATGTTGTTGGAGACCTTCTCGCCATGCTAGAAACAGAGCTGCACGACGTAATAGAGCTTGTCCCGAGTGGGGGATATAAGCACTGCGCCATCCCCCACACCATGTCGCGAGAATGCTCCATCGAAGTACATGACCCAGCCGTCCGGTGCCTTGCTTCCTGGCGAAAGTGGTCGATCTTCACCTGCTTCAAGCCCTGGCGCCTCTGTCCATTCTGCCACAAAATCTGCAAGTGCGGCTCCCTTGACGACCCTGGTTGTGCTGAACTCCAACTGAAATGCTTGCAGCTCAATATTCCATTCGGCAACCCTTCCGGCGGAATTGGGGCTCCGGAGTACCCTTTCCAATGGGTAGGCCGAGACGACCTTGATAGGGTGACCTTGAAAGTAATGATGCAACTTACGCGAGGCCACCAGCAGTGCAAGCAAGAGCTTCTGAGACACGGGGTATCGTGCCCTAGCGTCCCGCAGCATCGTGCTGACGAAGTACACTGGATGCTCGACGAGGGTGGGTGTGCTGACATGGCCCGTGCCCTCCGGAGGGTCAGGCGTCTCCTGAGACGTCGGAGCCCCCAGCATCTGGCTGCTTGGTGAGGCTCCTTCAGCCCTGGGGGCGTCTTCCTGTTGAGGTTGGTCTCCATCTGCCGAGGCCGTGGTCTTTGCGAGGCCTTCCTGGTCTTGTGCTGCTGCGGTCGGGGCCGCGGCGGGTCGCAATGCAGCCTTGACCTGGTGCTCTTCCTGAACCGCCACCAGAGCTGCACTGGCGGAGTAGGGTGTGGCGGCAAGGTAGAGCACCAGGGGCTCGAGAGGGCGCGGTGCCACCATCACAGTGGGCTGGTTAGGTACTTCTTGAGGTCTTGAAACATGTTGTCGGCCTCATGTGTCCATTCGAACGGGCCCTTCTTCTTCATCAGCTTGAAGAAAGGCAAGGCGCGCTCCCCCAGCTTGGAGATGAAGCGTCCTAACGCGGTTACGCGCCCAGTGTGCTTCTGCATTTCTCTGAGGGTCTGCGGTGGACTCATGTCTTCGATTGCCTTGACCTTCTCTGGGTTGGCCTTGATTCCTCTGTGGGACACAAGGAAGCCCAGAAGCTTGCCAGAAGGAACGCCAAACACACACTTTTCCGGGTTGAGCCATAGGTCCACTTCACGGAGGCTCACGAAGGTTTCTTCCAGGTCCTGGATCAAGGTCTTCGCCTCCCGAGACTTCACCACAATGTCGTCGACGTAGGCCTCGACATTTCTCTCGAGCTGACGGCCCAAGGAGATGTGCATCAGTCGCTGGAAGGTTGCACCCGCGTTGCGCAACCCGAACGGCATGCTGGTGTAGCAGTACACCCCGCATGGGGTTAGGAAGGCCGTCTTCTCCACGTCTTCTATCTCCATCTTGATTTGATGATAGCCCGAAAATGCATCCAGGAAGCACAACAGGTCGCACTCCGCGGTGGAGTTGACAATTTGGTCGATGCGAGAGAGCAGGAACAGATCTTGAGGGCAGGCCTTGTTGAGATTGGTGAAGTCGACGCACATTTGCTCCTTTCCTCCCTTTTTCGGCATGACAACGGGTTTTGCCAGCCATTCGGGGTAGCAAACCTCGCGAATAACACCTGCCGCCTCCAGCTTGCAGGTTTCTTGGACGATGAAGGCCTGCTTCTCAGTGGACTGCCGCCTTGCTTTCTGCTTCACGGGGCGTACATTAGGGCACACATTCAGGTGATTCTCAATCACCTGCCTTGGGACCCCCGCTAGCTGTTTGGCTTCCCACGCGAACACCTCCTTGTTCGAGCGCAGGAATTTCACTAGTGCCTCCTCCTAGTCGGGGTCGAGATTGGCACCTATGGTGAAGGTGGCGCTGGAGGATCCATCCTCATCAACTGGTACCTGCTTGGTCTCCGCCTTGTCCTGGGTGAACAACTGCTTCTTCTTGGTTGGCGCAGCCCCCTTGGCCTTGGAGATGTCGGTGCCAACGGGCTGCGCTGCTGCGGCTGTGTTGAGTGCGAGCTCGAATGCCAGTAGAGCATCTTTGGTATCTCTAGCTATGGTGAGGACACCGCTGCTCCCGGGCATCTTCATGAGGTTGTAGGCCGGATGGGTCGCTGCCATGAATTGGGCCAAGGCGGGGTAGCCGAGGATGGCATTGTACGGGAGGCCGATGTGGGCGATGTCTAAGTTGACCAGCTCCGTGCGGAAGTTGTCGTGGGTGCCAAGGTCACCGGAAGGCGGATCCGCCCCAGGGAGCCGGAGGAACCACCTCCGACGCCCGAGAAGGGCTTGCTGGGTTGGAGTCGTTCCAGTGGCACATGGAGGAGGCTGAAGGCCTCCACCGAGAGCACGTTGAGGCCGGCACCACCATCAATGAGGGTCTTGGTGACGGCCACCTGGCAGATGGTGGGCGTGCAAAGCATTGGGAGCGCACCCGAGTAGGCGGTGTTGACGGGGTGATCGTTCGAGCTGAAGGTCAGGTCGGCCTTGGGTGCCGCCCAACCCGGAGGAGCTCCGTGCCGCGTGAGGGCGGCGCCAATCTGGTGGACGAACGGCTTGACGTGGCGGCCTGAGGGTGGCGCCTGCAAGCCGCCCAGGAGAGCTGCGACGACCGGGGGCGCCGGCGCAGCGTAGTGGGTGAGGAAGAGGTTGCACAGCTCCTCCCAGGAGGCCATGGAAGCCGTTGGCAGGTGGAGTAGCCACACGCGCGGGACGCCGGTGAGGGCCATGCGAAACCAGTTGGCCATGACCTTGTCGTCGCCCCCGACCTTGAGGACGGCCTGCTCGTACGCCAGCAGGAAAACCAGCGGGTCCGTCGCGCCGTCGTAGCGCGGCGGCATCTCTGTCTTGAACTTGTGCGGCCACTGCACCTGTCGCAAGGCGGGGGCCAAAGCTCGGAGCCCCCCGGCCCACGCTGGTGTCGTCCGCCGAAACTGGTGGCGCGTTGCCTGCCATGAGGGCGAAGCGCGGTGTCGATGGAGAGCGGGTCGGCAGAACGGAGGGCTCCGGCGCACCCCTACCTGGCGCGCCAAATGTCGGATATCGGGTTTCGGCAAAACCCTTAAGGTTCGAACTCTGGGGTGCGCGTGAAGATCTTCTCCCTACCGATCCATGCCCCAAAACCTCGCCGTGATTCTAAGCTAGCACGATGAACAACACAAGGGACACGAGGTTTATACTGGTTCAGGCCACCGTTGTGGTGTAATACCCTAATCCAGTGTGTGGTGTGGTGAACTGACTCTGGGGCTAATGATGAACAGTACAGAGGAAGAACAGCCTCGCGAGGGGTGTTCTTGTGGTGGTGTGCTTGGAGAGGAATTGCTCCATCTCTGTTGGCTCTAGGTGAGATCTAGATCACTTCTATTGTGGTGGCTATCTCTATATATAGAGGCCCTAGTCCTTTTCCCATATATTGAGCGAGAAGGGAGCCAACAACAGCCATTTTGAAGGGGGACAGCTAGTACAAGCTATCCTGACTAAAGGTGGTCTTCGACTGCCAAAGGCACCGGTGATGACGCCATCTTGGGCTCCACGGTGATCTCTGTCCTGCCGCTCTGCTGGTCTTGGTCTCGTTGCACCAATATGGTAACTTGCTTGATGCCTTCGTACTCCGTGCCTGCACTTGCCCCCTTTGCACCAAAGAGGAAACAAGGACACTGCGCTGGCTGGCGCCCGCCTGGTCTTGATCGTCATGGCTTGCATCACGAGCACCTCGCGAGGTACTCTGTGCCTTGATCTCGCCGCCTCCTCGCGAGCCTGCCTGGTGAGGCCGCCCCAGGGGGAGTCTTGTGTCGTCCGCCCTGCGAGGCTTGGCCCCTCGCGAGGGTCTTGAACTTGGGTTGATGAAGACGGGCCGTACTGGGCCACTGCTTGAGCCACGCCGCAGGCCGCAGGCAGGCAAGTCTGGGGACCCCCATTCCCAGAACACCGATAGGTACAGTTACCTCATCAAGTTCTACTTTCCTCCCACTCACTTCTTTCGAGAGAAACTCCTTCTCTAGAAATGATCCATTCTTAGCAACAAAGATTTTGCCTTCGGATCTGCGATAGAAGGTGTACCCAACAGTTTTCTTTGGGTATCCTATGAAGACGCACTTCTCCGATTTGGGTTCGAGCTTATCAGTTTGCCCAGGAAAAAAAAATAGAAGGAAGCATTCGGGACGAAGCACCACCGTCTCGAGGCGGAACCTTGGCGGAACCAATCTAGTGCTCCGGCGAAGCTGTTCTGCCGGGGAAACATCCCTCCGGGAGGGGGAAATCATCACCATCGATCCTTTCATCGGGAGGGGGTCAATCTCCATCAACATCTTCACCAGCACCATCTCCTCTCAAACCCTAGTTCATCTCTTGTATCCGATCTTTGTCTCAAAACCCTCAGATTGGTACTTGTGGGTCCCTAGTAGTGTTGATTACTCCTTGTAGTTGATGCTAGTTGGTTTATTCGTTGGAATATCATATGTTCAGATCCTTTATGCATATTAATACCCCTCTGATTATGAACATGAATATGATTTGTGAGTAGTTACGTTTGTTCATGAGGACATGGGAGAAGTCTTGTTATAAGTAGTCATGTGAATTTGGTATTCGTTCGATATTTGGATGAGATGTATCTTGTCTTTCCTCTAGTGGTGTTATGTGAACGTAAACTACATGACACTTCACCATTGTTTGGGCATAGGGGAAGGCATTGGGAAGTAATAAGTGATGATGGGTTGCTAGAGTGACAGAAGCTTAAACCCTAGTTTATTCGTTGCTTCGTAAGGGCTGATTTGGATCCATATGTTTCAGGCTATGGTTAGGTTTACCTTAATTCTTCTTTCGTAGTTGCGGATGCTTGTGAGAGGGGTTAATCATAAGTGGGTTGCTTGTCCAAGGAAGGGTAGTGCCCAAGCACCGATCCACCCACATATCAAATTATCAAAGTAACGAACGCGAATCGTATGAGCATGATGAAAACTAGCTTGACGATAATTCCCATGTGTCCTCGGGAGCACTTTTCCTTATATTAGAGTTTGTCCAAGCTTGTCCTTTGCTACAAAAAGGATTGGGACACCTTGCTGCACCTTGTTTACTTTTGTTACTTGTTACCCGTTACGAATTACCTTATCACAAAACTATCTGTTACCGATAATTTCAGTGCTTGCATAGAATACCTTACTGAAAACTGCTTGTCATTTCCTTCTGCTCCTGGTTGGGTTCGACACTCTTACTTATCGAAAGGACTATGATAGATCCCCTATACTTGTGGGTCATCAAGACTCTTTTTTGGCTCCATTCCCGGGGAGTGAAGCGCCTTTGGTAGGTAGAATTTGGTAAGGAAACTTTTATATAGTGTGCTGAAATTTACTGTCACATTGTTACTATGGAAAATAATCCTTCGAGAGGCTTGTTTGGGGTATCTTCACACTGACCAGTAGAGCAAAGAGTTGCTCCTCAACCTATTTAACCTACTGAAAATGTTTACTTTGAAACCTCTGATAGAGAAACTGCTAGCTAATCCTTTTACAGGAGATGGAACATTACATCCCGATATGCACCTAATCTATGTGGATGAAGTTTGTGGATTATTTAAGCTTGAAGGTATGCCCGAGGATGTTATCAAGAAGAAGGTCGTCCCTTTATCTTTGAAGGGAAAGTTATTGACATGGTTTAGGCTATGTGATGATATTGGATCTTGGAACTACAACCGATTGAAATTGGAATTTCATCAGAAGTTTTATCTTATGCATCTGGTTCATCGGGATCATAATTATATATATAATTTTTGGCCTCCCGAAGGATAAAGTATCGCTCAAGCTTGGGGGAGGCTTAAGTCAATGTTATATTCATGCCCCAATCATGAGCTCTCAAGAGAAATTATTATTCAAAAAAATTATGCTCGGCTTTCTCTCAACAATCGCTCCATGCTCGATACTTCTTGTATTGGTTCTTTTATGATGAAGACTATTGAATTCAAATGGGATTTATTGCAAAGAATTAAATGCAACTCTGAAGATTGGGATCTCGATGAAGGTAAGGAGTTGGGTATTACACCTAAGTTTGATTGTGTTAAATCTTTTATGGATAGCGATGCTTTTCGTGAATTTAGCACTAAATATGGACTTGACTCTGAGAAAGTAGCTTCTTTCTGTGAATCATTTGCTACTCATGTTGATCTCCCTAAGGAGAAGTGGTTTAAATATCATCCTCACATTGAAGTAGAAGTAGTTGAACCTGTTAAAGTTGAAGAAAAGACTATCACTTATAATGTTGATCCTATTGTTCCTACCGCTTATATTGAGAAACCACCCTTCCCTGTTAGAATGAAGGATCATGCTAAAGCTTCAACTATGGTTCGTAAGAGTAAAGCTAGAACACCTACACCCTCTGAGCAAATTAAAGTTGAACCTAGTACTACTATGGTTAAGGATCTCTTGGTCGATAATATTGATAGGCATGTTATTTACTTCTGTGATGAAACTACTAGAATTGCTAGACCCGATACTAAAGGTAAACATAGACCTGTTGTTGGCATGCCTGTTGTTTCTATTAAAATATGATATCATTGTTATCATGGCTTATGTGATATGGGTGCTAGTGCGAGTGCAATACCTCATTCCTTACACAAAGAAATTATGCATGATATTGCACCTGCTGAGATAGAAGATATTGATGTTACTATTAAGCTTGCCAATAGATATACTATTTCACCAGTTGGGATTGTTAGAGATGTTGAAATCTTGTGTGGGAAAGTTAAATATCCTACTGATTTTCTTGTTCTTGGTTCCCCACAAGATGACTTTTGTCCCATTATATTTGGTACACCCTTCTTGAATACTGTTAATGCTAAGATAGACTGCGAAAAGAATATTGTTACTGTTGGTTTAGGGGATATGTCTCATGATTTTAATTTTGTTAAATTTCGTAGACAACCCCATGATAAATAATTTCCTAGTAAAGATGAAATCATTGGTCTTGCTTCTATTGCCGTGCCTCCTAATGATCCTTTAGAACAATATTTGCTTGACCATGAAAATGATATGTTCATGAATGAAAGAAGGGAAATAGATGAAGTATTCTTTAAACATGGACCTTTTATTGAAACACAACTTGCTTATTGAAACTCTAGGGGTTCCTCCTCCACCCAAGGGTGATCCCATATTTGAGCTTAAACCATTACCTGATACTCTTAATTATGCTTATCTTGATGAAAAGAAGATATATCCTGTTGCTAACCTTTCAGAGCAGGAAGAAGAGAAATTATTGAAAACTCTGAAGAAGCATTGTGCTGCTATTGGATATACTCTTGATGATCTTAAGGGCGTTAGTCCCACTCTATGCCAGCACAAAATAAAATTGGAGAAAGACGTTAAACCGGTTGTTGATCACCAATGACGGTTAAATCCTAAGATGAAAGAAGTGGTAAGAAATGAAATACTAAAGCTTCTGGAGGCAGTTATAATTTATCTTGTTGCTGATAGTCAATGGGTAAGTCCTGTCCATTGTGTCCCTAAGAATGGAGGTATTACTGTTGTTCCTAATGATAAAGACGAATTGATCCCACAGAGAATTGTTACAGGTTATAGAATGGTAATTGATTTCCGCAAATTAAATAAAGCTACTAGAAAGGACCATTACCCTTTACCTTTTATTGATCAAATGCTAGAAAGATTATCCAAACATAGACATTTTTTCTTTCTATACGGTTATTCTGGTTTCTCTCAAATACCTGTGTCAAAAGAGGATCAGGAAAATACCACTTTTACTTACCCTTTCGGTACCTTTGCTTATAGACGTATGCTTTTTGGTTTATGTAATGCACCTGCTACCTTTCAAAGATGTATGGCTGCTATATTCTCTGACTTTTGTGAAAAGATTCTTGAGGTTTTCATGGATGATTTCTCCGTGTATGGAACTTCTTTTGATGATTCCTTAAGCAACGTTGATCAAGTTTTGCAGAGATGTGAAGAAACTAATCTTGTCTTGAATTGGGAGAAGTGCCACTTTATGGTTAATGAAGGTATTGTCTTGGGGCATAAAATTTCTGAAAGAGGTATTGAAGTTGATAAAGCTAAAGTTGATGCTATTGAAAAGATGTCGTGTTCTAAGGACATTAAAGGTATAAGAAGTTTGCTTGGTCATGCCAGTTTTTGTAGGAGGTTCATTAAAGACTTCTCAAAAATTTCTAGGCTTCTGACTAATCTCTTACAAAAAGATGTTCCTTTTGTTATTGATGATGATTGTGTAGAAGCATTTGAAATACTTAAGAAAGCCTTGATTTATGCACCTATTTTCCAGCCACCTGATTGGAATTTACCCTTTGAAATTATGTGTGACGCTAGTGATTATGATGTAGGCGCTGCTCTAGGACAAAGAGTTGATAAGAAATTAAATGTTATCCAATATGCTAGTAAAACTCTAGATAGTGCCCAGAGAAATTATGCTACTACTGAAAAAGAATTTTTAGCAGTTGTATTTGCTTGTGATAAGTTCAGACCTTATATTGTTGATTCTAAAGTAACTGTTCACACTGATCATGTTGCTGTTAAATATCTTATGGAAAAGAAAGATGCTAAACCTAGACTTATTAGATGGGTTCTTCTGCTACAAGAATTTGATTTGTGTATTATTGATAGAAAGGGAGCTGAGAACCCCAATGCAGACAATTTATCTTGGTTAGAGAATGTTCTTGATGACCCACTACCTATTGATGATAGCTTTCCTGATGAACAATTAGCTGTCATAAATGCTTCTCGTACTGCTCCATGGTATGCTGATTATGCTAATTACATTTTTGCTAAATTTATACCACCTAGTTTCACATACCAGCAAAAGAAAAAGTTTTTCTATGATTTAAGACATTACTTTTGGGATGACCCACACCTTTATAATGAAGGAGTAGATGGTGTTATTAGACGTTGTGTACCTAAGCATGAACAGGAACAGATCCTACGCAAGTGTCACTCCGAGGCATATGGAGGACACCACGCTGGAGATAGAACTGCACATAAGGTATTGCAATCCGGTTTTTATTGGCCTACTCTCTTCAAAGATGCCCGTAAGTTTGTCTTGTCTTGCGATGAATATCAAAGAATTGGTAATATTAGTAGACGTCAAGAAATGCCTATGAACTATTCACTTGTTATTGAACCATTTGATGTTTGGGGCTTTGATTATATGGGATCGTTTCCTTCCTCTAATGGGTATACAAATATTTTAGTTGCTGTTGATTACGTTACTAAGTGGGTAGAAGCTATTCCAACTAGTAGTGCCGATCATAACACCTCTATTAAGATGCTTAAAGAATTTATTTTTTCAAGGTTTGGAGTCCCTAGATAGTTAATGACTGATGCTGGTTGACATTTTATTTATGGTGCTTTTCGTAAAATGCTTGCTAAGTATGATGTTAATCATAGAATTGCATCTCCATACCACCCACAGTCTAGTGGTCAAGTAGAACTGAGCAATAGAGATATTAAATTAATTTTGCAAAAGACTGTTAATAGATCTAGAAATAATTGGTCCAAGAAACTTGATGATGAATTATGGGCCTATAGAACTGCATATAAAAATCCTATGGGTATGTCTCCATATAAAATGGTTTATGGAAAAGCATGTCACTTACCTCTTGAACTAGAACATAAGGCATATTGGGCCATTAAAGAGCTCAATTATGATTTCAAACTTGCCGGTGAGAAGAGAATATTTGACATTAGCTCACTTGATGAGTTGGAGAACCCAGGCCTATGAGAATGCCAAACTGTTTAAAGAAAAAGTTAAAAGATGGCATGACAAAAGGATACAAAGCGTGAGTTTAATGTAGGTGATTATGCTTTTTTATACAACTCTCGCTTAAGATTTTTGCAGGAAAACTCCTCTCTCAATGGGAAGGTCCTTACGTTATCGAGGAGGTCTATCATTTTGGTGCCATAAAAATCAACAAATTCGAAGGCACAAATCAAAGGTGGTGAACGGTCAAAGAATCAAACATTCTATCTCAGGTAATCCAATAAATGTTGAAACCAATGTTATTGACACTGTAACCCCGGAGGAGTACATAAGGGACACTTTCCTGAACGTTTCAGACTCCAACAAGGAATAGGTATGTGGTACGATAAGTAAACCGACTCCAAAACAGTTCTAATAGCAATTTTCTCCGTTTTAGAATATTTAAAAAATTAGGAAAATAAGAAGTAGTCCGAAAGGGACACGAGGCATCCACGAGGGTGGAGGGCGCGCCCCTGGCTCATGGGCACCTCGTGTACCCTTCGGACTCTGTTTTCTTGCACGATACTTATTTTGGTCGGTAAAAATTCATTATATAATATCCCGAAGGTTTTGACCACCGTACCATGCAAATATCCTCTGTGTTTGTTTTGAGTTGTTTCTATAGCAGATTTAGAGCAAGATGTCATCTCAAGACTCCGACGGAGAGAGCTATGTCTCACATCTCATTGCTGACCCAAAGACCTATGGGGACCTATCTCCTTATGGTCGAACTATGGATGATGAGGAGGATGCTCATCTGATGAGGATTGATGATTCAAGTTCGGAGGAGGATGATGTTCCTCCACCTCAGCCTAGGGATATGCATGTGAAATTCAAGAAGTCTAGTCTCCCTAAGAGAGCTAACAGATCTATTCCTTCTTGTTTTCGGAAGAAAAGCAAAGGAGATTTATGTGACAAGATCTTGAAGCTGGAGTTGGAGGTCCATGATTTGAAGGAGGAAATTGCTCTCCTCAACTACAATATGAAAAAGCTGAAGGCAAAATTGTCATCACCACCACCATCTTCTCCACCACCAAAGGAGAACTGAGTATCTGGTATGGCACTCCCCTTGGCAACTGCCAAGCTTGGGGGAGGTGCCCCGGTATCATATCACCATCACACTTCTATCTTTACCGCTTTTCTTAGTTCGATCCTTTTGGTTATATCTTGATCTAGTAGAATAAAGTTTAGTATGATCTAGCTTTGAGTTTTTGTGTTGATCCTTATCTATGTATTCGAGTCCGTGAGCTATATATAATAAAGATTAGTCTTGAGTCGCTTGGTTATCTTGCTATGATCTTTAGGGAATAAAAGAAAAAAGAAATAATAAAAGAAATAAATAGATCATATTGATCTTATGGAGAGTAATGACTTCACATATACAGAGTATGATGAATAAAAGTTGTTGAGAGTTGACAAACATAGTTTTGGTCATCGTCGCAATTAATAGGAAGTAATAAAGAAAGAGAGGTTTTCACATATAAATATACTATCTTGGACATCTTTTATGATTGTGAGCACTCAATAAAATATGGCATGCTAACAAGTTAATGTTGGACAAGGAAGACAATGTAATGGGTTATGTTTTCTTATATCCGAAATAAATTATATTGTCATGGATCATCCAACATGTTGAGCTTGCTTTTCCCCCTCATGCTAGCCAAATTCTTTGCACCAAGTAGATATAATACTTGTGCTTCCAAATATCCTTAAACCCAGTTTTGCCATGAGAGTCCACCATATCTACCTATGGATTGAGTAAGATCCTTCAAGTAAGTTGTCATTGTTGCAAGCAATAAAAATTGCTCTCTAAATATGTATGATCTATTAGTGTGGAGAAAATAAGCTTTATACGAGCTTGTGATATGGAATAAATAAAAGCAACGGACTGCATAATAAAGGTCCCTATCACAAGTGGCAATATAAAGTGACATTCTTTTGCATTAAGATTTTGTGCATCCAACCATAAAAGCACATGACAAGCTCTGCTTCCCTCTGCGAAGGGCCTATCTTTTATTTTTGTCTTATACCTTATACAAGAGTCATGGTGATCTTCACCTTTCCTTTTTACACTTTATCCTTTGGCAAGCACTATGTGTTGGAAAGATCCTGATATATATATCCAATTGGATGTGGGTTTTCATAAAGCATTATTGTTGACGTTACCCTTGAGGTAAAAGGTTGGGAGGCAAAACTATAAGCCCCTATCTTTCTCTGTGTCCGATTAAAACTTCATACCCATAAGTATTGCGTGAGTGTTAGCAATTGTGAAAGATTAAATGATAGTTTAGTATGTGGACTTGCTGAAAAGCTCTTATATTGACTCTTTCTGATGTTAGGATAAATTGCAATTGCTTCAATGACTGAGATTATAGTTTGTTAGTTTTCAATGAAGTTTCTGATTCATACTTTACATTGTAAATAGATTGTTACTTCAGCATAAGAAATCATATATGTTGCTATTCTAAGAATGATCATGATGCCCTCATGTCCGTATTTTATTTTATCGACACCTCTATCTCTAAACATGTGGACATATTTTTCGATATCAGCTTCCGCTTGAGGACAAGCGAGGTCTAAGCTTGGGGTAGTTGATACGTCCATTTTGCATCATGCTTTTATATCGATATTTATTGTGTTATGGGATGTTATTACACATTATGTCACAATACTTATGCCTTTGTCTCTTATTTTACAAGGATTACATGAAGAGGGAGAATGCCGGCAGCTGGAATTCTGGGCTGGAAAAGGAGCAAATATTAGAGACCTATTCTGCACAACTCCAAAAGTCCTGAAACTCCACGAAAGTCAGTTTTGGAATATATTAAAAATATTGGGCGAAGAAAGCACCAGAGGGGGGCCACCCACCATCCACGAGGGTGGAGGGCGCGCCCTACCCCCTGCCTCGTGGGCCACTTGCAAGCCCCCTGATGCCCATCTTCTGGTATAAGGTGTCTTTTGCCCTAGAAAAAATCAGAAGGAAGCTTGCGGGACGAAGCCCCGCCATCTCGAGGCGGAACCTTGGTGGAACCAATATAGGGCTCCGGCGGAGCTATTCTTCCAGGGAAACATGCCTCCGGGAGGGGGAAATCGTCACCATCGATCCTCTCATCGGGAGGGGGTCAATCTCCATCAACATCTTCACCAGCACCATCTCCTCTCAAAGCCTAGTTCATCTCTTGTATCCGATCTTTGTCTCAAAACCTCAGATTGGTACCTGTGGGTCCCTAGTAGTGTTGATTACTCCTTGTAGTTGATGCTAGTTGGTTTATTCGGTGGAAGTTCATATGTTCAGATCCTTTATGCATATTAATACCCCTCTGATTATGAACATGAATATGATTTGTGAGTAGTTATGTTTGTTCATGAGGACATGGAAGAAGTCTTGTTATGAGTAGTCATGTGAATTTGGTATTCGTTCGATATTTTGATGAGATGTATGTTGTCTTTCCTCTAGTGGAGTTATGTGAACGTCAACTACATGACACTTCACCATTGTTTGGGCCTAGGGGAAGGCATTGGGAAGTAATAATTATATGATGGGTTGCTAGAGTGACAGAAGCTTAAACCCTAGTTTATGCATTGCTTCATAAGGGGTTGATTTGGATCCATATGTTTTAGGCTATGGTTAGGTTTACCTCAATTCTTCTTTCGTAGTTGCAGATGCTTGCGAGAGGGGATAATCATAAGTGGGATGCTTGTCCAAGGAAGGGCAGTACCCAAGCACCGGTCCACCCACATATCAAATTATCAAAGTAACGAACACGAATCATATGAGCATGATGAAAACTAGCTTGACGATAATTCCCATGTGTCCTCGGGAGCGCTTTTCCTTATATAAGAGTTTATCCAGGCTTGTCCTTTGCTACAAAAAGGATTCGGCCACCTTGCTGCACCTTGTTTACTTTTGTTACTTGTTACCCATTACTAATTACCTTATCATAAAACTATCTGTTACCGCTAATTTCAGTGCTTGCAGAGAATACCTTACTGAAAACTTCTTGTCCTTTCCTTCTGCTCCTCGTTGGGTTCGACACTCTTACTTATTGAAAGGACTATGATAGATCTGCTATACTTGTGGGTCATCATGGGGTCACAGCTGCAAAGGATGTTGTTTGAATTGCTAGAACTTTTATCTACAGTGAACATGCAACTATAGGTGTGTCGTCAAAAAAATTGGAATTATACAGGGTTCGTTTGGACGTTTTTATACATTAACTTGGTTTTGTAGGCATTTCAGGTGCATAATTCAAATTTGAACTGCATGCACATGCTCCAGTGCATATAAACTGGTTGAAAAATCAAATATGTGTCCTTGGTTGCATGCTTAGGTCCCATGCAAGAAATGGGAATGAATTTCAAACACCCTGCCACCGTCACTCAGCCACAAACATTGAGGTACTTTGTTTTTAAATTCTAGTAAATTCAAAACTCGTCTGAAATTCAAGAAACTTGACATGCTATCATGGAGCGGCATCAACATGTCGTGGTAAATTTTTTGTCCCATTTGGGGCAGGTTTGGGTATAAGCGTCTCACAAACCAGAGCTTCTCACAACAAGCGTGATGATTTCATTAAGGAACTTGCCACCTTTGGGGACGAAACGATATCCGTTGCCTCTTATTGCTTTCAAAATTTTCTAGTGTCAACATAGAACAACAGGAGTATTGTGTTTAATATTAGATTTTTTCGGGGTTCGTTTGGACATTTTTATACATTAACTTGGTTTTGTAGGCACTTCGGGTACATAATTCAAATTTGAACTACATGCACATGCTCCAGTGGATATAAACTGGTTGAAAAATCAAATATGTGTTCTTGGTTGCATGCTTAGGTTCCATGCAAGAAATGGGAATGAATTTCAAACACCCTGCCACCGTCACTCGGCCGCAAACATTGAGATACCTGGTTTTTAAATTCTAGTAAATCAAAAACTCGTCTAAAATTCATGAAACTTGGGATGCTATCATGGAGCAGCATTAAGATGTCGTGGTAAAAATTTTGTCCCATTTGGGGCAGGTTTGGGTATAAGCGTCTCACAAAACCAAAGCTTCTTAGAACAAGCGTGATGGTTTCGGTAGGGAACATGCCACCGGGACGAAACGATATCTGTTGCCTCTTATTGCTTTCAAAATATTTCTAGTGTCAACATAGAACAACAGGAGTGTTGTGTTTAATTTTTGGATTTTTCGGGGTTCATTGGGACATTTTTATACATTAACTTGGTTTTTAGGCATTTCAAGTGCATAATTCAAATTTGAACTACATGCACAGTCTCTAGTGCATATAAACTGGTTGAAAAATCAAATATGTGTCCTTGGTTGCATGCTTTGGTCTCATGCAAGAAATGGGAATGAATTTCAAACACCCTGCCACCGTCACTCGGCCGCAAACATTGAGATACCTGGTTGTTAAATTATTGTAAATCCAAAACTCGTCTGAAATTCATGAAACTTGGCATGCTATCATGGAGCGGCATCAACATGCCATGGTAAAAGTTTTGTCCCATTTGGGGCGGGTTTGGGTATAAGCGTCTCACAAACCAGAGCTTCTCACAACAAGCGTGATGGTTTTGGTAGGGAACGTGCCACCTTTGGGGACGAAACGATATATGTTGCCTCTTATTGCTTCCAAAAAAAATTCTAGTGTCAACATAGAACAACAGGAGTGTCGTGTTTAATTTTTTAATTTTGCGGGGTTCGTTGGGACATTTTTATACATTAAACTCGGTTTTATAGGCATTTCAGGTGCATAATTCAAATTTGAACTACATACACATGCTCCAGTGCATATAAACTGGTTGAAAAATCAAATATGTGTCCTTGGTTGCATGCTTTGGTCCCATGTAAGAAATGAGAATGAATTTCAAACACCCTACCACCGTCACTCGGCCGCAAACATTGAGATACCTGGTTTTTAAATTCTAGTAAATCCAAAACTCTTCTGAAATTCATGAAACTTGGCATGCTATCATGGAGCGGCATCAACATGCCGTGGTAAATTTTTTGTCCCATTTGGGGCAGGTTTGGGTATAAGCGTCTCACAAACCAGAGGTTCTCACAACAAGCGTGACGGTTTCGGTAGGGAACGTGCCACCTTTGGGGACGAAATGATATCGGTTGCGTCTTATTGCTTTCAAAAAATTTCTAGTGTCAACATAGAACAACAGGAGTGTTTTGTTCAATTTTTGGAATTTTTCAGGGTTCATTTGGACATTTTTATACATTAACTTGGTTTTGTAGGCGTTTCAGGTGCATAATTCAAATTTGAACTACATGCACATGCTCCAGTGCATATAAACTGGTTGAAAAATCAAATATGTGTCCTTGGTTCCATGCTTAGGCCCCATGCAAAAAATGGGAATGAATTTCAAACACCACCCACAGTCCTTTCGGCATAAACATTGAGATACCTGGTTTTTAAATTCTAGTAAATCCAAAACTCGTCTGAAATTCATGAAACTTGGCATGCTATCATGCAGCGGCATCAACATGTCGTGGTAAAATTTTGTCCCATTTGGGGCAGGTTTGGGTATAAGCGTCTCACAAACCAGAGCTTCTCACAACATGTGTGATGGTTTCGGTAGGGAACATGCCACCTTTGGGGACGAAACGATATCTGTTGCCTCTTATTGCTTTCAAAAAATTTCTAGTGTCAACATAGAATAACAGGAGTGTTGTGTTTAATTTTGGAATTTTTCGGGGTTCATTTGGACATTTTTATAGATTAACTTGGTTTTGTAGGCATTTCAGGTGCACAATTTAGATTTGAACTACGTGCACATGCTCCGGTGCATATAAACTGGTTGAAAAATCAAATATATGTCCTTGGTTGCATGCTTAGGTCCCATGCAAGAAATGAGAATGAATTTCAAACACCCTGCGACCGTCACTCGGACGCAAACATTGAGATACTTGGTTTTTAAATTCTAGTAAATCCAAAACTCGTCTGAAATTCATGAAACTTGGCATGCCATCATGGAGCAGTATCAATATGACGTGGTGATTTTTTTGTCCCATTTGGGGCAGGTTTGGGTATAAGCGTCTCACAAACCAGAGATTCTCACAACAAGCGTGATGGTTTCGGTAGAGAACGTGCCACCTTTGGGGACGAAACGATATCCGTTGCCTCTTCTTGCTTTCAAAAAATTTCTAGTGTCAATGTAGAACAACAGGAGTGTTTTGTTTTATTTTGGAATTTTTCGGGGTTTGTTTGGACATTTTTATACATTAACTGGGTTTTCTAGGCATTTTATGTGCATAATTCAAATTTGAACTACATGGACATCCTCCAGTGCATATAAATTGTGTGTGTTGTGTTAACCATTCACGTGACGCCACGCCTCACTCTTAATGGCTAGGAGGTGCCGTGCGGACAGGTGCTTGAGTGCTTGACTAAACGGGAGGCGTGCGAGATGTACTCCAATGCGGAGGCTCACCGGGAAGCGTGCGAGCTATACGCCACGTAGGCTCACCGGAAAGCGAGCCCTTTGACTTCCATGGCCGCCCGCCTTGCTCCCATTCTCTCCATTAATGGCGCCCAAGCCACAGTTTAATTCCGTTTTTAAATATAAAACACTCATCGCAAACGTTTTAGTTAGAACACCCTTATGCAAAACCGACAACTTCCCCAGGAAGACAAGGGAAAATGTGCCTAGCAGGATTTGTGCAGCTTTTGATCGCAAACGTTTTAGTTAGAACACCCGTATGCAAACCGACAGCTTCCCCAGGAAGCCAAAAGAAAATGTGCCGAGCAGGATTTCTGCAGCTCTTGATCGTAGACGTTTTAGACAGAACACCCATATGCAAAATGAGAGCTATGGTCTTCCCCCTTAAGTCGAGGGAAAATTCGCAGCTCAGGATTTGTGCATCCCTTCAACGCAAACGGTTGTTTTGGATGACCCGAGTGCAACCACGTACAAACAATTTGGTAAGATTTGCATCTGTCATATTGTGTATGTTGCCATTTGTCAAACTGGAAAGATTGACATTTTTTGATCTAGCAACATTGCCATTTGTCAATCCTTGTAACACTGCGATTTGTCAAAATATGCAGCTAAAAATCACTAGCACTATCTAATTTTTGCAACTAAAATTCAGTAATTAAGCATAGATTTCATTCATAGATTAAGCAGTCGTTCTTAATTTATACAAACAGTTCAAATCGAAAGCTGAACCGACCAAACTTTTCCCCAATTGTTGCCAACCACGTACTGAAATAGCTAGTTCAACTATATATACTAGCTAATTTTAAGTACGTTGTACAGTTCCACCACACATCTATAGTCAGATGAACTGAACAAAATAGCCCCTAAATACTACTACTATGGAGGGCTTTGTGCTACTTCTGGCAACCTCTCCTCTGCCGAGCACGCTCAATAAGAGGCAGAGGAGGAGGAGGAGGAGCCTACCGACGAGTTGGACAAATGCAATTTGGTGCCTACCGCTGCTGCACGTTCAGTGACGCTCGCCAGCTCGAACACTCACTGCCGCTCCAGATGATCCCTCTCGAAGCAGCCGGACTGCTCGTAGATCTCCTAATTCCTCGCCTCTGTGTCGGCGTGTGCTGCGGCCATGGCTGCGGTAAGGCTCTTTGCGTGCTCGACGAGGCACTCCTCCTCCTCCCGCAGGAACTCGATGTAGCGCGCAAGGTCACTGACGCACGCGTCGGCCTCCACCTCCACCTCCCTCCTTCGAGTAGTGGTAGCGAAGCGGGTGATGATCCCGGCAATCGATGATGGGTTGGCGGCCATGGCGGCCGATGATGGGGTGGCGGCTATGACCACCACCTCCCGCCTTCGGGCCGCGGTGGCGGAGCGGGTGATGGCCATGATGGCCGGTAGTGGGGTGGCGGACACGACGGCCACCTTCCACCTTCGGTCCGCGGTGGCAGAGCGGGAGATGGCCCTAGCTTTTGATGGTGGTGTGGCGGAAACGGCGGCCGGCAAGATCTGCCGACGGGCAGCGGCGGCGGAGCGTGTGGTGGGTGTTCCGCGCACACCCAACAGGGACGCCACGCGCACTACACTACGTCGGGGACTGCGCCGCCGCCGCGGTGTAGCCTCCCAGCTGGAGCTGTCCTCTGATGACGGCGGAGTGGCTGAGCGACGACGAAGGATCGGTGCCATTGGTAATTGTGGGAGAAGCAGATGAGATAAGCTACAGGGAGGGAGGGGAAATGCGACACAGGACTCGCCGACCATGAGGGTTTATATAGCAGGCCGGTAAGCATTGGGATTTTGGGGGATTTCACCGAGTCGGGCGGGAAGCTTTCGCGGGAACCTGCAAGGTTGCGCGGGAACGGGCTCATCAAGGATTCATTAGCGCCACTTTGAGCCACCGTTTGGCCAAAAAAACGCCCCCGCGCGCTGCGCAAGCTTGCGCTGTAAGCCGTCTGTGGCAGCGGGGTGACAAGACGTGCGAGAGGAGGACGAAAGGAAACGTACACATACGATTAATATAAAAAACGTTTGCGATTTAGTTACCTACTATACCCCCGTCCTAGTTTATAAGTAGGATTTAACTAATAAAATACGAATGCATGTCGCCAAAGGTTATATCGTTGGAGTCGTATTTGAACATAGTTTCCAGCTATACAATTTTTGTAACATGCATTAACACTTTTTTGGTTAAATTTAAGGTTATATACCAGCAAGCGTTTGCCCACAACACAGACGGATTGTTCCATCACAAACAACTCGGATGGATCAACTGTATACCACGTATCGCACACGCAACTCTAATCTGATTCGTGCTTGATGTCTCTGACATCGCTCGCACAATTCGTCTAATTTGACACCTATCACTGTGCCGGCCTCTGCTCACGTCCCTCGACAAGCTCTGCTCGCCGTTAGGCGCCGCGGCGCGCTCTGCTCACGTCCATTAGCGCGCTCTACTCATGTCCGTTGGTGCGCTGGGCATGTGGACACCTTTTTCTTGCATTTTCAACTGCTATATGCATATATATATATATATATATATATATATATATATATATATATATATATATATATATATATATATATATATATATATATATATATATATATATATATGTTGCTCATTGCTGAGGCGATCATGAGCACTCTGTTCGCGTCCTCCACGCTCTCGCCAGCGATTGGGCGTCGCACGATCACGTCGAGGCCCCATGTGCATGCGGTTGCGCTGCAAGCCACGCCTGTGATGCAGTTACATGCAGCACGATGGAGTTACGCACTGCAAATTAGAACTGCCATCAGGGTCTGCCGATACTCCTGGCCGTCTGGCTTCCCCTTTAATTCCCGCGGTCATTATAACCTTAGTCTCTTCAACCTTTCGATCGCGCCCCACAACACAACAAGCACACCCATGACGACACATAGAGAGGGGATGTCTAGCGGCGCTCCAATGGAGTTCGGCGAGCATAGAGTGGAGACCCACATGAGGGAGACAGATCTCTCGGTGGTGTACACCATCGACCCGGCCGTGGTGGACGACTACATCAACAACGTTGAGCAGTTGCTTGCTCGAGACAAGTACAAGGTGGTCGGCATCGACCTCCAGTCCACTGCTGTAGTCCCGGCATAGATCAGAAGGTTGATGTTGCCCAGTTGTGCGTGCACCATCATGTCCTCATCTACCACTACTGCATGGCCACAGAGCCTTGCGACCGTTTCAACAGGTTTGTGAACAGCACCGACTACAAGTTCACCACACTGGAAACCAAAGACGATGTAAAAGCGCTCAGTGTTACGGGATTGGCCTGCAAGAACCTTGTCGAAATCCGTGACCACTACAGGGTCTGGGGCAGCACGAAGGACTCCCTGGTCGAACTCGCCTTGGCCATCATCGACCCCTACTACGAAAAGATGAAGCATGATGCCCAGAGAACAAGTCCCGTATCCTGGCACAGGGCCTGGATGCGGCAACTAGATGAACCTCACCTCAGGTTCGCGGCCAAGAGCGTGTACACATGCTACGAGATGCACAGGTGGATCGTTGACATGAGGAAGTGCCTCGTTACCCAAATCGACGAGCCCGGGTAGAGCCACAAGCATAGCAAGCGTCACAAGAAGTAGATGATCATCAGATGATCGTTTATGCTAGTTAATCATGCATGTAATTTATAGTTTACTTTATTGGTGTGTGGAAATGTCATGTGTATGTAGTAGCCACCTATGTAATTATGCATGTAATAGTTTACTTTGGTGTGTGCAAATGACATGGTTGTAGTAGCCACCTATGTAAGTGGATGTTTAATTTGGTTATGCAACCATGTCCTTATAACTGTGTATATAATGTTGTTGTTCTGTATACAATCCCATCGCACAACACACATGTCTTATTAGCAGCAATCGTCTATGTTATTTTCGGTCTTCGCACACACTTCTGATTACAGACCTGTTTGCTGCATATCACACACATCTTATTATATTGAACCATTTTTGTTCTCTTGTCTCAACACAAACAGTTCATCCGAGTGAACCGCATGCCATATATCGCACACATTTTGATTTGGTTGACCGTTTCTTTTGTGTTACCGAATCGCAAACAGTCCATCCAAGTGAACCGTATGCTGTATATCGCACACACCTTCATCTGGCTGCCCGTTTCTTTTGTTCCTCCTCATCGCAAACAGTTAATTGAACTGAACCGTATGCCCTGCATCGCACACGCAACTAAAATCTGAACCGTGTTTGATGCATCCTCCATCGCAAACGTTTTGCACCTTTTTTGACATTTTTTACACCATCATTTGCGATTATTGCATCACACACAGTTTCGTCGAAGTGCCTCTAATCGTAGTGTCGTGTTAGCAGCATCCTACAGTGGTGTTTGGCTCTCTCAAATAGGTGTGTCCAACAAGGATAGATGACACAAACTAAAAATCAAATACAACAAAGACTCGTATAATACAAGACGCTCCAAGCAAAACTCATGATATGTGACGACTAAAAACATAGCTCCAAGTAAAATACCGATGGTCGTTAGAAGAAAGAGGGAATGCCTTCCGGGGCATCCCCAAGCTTAGTTGCTTGTTTCTCTTTGGATAATAACTTGGGGTGCCATGGGGCATCCCCAAGCTTAGGCTCTTCTTACTCCTTATTCCTTCATCCATCATTATCTCACCCAAAACTTGAAAACTCCAATCACACAAAACTTAACAACCTTCATGAGATCCGTTAGTATAGCAAAGAAATCATCACTCTAAGTACTGTTGCAAACCCATTCATATTTTGTTTTTGCATTATATACAATGTATTCCAACTTTACCATGGCTTATACTCTCCAATACAAACCATAGATTCATCAAAATAATCAGACAAACGCAAAGAAAACAGAATCTGTCAAAAACAGAAAAGTCTGTAGCAATCTGAAAACTTCGTATACTTCTGTAACTCCAAAAATTCTGAAAATTTAGGGTAACGTAGGAAATTTATATACCAATCTTGTGTAAAAAATTCAGAATTTTATCACACTTCTGTGATTTTAAACAATTATGTTACTGACGCACAAAGTTCTGTTTTTTAACAAGATCGAGTCAACTATCACCCAACATGATCCCAAAGGCTTTACTTGGTACAAACACTAATTGAAACATAAAAACACAATCATAACAATAGCATAATTGTGCAAACACTCAAGAACAGAAAGAAAAAGGTAAAAATAAAATTTATTCATTGGGTTGCCTCCCAATAAGCGCTATCGTTTCATGCCCCGAGCTAGGCATAATGCATAGATTCAAATATTGTCATTTTTGGTTTCCAATTTCTTAATCACACAACCAAAATTCCTCGAGGATTTAGCATATAAATTTTCAATAACAATACTCCTAGGAACGAGATTGAAAAATTCATTCTTGCAAGTAGGATCTTTTATCACTTCAACAAAATCGGGATGAATACTAATCATTTTAAGATCTTCTTTGTTGTTATTAGAAGTGACACCCTTGTTCTTAGTGGCTTGAGTAAACTTGCAAATTTTTACGGGAGTTTTTTCAATAGTTTTAATGGAATAAAATGCGGAGCTTAAGTTACTAAAAATTTCTTCCAACTTAGCAATCCGAGAGGGGCTTTCTTCAATTCATTCATTGATTACAGTTTCCTTTTCTTTTAGTGGCTTAAAACCTCTCCCGCTTTTGACCCAAATTTATTAGCAAGATTATGCATTCTTTTATCCAAATTTTTAATTTGTTCTTCAATAATCATCTTCTTTTCAATAGCATCTAATCTTTAAATAACATGCTTGACAGTCAAATCTGTGTCATTAACAATGATAGTTGGTGAGCCCACTAGATTTCCCATAGCATTAAAAGCATCCAAAGATGGACACAATTGATTAGCCGCGTTGACATCAATTGATGGGCATCTCCATAGCCCGTTGATTAGCCGCATCGATGTGAGACTTTTTTCCTTTTTGTCTTCTCCACATAACCTCCACCGTCATATTCTATTCCACCCAGAGTGCTATATCCATGGCTCACGCTCATGTATTGCGTGAGAGTTGAAAAAGTTTGAGAATACTAAAGTATGAAACAATTGCTTGGCTGACATCGGGATAGGCATGAGGGGTACCTTGTGTTAAGAAAAGGGAGCATACAAGACTATATGATTTTGTAGGGATAACGTTCTGGAAGCATTGATATTTTGAAAGATATGATTGTTTGTTGGGATGCCCTAAGTATTATTGTTTTTATGTCAAATGATAGACTATTGCTTTGAATCACTCGTGTCTTAATATTCATGCCATGATTAGATATATGCTCAAGATTATGCTAGGTAGCATTCCACATCAAAAATTATCTTTTTTATCATTTACCTACTCGAGGACGAGCAGGAATTAAGCTTGGGGATGCTGATACGTCTCCGTCGTATCTATAATTTTTAATTGTTCCATGCCAATATTCTACAACTTTCATATACTTTCGGCAATTTTTTATACTATTTTTTGGGACTAACATATTGATCAGTGCCCAGTGCCAGTTCCTGTTTGTTGCATGTTTTATGTTTCGCAGAAACCCCATATCAAACGGAGTCCAAACGGGATAAAAATGGACGGAGAATTATTTGGAATATTTGTGATTTTTGGGAAGTAAAATCAACGTGAGACGGTGCCCGAGGTGGCCACGAGACACGGGCCCACGCCCACTCCAGGTGGGCGCGCCCCCACCCTCCTGGGCACCCTGTAAGGCGGTTGATGCCCATCTTTGGCCGCAAGAAAGCTAATTTTTGGAAAAAGATCTGGGCGAAGGTTTCAATCCAATCGGAGTTACGGATCTCCGGATATAAAAGAAACGGTACCAGGGCAGAATTTGAGAACGCAGAAACAGAGAGAGACAGAGAGATAGATCCAATCTTGGAGGGGCTCTCGCCCCTCCCACGCCATGGGAGCCAAGGACCAAAGGGGAAACCCTTCTCCCATCTAGGGAGAAGGTCAAGGAATAAGAAGAATAAGGGGGCTTCTCTCCCCTTGCTTCCGGTGGCGCCGGAACGCCGCCGGGGGCCATCATCATCACCGCGATCTTCACCAACACCTCTGCCATCTTCACCAACATCTCCATCACCTTCCCCCATCTATATTCAGCGGTCCACTCTCCCGCAACCCGCTATACCCTCTACTTGAACATGGTGCTTTATGCTTCATATTATTATCCAATGATGTGTTGCCATCCTATGATGTATGAGTAGTTTTTCGTTATCCTATCGGTGATTGATGAATTGCTATGATTGGTTTGAGTTGCATATTTTATTATTGGTGATGTCCTATTGTGCCCTCTGTGTCGCACAAGCGTGAGGGATTCCTGCTGTAGGGTTTGCAATATGTTCATGATTTGCTTATGGTGGGTGGCGTGAGTGACAGAAGCACAGACCCAAGTAGGTTGTTTGCGTATGGGATAAAGGAGACTTGATACTTTAATACTATGGTTGGGTTTTACCTTAATGATCTTTAGTAGTTGCGGATGCTTGCTAGAGTTCCAATCATAAGTGCATATGATCCAAGAAGAGAAAGTATGTTAGCTTATGCCTCTCCCTCAAATAGAATTGCAATAGTGATTACCGGTCTAGTAAAGTAGTCAATTTCTTAGGGACAATTTCACAACTCCTACCACCACTTTTCCACACTCGCTATATTTACTTTATTGCTTCTTTATCTAAACAACCCCTAGCTTTTATTTACGTGTTCTTTATTATCTTGCAAACCTATCCAACAACACCTACAAAGTACTTCTAGTTTCATACTTGTTCTAGGTAAGTTGAACACTAAGCGTGCGTAGAGTCGTATCAGTGGCAGATAGGACTTGAAAGAATATTTGTTCTACCTTTAGCTCCTCGTTGGGTTCGACACTCCTACTTATCGAAAGAGGCTACAATTATCCCATATACTTGCGGGTTATCAATACCTTTTTTGGCGCCGTTGCCGGGGAGTCACAACGTGGGGTGAATATTCTCGTGTGTGCTTGTTTGCTTTATCACTAAGTAATTTTATTTGCAGTTCTAAGTTGTTCTCTATCTTGGATATGGAACACGAAATACCAAAAAAAATAGGTGTACTTGCTACTCATGGAGATGGGGAACCTCCTAAAACCCTCGATGCTCGTTATGTTCAAGATATTATGTACTACTTTGATAATCCTGAGAAAACCCCATTCAATTATGTTATGGGAGACATGTTGGATCAATGTGAATACTTTAGGGATTATCGCTTCACACAAAAAGGGAAACTATTATGGGATCAAATTCATATTTTACGTTGGTATGCTCGTCAACTATGCTTGATACATGATTATACTTGCCGCTCTAGGATGAAGGCTCCACACCTTCCCTTTTCATGCAAATTTAATGATAATGAATCCTTAGCTTCTTATGCTAATGGTATATATGACTACTATGATGTGGAACAAATAGAAGAATTTGTTGCTTTTATGGGTGCTTATGAGATTGAATCTATGTTTAAAGCGTTTGACGATTTTGATGATTCAGTTTACAGACCTGAAAATTTTGCTATACTTAGATATTTCTATGAAAATTATGAATACAATTACAATATTGATGCATTTATTGAGAAAATCTCCGCTACCCAAGAAGAGACTAATATTTTGCAGGAAGCTATGGAAGAAGAAATTGATGAAACTGTGAGCTCATTGGATGAAAAAGATGATGAGGAGAGCGAAGAACAAAAGGAGGAAGAGCGGATTAGCTACCCGTGCCCACCTTCTAATGAGAGTAACTCTTCAACTCATACATTGTTTAATTCCCCTTCGTTCTTACCGAAGGATGATTGCTATGATGATTGTTATGATCTCGTTGATTCTATTGAAATATCCCTTTCTAATGATGAAAGTGGTAGTTATCGACTAGAGGGGGGGGGGTGAATAGGCGATTTTTATGAAAGTCTTCAAAACACGGATGTTTCAAAGACAAACAACAGAAATGACCTAATTGATATGCAGCGGAAGATAAACTACAACAAGCAAGCCATAGTCAAGTATACAGTAATGTGAACGGACAAGACTAATAGCAGCTATGTAGTAAGGATCAGGATGGAAGATAGTATGAAGCCAAACAACGACAGTAGTCAAGCAATGAAGTCAAACAGATAAGACATATAAGCAATGACTTCACGAAGACAAACTTAGGGTAAAGGAGGAAGGGATAGAACCAGTCGAGAGTTGAAGACACAGATTTGTTGGACCAGTTCGATTCTTTGTGACAACTGTACATCCGTTAGGGAGGCTGAGATTCAACTCGGAAGACCACGTCTTCACCTTATTCCCCTTGAGCTAAGGACACACAGTCCTCGCCCAATCACTCGTAAGTCTTCAAGGTAGACTTCCGAACCTTCACAGACGCGTTCACCGGCAATCCACAATGACTCTTGGATGCTCGAACGCGACGCCTAACCGGCCGGAGGATTCATAGTCCTCAAGTGTAATAAGTCTTTAGGTCACATGACATGGAAAACTCCAAGATGCCTAACACTCTTTGGCTCGGGTGTTTGGGCTTTGTCCTCGCAAGGATTTCTCTCTCAAAGGCTTGAGGTGGGTTGCTCTCAAACGACAAAAGCCGTGCACTAACTCTGAGCAGCCACCAATTTATGGTGTAGGGGTGGGCTATTTATAGCCACTAGGCAACCCGACCTGTTATGTCCGAAATGACCCTGGGTCACTAAGGAACTGACACGTGTTCCAACGGTCAGATTTCAAACACTCACGGCAACTTTACTTGGGCTACAAGCAAAGCTGACTCATCCAGCTCTGGATAAGTTTTGCTCTCATTGTCTTCGCTCGAAGACATAGGATTTGGGTTGAGCATCACTTTAGTCATTCTGACTATGATCACTTGGACCCCACTTAACAGTACGGTGGTTCCTACGACTCAACAAAGAAGAAAAGGAAACAACGAAACGACACAGTCTTCGCGCTCCATAGTATTCACTCAATGTCTTCTCATGTCATAGTCTTCAATGTGAATATCTTCACATACCACCATTGTCGTCAATGTCTTCATACATTTTTAGGGGTCATCTCCGGTAGGTAAACCGAATCAATGAGGGACACTACCTGCGTTATCCTGCAATTCTCACAGACGCATTAGTCCCTCAACCACATTTGTCGTCAATACACCAAAACACACTAGGGGTGGCACTAGATGCACTTACAATCTCCCCCTTTTTGGTGATTGATGACAAACTGGTTGAAGTTTTCAACGGGGATAAAATATGTGAAATTGTAAAGGATAGGAATTGTCTTCATAAGTGGCAAAGGCTCCCCAAAGATGTGCATATAAGTAGTTTGCTTTTGGAATGCAAATGCACATGGCAGGTTGTACTTGTGGAGATCCTCTTCAACTTATGAAGATAATTCATCATGCATGAAATGATATACCTAAGAGAATGACATGCATAATGAAAAATGGACGTCTACAGAATGATCTAAGTGCGGAAGTTATCGTTGCACATGCGGAATTTATCATCGCACCAGAGTAAAGAAAATAAGTAGCAGACGACCATCGAGTTTAAGTGTTACAACTCAAAGAACCAAATGTTTCAAAAAGGAGAGTTGTAAACACAAGGCAAAATATAGTGCAACCGCCCTTATGAACCCGCTTGAAGACTATCAAACTCATATGCTTCTCCCCCTTTTGTCAGTAAGGACCAAAAAGGTTTGAAGACATAGAGCATCTACTCGTCCTCTTCTGAAGAAGATGATGCAGCAGGGTTGTCGTTGTTGGTTGGCAGTGCAGACGAGCTTGGCGGAGTGTTGATTCATGCAGAAGTAGGGGGCGGTGAAGTAGCATCGGCTTCATCATCGATCACTCTGGCATTGACCGTTGCCTCCGAGGAAGAATAGTCAGAGTCTTCAAGAGATGGAGTTTGCCGTAGGACTGCATTCCGTAGAGGAGTGGAGTCAAACTTGAAACGTTCAGTGAAGCCATCGTCTTGAAGATCAGCTTCAGCACTGAGCAGGGTCAAACTCTTCCATGATCGCCGACAAGTCTCGTGAGTGACAAAAGCATTCTTGGTGGCAAGGTTGCGAATGCGATTGACGTCCACCAAGAGGCTTTGCATTTGACGCTTTAGCCAGGAGTGATGCTTATCTTGCTTTTGATGCAGCGCCACAAGAAGTTCTCGATCATTGAGGACTCGAGAGCGCTTCCGAGGCCTTTGGCCAATTGTGCTCTCGATGGCTTAAGTCCGCGCGATGAGGCGTACGTGTGTTCCCAGCCGAGGATAGACACGAGATACCGCTGGACGCCTTCCATAGGTTGAGAGAAGCTGTGGTGATCTGCGTTACAAGACTTAGTGGCGTTTTGGCAGGCTCGGGTATATGGCTTCAACAGTACATATCAACCTCTCGTAGAAAGATCGATGATTGCGAGCAGAGGGTTGATAGTTGATAGCTGAGTGCATCTTAATGAGGCGCATGACCCATGGAGCATAGAACTTCAGACCAAACAGATCAGATCCAGAGGCAGCCAATTGTCGGATGAAGAATTCTTGCGTGTTGAAGCTGATGCCATTGAGGATATAGAAGACCAATGTCTTCATTGCTTCTTCAAGCTTTGCAACCGATGAATGCCCTTTTATTGGCCATAGAGTTCGCTGATGATGTGATATATGGTACGAGGCAGATACTCAAGGTCATCAACAAAGAAGTGTTGAGGGTATTTAGCATCATGTGGCAGTGGCTTCATCATGCTCAGCATCTGACTCATGTCGGGTTCTGGCTTATGAAATATGCTTTCCGAGGCATCGCGGTGGAGTTGACATCCAGGTTCAAACAGCTCTCCGGGAGTTGGTAGGCCTGTGAGCTCAATGATGTCAAGAGCTTTGGCTTCATGATGGACATTACCAGTCATCCACTCGAGGACCCATGTCTTTGTGTCTCTGTTGTAGCCGCGGATGTGGAGTGTAGCATAGAATTGAAGCACTAATTCTTCATTCCGGTGTTCTTTATCTCATGAACGAAACCAAGCAGACTGCATCATGAAAGCAATCAAGTGCTTCTTCTAAGCACGGCATCAGCAATGGCTTCAGTGTCGAGGCGCATATGAGGGAAAATGCGGCCTTGGTCATACAGAACACATGAGTAATAGCTTCTTTGCTGATATCTCCAGAACCGGTCAGATGAGATCCTTGGCCTTGTGTAGGGGTTCTTTGCACTGTCAAAGAAAGTATTGTGGGCTTTGAAGCCATTTGCATTGAAAGAACCAGTTGAGGTGGCAGTGCCTGGAAACCTTGGCAGTCTTGGCTTCGGCTTCTGGACCGGAGGCCTATGCTCAATATGATAGTTGAACTGAGGACCAGAGGCATGAGGCGGAGGGACCAGAACGGGCCATCTTACTGTGACTAGCTCGCCATAGTTGTATGCTTGCTCGATTGTGTAGGGCCTTGGTGGCGGGCGAGCAATGGCAGCAATCGAGGCTTCAGGCTGCTCAGCAGATGCTTCGGGAGCAGTTGCCTCATTGGCTTCAGGCACAGTTCCTTCATTGGCTTCAGGAGCAGTTGGGACAGGCTCCACATTGGCTTCAGCCATGACCATGTCATTGGCTTCATTGCTGTTGGAGGTGGCAGCCTCATTGTTTTCAACCTCCACTTGAGGAGCTGGAGGGTCGGGCACTGGCACGTTGATATCGGGGATCACTTCTTGATTCATCGGGGTGTAGGAACACGTTCTTCTTCTTCTTGGTTGTCTTCGGCTGATGCAGCCGGATTGTCTTCAGCAGCTTTAGCTTCAGACTCAGAGAAGTTCATAGTTGGACTGGCTTCTGAAAACACTTGACGTGCAACAGGTTGGTGGTGCACTTCTCCTTCTGGAACGCTCGAAAGAGGCACTTGAGGCCTTTGACCTTTGCGGGCCGGGCGAAATCTTGGCGGCGCCTTTGGAGATGGGGTTGCACGGCCTCAAAGTCTTCCTCTTCTTCTTGGTGTTGCTATTGGGGAGTGACTTGTTGTTGGGGAGTACTGGGGGAGTCTTGTTGTTGTGGGCGATCAGCCCATGAAGCATCCTGTGCAATTGGCGTCAGAGGACGACCAATGTTGATGAGTTTGCTGTTAAATGCGACAGCGATGATACCACATTGTACTCGATTTGAGGAAGAACTTCATCATCTTCAACATTGTCATGGTGACCAATGTCTTCAGCAGTGATGGGATCAGCTGCTGGAATCTCTTCAGCTTCAGGAGCCTCTGTGGAAGCAGGCTCATGAACAGTCATGCGAAGTTCTTGGGTTGCAGACGTGGGACGAACCACAGAAATGGGTTCAACAATCAAGGGCTCTGTGGGAGCAGCCCGATTCTTCTTGGTCTTAAGTTTCTTCTTGGAGGGAGCAGCATCAGAGGAGTCAGGATTTTTCCTTTTTCTGGCTTCAGCCTCGGCAGCCCTCGTCTTCTTCTGTTCAGAAGCGGTTTGTCACGCCCAAGATGCGACCCTATCCAAAAGGAACTTGAAGGTCCAACCAAGGATAGAAGCGCATCTTGAAGACGCTTTTGCAAGGTGGATATCATTACCTCAACATTACATAATAGATGGGGATACATACATAAGGCACAAAGGCCACAAGAATACATCAACATCATATACAAGAGATCAACATTCGACTACGGATGGAACACAAACAGAAACTCAAACGACATCCACCCTGCTAGCCCAAGCTGCCGACGTGGAACCTATCCCCTGATCGAAGAAGAAGCAGAAGAAGAACTCCAAAACAAGCAAACATCGCTCTCACGTCATGATCATCGCATAACCTGTACCTGCAACTTGTGGTGTAGTAATCTGTGAGCCACGAGGACTCAGCAATCCCATTACCATGGGTATCAATACTAGCAAAGCTTAATGGGAAAGGAAGGGGTAAAGTGGTGGGGTTGCAGCAGCGACTAAGCATAGATGGTGGCTAACTTACGCAAATGAGAGCGAGAAGAGAAGCAAAGCAAGCGGTCGTCAACTAGTAATGATCAATAAGTGATCCTGAACTCCTACTTATGTCAGACATAACCCAGAAACCGTGTTCTCCTCTCGATCAACCCCGAAAAGAGACACTCACGGTTACGCACACGTTTGGTGTATTTTAGAAGAGTTTACTTCAAGTTTACTACAACCGGATATTAACAAATTCCCATCTGCCACATAACATGCTGGCACGGCTCTCGAAAGTTTATACCTGCAGGGTGTCCCAACTTAGCCCATGATAAGCTCTCACGATCAACGAAGGATATTCCTTCTCCCGGAAGACCCGATCAGTCTCGGAATCCGGCTACAAGACATTTAGACAAGAATAAAACAAGACCAGCAAAGCCGCTGGATGTGCCGACAAATCCCGATAGGAGTCGTGACGTCCCTCGTTCTCGTGGCACACGGATAAGTCAAGCTACGAGTAAAACCAAGCCTCGAGTTTCCCGTGGTGGCCCCTTGAGGTTGCTCGGTTCGACCAACACTCGAAGGAGCACCGCCCGGGGGCTAAAATAAAGATGACCCTTGGGCTCCGAAACCCAAGGGAAAAGGGCATAGGTGAGGCAAATGGTAAAACCAATGTTGGGCCTTCTTTGGAAGAGTCTTATTCAAAGCGAACTGTCAAGGGGGTCCCATAAATCACCCAACCGCGTTAGGGACGCAAAATCCGGGAACATAATACCGATATGACGGAAACTAGGGCGGCAAGCGTGGAACAAAACACCAGGCATAAGGCCTAGCCTTCCACCCTTTACCAAGTATATAGATGCATTAATAATATAAGAGATATTGTGATATCCCAACATAAACATAATCCAACATGGAGCAATCTTCATCTTCACCTGCAACTAGCAACGCTATAAGAGGGGCTGAGCAAAAGCGGTGACATAGCCAAACAACGGTTTGCTAGGAAGGGTGACAAAGGTTAGGGGCTATCATGCAATTTGGGAGGCTTGAGCAGCAAAAGATAGGTAGCGCAGCAAAGCGATAGAGCGAAGCAACTAGCATAGCAATGATAGTAGTGAGATCCAGGGTAGTGGTCATCTTGCCTGAAATCCCGCAAGGAAGAAGAACGAGTCCATGAAGAAGACGAACGGGAGTAGTCGAACGAATCCTCACAATCACAACATTACCGGAACTAAGAAGCAACACCGGAAAGAAACAAACAACATGATAAATGCACAAGCATAAACATGGCATGATGCACAAACAAGTATGATGCATGTCCGGTTTAATGAGGCATGGCATGGCAAAGTGCAACAAACAATGCTACAAGTTAAGTGGAGCTCAATATGCAACGAGTTGCATATTTGACGAAACGCCACATCAATTATTTAGTCCATCTCGTTTAGGTACACAACAATATTAAATGTTGTTAAACATGGCAAGAGGTGAAGCATAAGTAAACTAACTATTTAGGCAAGTTTAAATGAGGCCGGAACAACAAACAACAATTCCGGAAAATTCTCATATGCATATTTCGAATTTGCTACTGTTCTGCCCTAAACACAATTTTAATGTTGTTAAACAGCAAAATAAAGTGCACCAAGTTAATCTATGCATTTTTCCACCCCATTTACATATAAAGTTTATTAAAATTGGAGTTATGGTTATTTAGTTATGAAATAAATCATTTTAGCATATTATTTAAGCAAAATTAAACAAACATCATTTTTAACATTTCAAACATGGATGAAAGTGGCTGATTATGAAACTAGATGAAAAACTAAGCAATTTTCATATATAAATTATTTACATATGATGCACGGTTGTGGAGTTATTATATGCATGAATTCTAGGGTTTTTCTGCAAAACTGATATTCTCTGGATAATTAGCAAAATCGCAGCAGCAGGAAAAAAACACTACGGGCCGAATCTGCCGGCCCAACAGTGCACAGGGGGGCGCTGGATCTGATGCTCATCATGGGCTTGGCCCGATTGGAAGCTGAGGGAGGCCGGCTGGGGGCGCAGCTGGCCTTGAGCCCACTGGCGGTCGCTATGACGAGGCGCGCGATCAACGCGGGCGCCGATCGACGCGTGTCCTCCTCTCGAATGCAGGCAGCAACAGACTTGAGGCGAGCTCTCCGCCGATGAAGAGGAAGCGAGGCCTGCGCGAGGGGAAGCAGGGGACGCAGCGGCGGCGCTGGACGGGAAGGCAACTGGGCCTCGAGATCAGTCAACCCACGCGGGGGGAGGGGGGGTCAACGCGAGCAGCGACGAGCGCGCGGTCGTGCTCGTTCTTGTGAACCAGGACGACGACGACGGACTTGGCGCGATGCAGATGGAGTGGCGCTGGGACTTGGCGTGGGCAGGGCGTCACAAGACGACAGAGCGAGAGGAACCGGGCGGAGGCAACCTGATCCGACGGCGGGGAGCTCCTGCGGGAGAGGGATGAGACCAGGAAGAGGTCAGAGAAGGGGGGAAACGAGAAGAAGAGGAGGACAAGGAGAAGGAGCGGGCGGCCTGGCCTGGCGGATTTGCACGGAGGAGCTGCTCGGCCTCGGGGTGCTGCTTGAAGCGATCGACGCGGTGCAGGGGAAAACAGATGCCTCGGGCATCGGTTGCAGGAGCGAGAGGCCATAGGCGCAGGGCTGCTCGGCCTTGGGCTGTTGCTCGCCGGTGGCTCGCCGGCTATCGGCGCGGAGGACGGGCAGAGGAGCGTACGGGGCTGCAGGAGAGGTGGAGGCTGGGGCTGGACTCTCGTTGGCTCGGGCGATGGGCAGTGGAGGCTGAGGATTGGGCGTCGACGAAAACAAGGAAGGTGGTCGGGGAGATTGGATCGGGAGGAGATCCCGAGGAGATGCCAGAGAGTGGCGGCGGCGGCTGCGGGAATGGATGGATGGGACACCTTAGGTCTAGGGTTAGGTTGGTTATATAGGTAGGTTGGTTAGCTTAGGGCAAAACGGACCCTCCGATTAGAATCGTACGGTCGAAAATAAACAGGTTAGGGAGTCCAAATAAGAAAAGGAGATGTTTTAGGGATGATAGGGGATGATCCGGACCCACCGGTAACAACAGAGCGGGTCGGGTTTGGAGCAGTTTCGGACACACACACGAGGGGTCAAGAGAGGTCAACGAGGACAAGGGCCTGACAAAATGACAACGGAGGCAAAGAGAGAAAGGGCAACTGCGAACGGCTACAAGTTTTATGAAAACATGTAAATGCAATGCGCATGATGCTATGAGATGAGATGCATGACATGAACACAATGCAAAACAAAAGACAAAACCCAACCACAAAGGAAATAACATATCACATAGCCGGAAATGGCAAGAGTTGGAGTAACAATTATGGAAAGTTGTATCCGGGGCGTTACACGGTTGACCGGACCTTTGGCTTCGAGCCAGTCATGCTGCTTGGGAAGACAATGCGGGGCTCTTCCTGCCTTGAAGGTGCAGCTTGGTCAGTTGAAGACTTCTTTTCTTTGCAGCCATCCTGGGTCGATGCCAGGCGGCCAAGTGCCTTGCGCTTCTCAATTTCATTGTAGGCAAGCACACACTTGTCAGCCAGAGCCTTCATGCGCTCACGAGAGCCTCTGGCTTCTTCACGCTTCTTGAGAAAGGTTTCTTTGAGGTTGTGCAACATGACCTTGAAGTTTTTGACGTCTTGCACACTGAGTGCTGCCATATGCTTCTTGAACTGAGCCTTCTCATAGTCAATCTTGTGCTTCAGTTCAACAATCCGCTGAGCTAGAGCTAGCTCAGAAGCAATGGCTCCATTGAAGGAGACGCTGAGGCCAATTGGAAGTTGCAGATCTTCAAAGGTGATGTTTGGTGTGTCAAACCACTCATCAATGAAGTGACGGATGATTGCCACATCAAAGAGAGGCAAGTTGTTGAAGATTTCTGCTTCTTCTTTGCTCTTGATAAGCTGCTCAAGAGCATCATCTCCAAGATCGTCATCACTTGACAGATCAATGTGCTCTTCACGCAGAATTGCAGCAGGAGTCAGTGTCAGTTCAGTATTCTTGATAGTTTTCTTTTTCTTCTCCGCCTTCTTGGAGATGCGGATTGATCCTCGATCGCGTGCGGCTTCAGGAGGTGCAGTGGCCAGTGGCTTCACACGTGAAGCTTTTGGAGGAGCAGCTGACTTTGAAGCCTTGACTTTCTTTTGCTTCTGTGGCTTTGGAGCAGGAGCAGGAGCTGGGGCTTCATCATAATCAGCATTGTCATCAGAGTGATCCACTTTGGCACCTTGGACCACAATATAAGTGATGAGGCCATCAAGGTTTGAAAACGGACCGATGACATTGGGTTCAGCGTCACGTGAGCCGTCAGCACGGGGAGCAGAGGGACCAGGGTTGAAGTCTAATCCCAATGACTTCTTGTTTTCCTTTGCGAAGCCTTTGCGCGTCTTTGAAGTTGCGCTTGAAGAGATTGTCATCACGACACCAGAGCAAAGACGTCGGGTCGGCATTCTCAGGCTGAGGTCCACGGACCATGCAAGGATAGAAACCTTGTGCAATAGCTTCAGCCATGTTCTTGGGAGGAAGGCCTCAAAAAAGAATATCTCCCCAAGGGCTTTTGATGGCATTCTTCTCGGCATATTCCTGTGTGACGAAATTGTACTTGAACCACTGTTCAGCCCAATAGCGTCTAATCCATTGGATTCGCGTCTTGCGCTGATTGTAAGTCTCTTCAGGATCTGTCTTGTACAGCTCTGCGAGGTCATCAAGCAGATCTTTTGAGGTTCCCTCACGACGCTGTCTGCCGCCCTTGCTGACTGATTTATCAGAGCCATGAGCTTCAAACTGAATGGCTTCACGTTAAAATGCTTCAAAGGCTTGCGTTTGCTGGATGTATGAGCGAGGCGGCTTCAGAGAGTTAATTTGATGTCGTAAGAATTCTGCAAGCGAATGCGACTATGAGAACTAAGGATTCTCCCACGACATGTACCGTGATAAAGATTGGAGATGCGAGGGAAGGGGAAGAGGTCATATTCATTCTCAGAAGATTTTGAAGATAAATCGGTTTGAAGACATTGACCTCATGATGCGAAGACATTCAATATACGCTGTGTAACATCCCAAATTTTCAATTTGGAATGTTATAGATTAGGTCATCATGCATATCATATTTTTCTCGCATTTTTCCGATCCTAGAAATTTCACGCAACTCAAGGACCCTCGGAGAGAGTTGGAAGTTTCATAATTTTCATATTTGGGATCTCTCAAATTTTGAAAATAGGATCATTGGATTATTTAAATTATCTTCATAAAGTTTTTCCTACAAAAATATCTTGAGAGGGAATAATATGACTTTCCCAAACAATTAGGAAAAATGAAGATATTATAAATAAACCAAATTTGGTTTTTGAAAGATTTATTTTGCTTAGGCAAAAATGAGCATTTAAAAAAAATTTGTGCATGTATTTTGTTTCTAAAGTTCATTTTGTTCGACTCATTTTAGGAGTCGGGAAAATTTGTTTTATTTAATTTGGAGTTCATTTGGTATTTTTTAATTCGTTTTGTTTTAATTTTAATTTAAAAAAACGCTACTCGGACCGAGGCTCACTGCCCAGCGCCAGCCAGCCCAGCCCAGCCGCCTCCCGCCCACCTCCTCCTCCTCATGCACCGCCGCCCGGCGCCGGGTCTCCGCCAAGACGCCTCCCGCCGCCTCCCGAGTCTCGCCTCCGCCCGGGACCCCGCTGCCCCCTCCCAAGCCACCCGGCCGCCTCTCTCCCCCTCTTAAATAGCCCCCGGCCCTCTCTCTCACCCCGCCCGCCGCCTCCTCTCTCCCCGACCAGCCTTGCCCGCCGCCAAGGACGCCGCCCGCCCTGAGCCGCCACCACCGCCCTCGACGCCGGACCCGCGCCCTCCCCTCCTCCCGACCAGCGAGCCCCGCGGACCCGCGGACCTCGCCCGCGAAGAGCCGCGAGGTAGCCCGCCCGCCGCCGATTCGGTTTTATCCTCGGACCGATCCGGTTTTTTTTTTAAAAATATATGTTCGGTTTTTTAAAAACCTAGATTGGTTTTGTTTTTTTTCGGTTTTCTTATTTAACGGACGCTCACCGAACCGCTCGTTTCAATGAACGCGTTCGTTAGATTCGTTACGTTAACTAACGCTCGCTTTCTAACTCGTTCGTCGTTTTCTTTTTAATCGGAATTAATCCGTTATTTTTCGATTTGATTTGGATCTGATTTTCAAAACTGTTTTATTTCTCGCCGCTTATCGGAATCAGTGATTCAAGCGCTGGAGTTTCATAACGAAACCGCCGTTCCGATTATCCTACTTTCACAGAGTTTTGCCACTGTGAAATTTTGACCTAATTTCAGGTCGCTAAACCGAGACGTTCTCTCTCGAGTTTCGACTTTCGGAGTTTGTTTTGATTCGATTCTTTTGCAACCAGGGTTCTTAAGTTGAATTTTCTGGTTAGATCTTTTATTCGAGATTTCCCTGTGCATTAGATGAGTACTTATTGTATGCTTGTTGTTTGTCTGCGTTAGATCACCCGGAGTGCGCCGCTTGTTACTTCGAATCTCTAGGACTCGCGGATCATCAGCAAGGCAAGTAACACTTTGATCATACCCTTCTACTACCCAGTTTTATTGCATTAGATCAAACCCTCAAACACTTGCATGATTAGGATCTAATTAACTTGTGGGTTTGGGAAGTAGATTGAGGTAGTACCTATTACCTGTTTTACTTATGAAACCTTGGGAGTTACTTCTACGTTTGCTTGTTCATGCCATGCTATGCTAGTAGACGTGGATTGGGTGAGTGCATATCCATGACAGATGTGAGATTGTTAATTAATGGTTTATCTAAGGTGGCAACCTAACACACATCCTGGTGGATTGAGGCACCTGATTTCCATCAGACTTGCTGTATTTCTTCGGACCGCCACCTGTGCTCTAAGGGATCATAAGATTTGTCAAACTGAAACTTCCGTGTGCAGCCACAAGCCAATTATGGGCTCTGGCGTAGTTGACTAAGTCGTCATGAACTCTTACGGGTAGGCTAGCTGATGTAGGGGATGTAGGTTGGTACGGTCTACCCACATGTAAGGTGCTAGTGCTTCGAAAGACTATGTCTCGGTCATCCGCTTCTCAAACACCATGCAAAGGCGAGAATCAAGCGGAGGCGATCGAGTCTTGTGGGGAAAAGTGCAAACCTCTGCGAGTGTATAAACTGATCATGATTAGCCGTGTCCCGGTTATGGACAATTTGAGTATCCGGTACTTGATTATCATGTGAATCTCAACATGTTACTTCTAAATAAAAGTTATTGGGTTTTGATGAGTACTTTTAATTGGGATTGAGGATGTCACAACCATTCTCAATGTTTAACAACCACCATGATAGTTAAATAAAATTATTCCTTTGATGTAGGGAAAATCAGCTTTATGCAAATGTAACAGAGAGCCTTACCACCAGCCAAATATGCATGTAGTATAGGCTTATTCATTCATTGCTCTCTATGTGTTACATTGCCAAGATATTCCATGTGTTGACCGTTTTGGCTGCAACTTTTCACGTTGCAGACTTTTCGCACGACGAGTAAGGTGTTAGGTCGTGGTTCTATACTCGGTGATGCCGTTGGAGTTGATGGACTCGCTTATCTTCCAAGCCTTCCGCTGTTATCATTAGATGGCCTTAAGCCATATTTTGTATTCAGTTCCCTTGTGGACAACGATGTAATAAGTGTGTGATTGCTACTCGCTATAAATCCTTCGATGTCTTGTGTGGTGTCAAGATTCTCGATCCAGGATGACATCGAGCACAGAGCGCTAGATCCATTCGGTCTGGTCGCTCAGAGAATGGTATCGAGCACACGTTGACTCAGAGGACACGACCACTAAGTTAAAGCCATAGATCACTCTCTCTCTCATTTTCTAACTCCTCATCTTTTCTACTCTCTTTAGGATGACGGACGCGAAGATCAAGTACACCCAACCGGATGAAGGCACACCTTTTGGATTTCACTTGAAGGAAGTTACTAAGTACCGAACATTGGATTACCAAGTTTCACCGGACTTTCAACGCCACTCTGCTCAAGAGGAGCTGGAAGATTCATGCTCACGCTCCAGAAGGACATTCGCCCCAATCACCAAGCCAATAGATAGTGTTTTCAGTGCACCCACTTGGAGTCTGGGAAAGAGCATGGCAGCTCACATCACCATGGGACGCATTGGAGAAGTCTATCAAGAAGATCTCAAGGACACCATCTACCAGATTTGCGGACGCCGAGATAACAACTGGGACGTCGTCAACACCAAGAAGGATAGGTCCATTGCAGCTTTCATCCAGGAGTTAAATCAACACATTCGACGCCAGGAGAATCAAATGTGCAATGACATGTTGGAGTTGCAGAAGACGAAGGAAAGGATCATCGAATTGGAAGAAGAACTAAAGACTACACGCAAGGACTACATGGACGAGATCGTAGCTCGGCAAGACACAATAACGATCTTAAGTACGAGATCAAGAACTCAAGAAGAAGTTGGCGCTCAGGAATGAAGACCAGATGTCGAACACCCAATCGACTACATCAACATCGATGACACTGATTCGGATCCAAGTGAACCCGATTTTGAAGACGGTGGAGCGGACATCATGGAGTCTTCCACGGTTCAAATTAGTAGAAGTCCCCATATATTAGTAGTATTCCCTCCATGTAAACCTTTATAGTACACGCACTTTTGCGATAGTTAGATCGTTGTAAGCCCTTGTTTGATTGAATGAAGTGATTTGTGTGCATTTGCTCATGTGCATTTGGGTAGTGATTTCCCTTAGACCTCATTCTATTCTACCTTTCTCTCCTTTTCTAAACCCATCGATGCCTCCAGACGCGACCCGGATTCGCTTTTCCGCCAGAGATCACCCAATTGATCCAGCAGCAGAATACCCTGATTCAAACATTGGTGCGAACAACAACAACAACAACAACCCACCACCACCACCACCACGGATCATCCGACTCGCTTCCTTAGACTGAACCAACCGGTGTATTCCAAAGAGCACCGAGCCAATTGTAGCAGATGACCGGCTCCAAGATAGGAAGAGAGCTGACTATCGCAGGATGCACGGATGGTGAAAGAGTGAAGTTTGCAGCTCATCACTTGAAGGACCCGCAGCAGATGGTGGGAGAATTTCACAGCCACTTATCCGTGACACCGCCACATGGGACCAGTTTCAAGAAGCTTTCGACAGCCCATGTTTCAGCAGGAGCCATGGCCATGAAGAAGCGTGAGTTTCGAACTTACGCCAAGGAGGAAGGACTGTTGGCAAGATCGTGGATGACTTTAGCAAATTAGCACGTTATGCCCTGGATGACGTTACTACGGATGCAGCTAAACAGAGAAGTTTCTAGAAGGACTGAATGATGAGTTCAGCATGCCGTTGATGGTAGCAAGTTTCAATAACTACCAGGAGCTAGTAGACCGAGCTCTCATGATTGAGGGAAAGCAGCAAAATTGAGAACTGCAAGCGGAAGTATGGACAAGGGAAGTATAACTCAGATCCCAAAGCCACGTTATACCCCTAAATCAGAATTCAGTTTCAGCATACCCATGGAGGAGGTAATTCGACAACCATAATGGCACCAAGAATGGGAACGGAATGGAGGAAGCAACGACGAACCGCACCAACCCGCTTACACCATCCAAGGTAGACCTGAGTCACATTACTTGCTTTAAGTGCCGCAAGACGGGCATTATGCAAATGACTGTCCGTAAGGCGAATGGAAATGGCAATGGAAGCTCTGGAAAGAAGCCCAACCCTTTCAACAGGGGACAAGTGAACCACATTGATGTGGAGGAGGTTGAAGATCAGCCAGATGCAGTAATCGGTAAGTTTTTGGTTAAGTCTTTTACTGCAGTTGTTCTTTTTGATACTGGTGCATCGCATTCATACATATCAAGGGGATTTGTGGATAAGTACAAGTTACCAACCCAAGCCCTTAGGTCACCCATGCTAGTAACCTCACCCGGAGCAGAGTACATGGCTAGTAAATGGTGTGATCGACTGCCATTAAGGATCGGACACTATGTTTTCCCTCGCACCTAATAGTTCTGGAATCCCAAGGATTGGATGTGATATTAGGAATGGATTGGTTATCAAAGTATGGAGGAAACATAGATTGTACCACAAGGTCAATTTTGCTCACCACACCAGAAGGAAGAAGGATTAAGTATGTATCACGGCACGAGCCGAGGAGAGCACAAGTTAATTGCTTAACAGGAGTGGTACAGGAAGAAGTACCAGTGGTAAAGGATTATCCTAATGTATTTCCTAAGAGTTGCCGTGAATGCCGCGGATAGAGACATTGAGTTTTGATCGAGCTGTTGCGTGAACAGGCCCGATATCGAAGCGACCGTCAGAGATGCCCGCAAAGGATTTGGCGAAATTAAGAAGCAGATTAAGGAACTATTGGATAAAGGTTATATTCGCCCAAGTTCTTCACCTTGGGGATCACCCGTTTTATTGGTGGAGAAGAAGGATGGATCGTTGAGAATGGTTGTTGATTATCGTGGATTGAATGAAGTAACGATCAAGAACAAGTACCCACTACCGATGATAAATGATCTGTTTGATCGCTTGCAAGGAGCCAAAGTGTTCTCTAAGATCGACTTGCGATCAGGGTACCATCAGTTGAAGATTCGGGAGCAAGACATACCCAAGACAGCATTTACCACGAGATATGGACTGTATGAGTATACCGTTATGTCATTTGGACTGACTAACGCACCAGCCTATTTCATGAACCTGATGAACAAAGTGTTTATGGAGATTTTGGACAAGTTCGTCGTGGTGTTCATTGATGACATTTTGATTTTCTCGAAGAATGAAGAGGAACACAAGGAACATTTGAGATTGGTTTTGGAGAAACTGAGGGAACACCAATTGTATGCCAAGTTCAGCAAATGTGAATTTTGGTTAAAGGAAGTTGGATTTCTCGGACATGTTATATCCGGAGAAGGAATAGCAGTTGACCCCACAAAGGTTGAGACCGTAACCAAATGGGAAGCACCAACGACAGTTGGAGAGATTCGGAGTTTCCTTGGACTCGCAGGATACTACCGAAGATTCATTGAGAATTTCTCAAGGATTGCAAAGCCTATGACAGAATTGTTGAAGAAGGAAAACAAATTTATATGGACCGAGGACTGTGAGGCAAGTTTTCGGAGTTGAAGAAAAGATTGGTTACCTCACCAGTTTTGATATTGCGGATCAAACTAAGGATTATGAGGTATATTACGGCGCTTCACGCCGAGGACTTGGAGCAGTGCTTATGCAAGAAGGAAGAGTTGTTTCAGATGCTTCACGACAACTTAAGCCCCATGAGTTGAATTATGCCACTCATGATTTGGAGTTAGCAGCCGTTGTGCATGCCTTGAAGACGTGGAGACATTTTCTCATTGGAAATCATTGTGAAGTATATACGGATCACAAGAGTTTGAAGTACATCTTCACACGTATGAATTGAATCTCGAGACGAGGAGATGGTTAGAGCTAATCAAAGATTACGATATGAGATTGCATTATCACCCGGAAAGGCTAATGTCGAGCAGACGCATTGAGCCGTAAGAGCCACGCCAATACCCTAATGATGGGAGGAATACCCAATGAGTTAGCCGAGGACCTTCGAGAGCTATGTTTGGAAATAGTTCCAGAGGCTATGTAGCAGATTGGAGATTCAATCGACACTAATGGACAAAATCGAAAAGCCCAAAAGGCGATAAGGAAGTTGCCTCTATAAAGGAGAAAATGAGCAAAGGAAAAGCTAAAGGATTTCGTGAGGATGAGCACGATACCCTATGGTTTGAAGACCGTGTTTATGTGCCCAATGACCCGTAGATCGGGAAGTTGATTTTACAAGAAGCCCATGATTCACCCTATTCGATTCACCCAGGAAATACCAAGATGTATTTGGATTTGAAGAATATTTTCGGTGGACCGGAATGAAGAAGGATATTATGGAGTATGTAGCAGTTTGCGGCGTATGTCAGAAAGTAAAGGCAGAGCATCAGAAGCCAGCAGGATTGTTACAACCATTGCCGATACCCGAATGGAAGTGGGATAAACTAGGCATGGATTTCATCACAGGTTTGCCAAAGACCCGCTCAGGATATGACTCGATTTGGGTCATAGTCGACCGTTTGACCAAGGTAGCTCATTTCATTCCAAATAAGACTACCTATAGCAGTGCTAAGTTGGCAAAAATATACATGACCAGAATTGTGTGTTTACACGGAATTCCAAGGAGCATTGTATCAGACAGAGGAACCCAGTTTACTTCAAAATTTTGGAACCAGTTGCACGAAACATTGGGAACCCGATTGGAATTCAGTACAGCTTTCCACCCACAGACCGATGGACAGACCGAGAGAGTCAATCAGATTTTGGAGGACATGCTGAGAGCTTGTGCACTAGATTATGGATCTAGTTGGGATGACAATTTGCCGTATGCAGAATTTTCCTACAACAACAGTTACCAAACCAGCTTAAAGATGGCACCTTTCGAGGCCTTGTATGGAAGAAGGTGCAGGACACCGTTGCCATGGGACGAAACTGGAGATCGTCAGTTGTTTGGACCAGATTTGATTAAGGAGTCTGAACAGAAAGTTAAGTTGATTCGAGACAGGCTCAAGGTAGCCCACCTGCATGTAAGAGCTATGCCGATTCAAAGCGCAAAGCAATCGAGTATGAAGTTGGAGATAGAGTATATCTCAGAGTATCCCCGCTTCGAGGAGTGAAACGTTTTGGAGTTAAAGGAAAGTTAGCACCCCGTTTCGTTGGACCATATAAGATTTTGCAACGCATGGGAGAAGTTGCGTATAAGTTGGAATTGCCAGAAGGACTGTCAGGAGTTCATGATGTATTCCATGTTTCTCAGTTGAAGAAATGTCACCCCGAGATAGCAGAGGTACCGTTAAGAGACACAGTGCCATTGGAGGCAATTCAGTTGAAGGATGACTTGACATATGAGGAAAAGCCAGTTAAGATTCTCGATCATGCCAGCAGAGTTACTCGCAGCAAGGTTATCAAGTTTTGCAAAGTTCAGTGGAGCCACCACACTGAGGATGAAGCCACCTGGGAAAGAGAGGAAGTTTTGCTTAAAGACCACCCTCACCTATTTTCTAGCCAACCCGAATCTCGAGGGCGAGATTCATCTTAAGGGGGTAGGTTTGTAACATCCCAAATTTTCAATTTGGAATGTTATACATTAGGTCATCATGCATATCATATTTTCTCGCATTTTTCCGATCCTAGAAATTTCACGCAACTCAAGGACCCTCGGAGAGTTGGAAGTTTCATAATTTTCATATTTGGGATCTCTCAAATTTTGAAAATAGGATCATTGGATTATTTAAATTATCTTCATAAAGTTTTTCCTACAAAAATATCTTGAGAGGAATAATATGACTTTCCCAAACAATTAGGAAAATGAAGATATTATAAATAAACCAAATTTGGTTTTGAAAGATTTATTTTGCTTAGGCAAAATGAGCATTTAAAAAAATTGTGCATGTATTTTGTTTCTAAAGTTCATTTTGTTCACTCATTTTTAGGAGTCGGGAAAATTTGTTTTATTTAATTTGGAGTTCATTTGGTATTTTTTTTAATTCGTTTTGTTTTAATTTTAATTTAAAAAAACGCCCCCGGATCGAGGCCCAAGAGGCCGAGCGCCAGCCAGCCCAGCCCAGCCGCCTCCGGCCCACCTCCTCCTCCTCACCTGTCCGCCCGCCTGAAGGCCGGTCTCCCACAAGCCGCCTCGCCGCCCGAGTCCGCCTCGCCCGGGACCCCGCTGCCCCTCCCAAGCCACCCGCGCCTCTCCCCCTCTTAAATAGCCCCCGGCCCCTCTCCTCACCCCCCGCCGCCCGCCTCTCGACCACCTTGCCGCCCGCCAGGACGCCCGCCGCCACGAGCCGCCGCCACCCGCCCCTCGACACGGACCCGCCGCCCTCGCCTCCCGACCCGCCGAGCCCGCGGACCCGCGCTGACCTCGCCCGCGAAGAGCCGCGAGGTAGCCCGCCCGCCGCCGATTCGGTTTTATCCCCTCGGACCGATCCGGTTTTTTTAAAAAAAATAATATATGTTCGGTTTTTTTTAAAAACCTAGATTGGTTTTGTTTTTTTTTCGGTTTTCTTATTTAACGGACGTTCACCGAACCGTTCAATGAACGCGTTCGTTAGATTCATTCTGTTAACGAACGTTCGCTTTCTAACTCGTTCGTCGTTTTTCTTTTTAATCGGAATTAATCCGTTATTTTTCTGATTTGATTTCAGATCTGATTTTCAAAACTGTTTTATTTCTCGCTCGTTTATCGGAATCAGGTGATTCAAGCGCCTGGAGTTTCGTAACGAAACCGCCGTTCCGATTATCCTACTTTCACAGAGTTTTGCCACTGTGAAATTTTGACCTAATTTCAGATCGCTAAACCGAGACGTTCTCTCTCGAGTTTCGACTTTCGGAGTTTGTTTTGATTCGATTCTTTTGCAACCAGGGTTCTTAAGTTGAATTTTCTGGTTAGATCTTTTATTCGAGATTTCCCTGTGCATTAGATGAGTACTTATTGTATGCTTGTTGTTTGTCTGCGTTAGATCACCCGGAGTGCGCCGCTTGTTACTTCGAATCTCTAGGACTCATGGATCATCGACAAGGCAAGTAACACTTTGATCATACCCTTCTACTACCCAGTTTTATTGCATTAGATCAAACCTCAAACACTTGCATGATTAGGATCTAATTAACTTGTGGGTTTGGGAAGTAGATTGAGGTAGTACCTATTAACTGCTTTTACTTATGAAACCTTGGGAGTTACTTCTCGCTTGCTTGTTCATGCCATGCTATGCTAGTAGACGTGGATTGGGTGAGTGCATATCCATGACAGATGTGAGATTGTTAATTAATGGTTTATCTAAGGTGGCAACCTAACACACATCTGGGTGGATTGAGGCACCTGATTTCCATCGAGACTTGCTGTATTTCTTGGACCGCCACCCGTGCTCTAAGGGATCATAAGATTTGTCAAACTGAAACTTCCGTGTGCAGCCACAAGCCAATTATGGGCTCTGGCGTAGTTGACTAAGTCGTCATGAACTCTTACGGGTAGGCTAGCTGATGTAGGGGATGTAGGTTGGTACGGTCTACCCACATGTAAGGTGCTAGTGCTTCGAAAGACTATGTCTCGGTCATCCGTTTCTCAAACACCATGCAAAGGCGAGAATCAAGCGGAGGCGATCGAGTCTTGTGGGGAAAAGTCATAAACCTCTGCAGAGTGTATAAACTGATCATGATTAGCCGTGTCCCGGTTATGGACAATTTGAGTATCCGGTACTTGATTATCATGTGAATCTCAACATGTTACTTCTAAATAAAAGTTATTGGGTTTTGATGAGTACTTTTTAATTGGGATTGAGGATGTCACAACCATTCTCAATGTTTAACAACCACCATGATAGTTAAATAAAATTATTCCTTTGATGTAGGGAAAAATCAGCTTTATGCAAATGTAACAGAGAGCCTTACCACCAGCCAAATATGCATGTAGTATAGGCTTATTCATTCATTGCTCTCTATGTGTTACATTGCCAGATATTCCATGTGTCACCCGTTTTGGGCTGCAACTTTTCGTTCTATGACTTTTCGATTGACGAGTAAGGTGTTAGGTCGTGGTTCTATACTCGGTGATGCCGTTGGAGTTGATGGACTCGCTTATCTTCCAAGCCTTCCGCTGTTATCATTAGATGGCCTTAAGCCATATTTTGTATTCAGTTCCCTTGTGGACAACGATGTAACAAGTGTGTGATTGCTACTCTGCTATAAATCCTTCGATGTACTGTGTGGTGTCAGCATTACTGATCCAGGGATGACACTGAGCACAGAGCGCTAGATCCATTCGGGTCTGGTCGCTACACGCTGAGAGTTGGTTCCAGATTTGTACGAATCCGTGAATAAGTACAAGTGAGGAATCTAACTAGTTGTGAAGCTTAAGTGAATATACTAGGCAGTACGAGATGCAGACAAAATAGATCTAACTTTGTATGGGCAGAAACCATTTTTGGCAAGTAAGATGAATCTTGAAGATCAAAAAGATGGAAAAAATAGAGATATATTTACCGCTTCAAAGAACTGCTAGACGGAAGGAAAGGAGGCCGAGCAGTTCAATCCACCGTGCCCTAACTTGGCGACGGAGGACACCTACGGCGGCGGCGGAGATGAAGATGTTCGCGGCCGGCGTGAGGACGGCGTCGGAGAAGTCACGGCAGCTAAGCGCTTCGTCGCCGGCGTCGTCGAGAGCTAGCGGTGGCGCTAGGGTTTTGACGAGGTGGAGAGGTGGAAGAAGATTTTCTTTACCGCAGAGGACAGGTATTTATAACGAGGTGTGTGGCGCAGTGCAATTACGCAGGTGCCCCTGGCGGTTCACATCTGAGGGGCACGTGGCACGCATGCAACATACAATGAGATGTCCCACGTTCCCACGCCCGCCGGTTTGTCGGATGGTCGTTCCGCTTCTCTGAGTTCAACAAGAATGATGAATCATTTAAAACAGACTTAAAGTTTGTCTCTGTGTCTTCTGCTGACAAGGACGCAGAGAAGACATTCGACAGTTTCAATAGAATGCATATGATTTGGACAAATAGAGTTTGAGATAGAAAGCATAGAGAGATTGGGGTCCGATCACATTCACTTAGTTCAAAAGATTCAACTTGAAGACATAGCTATAAGTGAATGTTTGTAGAGGACAGAAATATATATATATATATATATATATATATATATATATATATATATATATATATATATATATATATATATATATATATATATGCATAAAGAGCCAAATCATCATAGTGAAGAATATCATGAAAATAAGTTGAAGTTGAAGTCAAATCAAATGCGAATAGCTTCAAGAAATAACGCCATGAGTGAAACACTTCAAACAAAGAAATTTGGTGGTGGCGTTACCCATCGTATGGGAAGTATTAGACCCAGACACGGCGCACAATTATCGTGGCGCTCCGAAGTCAAATTCCACGTTATTGTATTCACACTCAGAGTGTAAGTCTTCATTAGATTGAAGACATACGTTACTTCGTGTGTTGCACATCTAAGTCATCAACAAGCATAAGTGTTAGGATGTGTGCTTGATCAAAGGACATTTGAGGATTCTAAGATATTTAGCTCACACCGTAACTTGCAAAACCTTTTCTCATCCAAGGGCTTTGTGAAGATATCGCGCCATTGCTCTTCAAGATTGACGTGAATGATGTCAATATCTTTCTTCATGACATGATCCCTGAGAAAATGATGACGAATTTCAATGTGCTTTGTCTTCGAGTGCTGAACTGGATTGTTGGCAATCTTGATGGCGCTTTCGTTGTCGCAGAAAAGAGGTACTTGTGTCAGACTGATGCCATAGTCCTTGAGAGTTTGCTTCATCCATAGATGCTGAGCACAGCAAGATCCAGCAGCAATGTATTCAGATTCAGCAGTTGAGAGTGACAAACAGTCCTGCTTCTTTGAAGACCAACAGACGAGTGATCGTCCCAGAAAGTGACATGTCCCTGATGTAGACTTGCGATCCACCTTGTCACCAGCATAATCAGCATCCGAAAATCCAACTAAACCAAATTTTGAGCCCTTTGGATACCATAATCTAAGTGTTGGGGTGTGAGCCAAATATCGAAGAATTCTCTTCACAGCTAGGTGATGCGATTCCTTTGGTGCCGCTTGGAATCGAGCACACATGCAAACACTAAGCATAATATCTGGCCTAGATGCACATAGGTAAAGTAAGGAACCAATCATGGAGCGGTATACCTTTTGATCAAACTCTTTACCATTGTCATCGGGACCCAAGTGGTGTTTGGCTAGCATTGGCGTCGTGTATCCTTTGCATTCTTGCATTCCAAACTTCTTCAGACAATCTTGGAGGTATTTTTCTTGAGATATAAAGATGCCATTCCTTTGTCGATTTAATTTGAAGACCAAGGAAGAACTTGAGCTCTCCCATCATGGACATCGATATTGCTCTTGCATCATGTATCCAAACTCATCACTATACTTCTGATTGGTGCAGCCGAAGATAATGTCATCCACATATATTTGGCATACAAACAGTTCACCATCATATGTCTTCGTGAAGAGTGTGGGATCAAGGGATCCAGGTTTGAAGCCTTTGCTCTCCAGGAAGTCTTTGATTGTATCATACCAGGCGCGAGGAGCTTGTTTGAGGCCATACAGTGCTTTATTTAGCTTGTACACCATATCAGGATGTTTTGGATCTTCAAAGCCAGGTGGTTGAGCGACATATACTTCTTCTTCAATCTTGCCATTGAGAAATGCACTCTTCACATCCATTTGATAGAGCAAGATGTTGTGGTGGTTAGCATAGGCTAGTAGTATGCGAATAGCTTCAAGCCTAGCTACAGGAGCAAGTGTTTCATCAAAGTCAATTCCTTCAACTTTACTATATCCTTGAGCCACAAGCCTTGCTTTGTTTCTGACGACTTGACCATGCTCATCTTGCTTGTTTCGATATATCCATTTGGTGCCAATAATGTTATGCTTGCAAGGGTCAGGACGCTTGACAAGTTCCCAAACATTATTCAGCTTGAACTATTGAAGTTCTTCTTGCATAGCTTGAATCCATTCTGGTTCCATAAAAGCTTCAGCAACTTTCTTGGGTTCTGATATTGACACAAATGAAAAGTGCCCACAGAAATTTGCTAGCTGTGTTGCTCTTGAGCGAGTAAGCGGACCAGGTGCATTGATGCTATCGATTATCTTCTCAATATGTACTTCATTTGCAACTCGAGGATGAACTGGACGAAGACTTTGCTCATGTTGATCATTGTCATCATTGTTTTCAGGCTGAGCATTGTCTTCAGGTTGGTTAGGTGCAGAAATGATAAGTTCCTCTTCAAGCTGTGCTTCATTTGGCATGATTTCACCAGTTCCCATCAGCTTGATAGATTCGCTGGGCGGAGCTTCGTCTAGTGTGCTTGGCAGGAACTCTCTTTGTGAACCATTGGTTTCATCAAATCGCACATCTACAGTTTCAACGATTTTGTAGAGATAAAGATTGAAGACTCTGTAGGAGTGTGAGTCCTTTCCGTAACCGAGCATGAAGCCTTCGTGAGCTTTGGGTTCAAATTTTGACTTGTGATGGGGATCCTTGATCCAAAGACTTAGCCCCAAATACTCAAGTAATCGACATTTGGCTTCTTGCCAAGAAGGAGCTCATAGGAAGTTTTGTTCGAAGCTTATGGATATAGACACGGTTGATGACGTGACAAGCTGTATCAATGGCTTCGTGCCGAACTTTCTTGGTGTCTTGTACTCGTCGAGCATTGTTCGAGCCATCTCAATGAGGGTTCTGTTCTTGCGCCCACGATGCCATTTTGCTGTGGTGTGTATGGAGCAGAGAACTCATGAGTGATTCCCATGGTATCCAGATAAAGATCAAGTCCGGTGTTCTTGAATTCAGTGCCGTTATCACTTCTTATATGCTTGATCTTGACGCCATAATTGTTCATTGCTCGAATGGCTTAATCGTCGAAGACATCTTGCACTTCAGCCTTGTAGAGAATTATGTGCACCCATGTGTATCTTGAGTAGTCATCAACAATGACGAAGCCATAGAGACAAGCAGTTGTTGTGAGGGTAGAGTAATGAGTAGGGCCAAACAAATCCATGTGTAGCAGCTCGAAGGGTTGAGATTTCGTCATGATTGTTTTCGAGGGGTGCTTTGCCCTAGTCATCTTTCCAGCTTCGCAGGCACCACACAAATGATCCTTCTTGAACTTGACACCTTCGATGCCTATGACATGCTTCTTCTTGGAGAGTGTGTGTAAGTTCCTCATTCCAAGATGCCCGGCCTCCGATGCCGTGAGCCAAGATTCAAGCTTTAGCAAGAAGACATACGGCAAGTCAGGACTCGCTGAGAAATCTACCATGTATAGATCATCTTTCCTATACCCTTCAAAGACTTGCTTTTACCAAAGTGTCAAGAAATGTGATGTGACTCTTGTCCGATGGACGTAAGGTTGAGTCCATGAGAAGACTTCGATCACCAAATCATATGATTAGTGCATCCACCGTCCATAATCCATTCGAAGCATGAGGTGTCATACCCTCAAAGATGCTTAGGGGATAGGCTTCACCAAGAGCATTGTGAAGCATAAACATTTGACAGGCAAGTGGATTATTGAAGCTTAAATCAAGATTAGGACTAATAGGATGAATGGCAAACGATTCAGGAACAAAATACATAGTGAGACCATTTGGGAATTTGATCTTGTGCCCTAAAAGATGTTTTAGGTCCCCAGCAATAGCATCAGACGCCTTTGATATTCGGCTGGAGACCCTTTCCTGCAAAAGAGAGTTAATTCTTCTTAACCACCCACATCTTTAGGGGTGGCTTAGAAGCAATGAGTCTAAGTGCAGCATCTGAGAATTTCGGCTTTGGAGCCCTAGCAAATAGCCTTGCAGGAGATGAGTGATATTCATATGAATAAGCAGAAAAGTTCTTAGTTCTATGAACATAGCGGTTTGAGGACACACGCCATATTCATAAATTTGAGTATTGTTTCCAGAAAACATTGGCGTTAGGGTGACTCAAGTGAGTCCTCTGTCTGTATGAAGCCTTTGGACCATATGACGCCTTTGGTGCTGGGTTTATCTTCTTCCTGGTGGTGTCATGATGACATTCACGGAAGATTCTCAAGACAGCTTTTGGGAACCCATATCTTCTTCATAGGCGGTCCATTCCTGCAGTTAGTACCAATATACACGCAAACACTTCACCATTCTGATTCGTGAACAGCTTATAGTTTGCATCAAAGGATTCATCAATGATAATAGGGTTAGCACGGTAAAGCCGGATAAGGTGGATGGATCCATTGAAGGTCCCTTTGCAAAGCAACCCATGTGGATTTGGGATACTGCTCGGGCTTCCAAAGAGGAACCATCAACATTCATTTTCCTCTCAACCCAACACCCTCTTTCCTAGGGTTTCGTTCGAATCTGCTTTTGAGGACATCGCAGTGTCTCGATGCCCTTCGACTTTTATACATCCTGTTTCAAGCAAAGTCTTCAACCTAGCATTTTCATCAAGAATGGCAGTGGTATCCTCCGCAGAGGGGTTAGTTACCACATTGGTAGTTGAAGACAATGCAACAATAGCAGCAGATTGAACATTCAACAACAGAGGTAGTGATATCACGCTCAAGACATTTTAGACATGGTGGTTCAAATTCATCCTGAGCGGAACTGATCTGTTGAGCGCGAAGTGACTCATTCTCTTTTTGAAGATCTTCATGAGCCGCTCTCAATTTCTCAAGCTCTTGCTTCCTTTGAAGATAATCATAGGAGAGCCTTTCATGAGTAGTTGAGAGCGTTTCATGACGACTTTCAAGTTCTTGGTACTTAGCATGAATATTTTTAATGTCTTCAACTAAGGACTGTGAACGTGTCATTTCCGCGTCCAACAGGTCATCGCTTTTGTCTAACAGTTTTTGAGTATGTTCCATAGCTCTTTGTTGTTCAGTTGCAATTTTAGCAAGTGTTTTGTAGCTGGGTTTCGATTCACAATCAGAGTCATCTTCACTTGATGTTTGAAAGTAAGCATCACGTGATTTTACCTTGGCACCGCGTGCCATGAAGCAGTAGGTGGGAGCAGGGTCGTCCTTGTCATCAGCTTCAGCTTTGGTGTAGAAGTCATTGTCCTCAGTGTTGAAGATGGACTTGGCAACATAGGTTGTGGCTAAAGCCAGACTTGCAACGCCCAGGTCGGACTCCTCTTCAGATTCCACCTCTACTTCCTCGCCAACAAAAGCACGAGCCTTGCCAGATGAGCTCTTCTTATGCGATGAAGAGTTTGATGATGACTTGGAAGAAGACTTTGAAGATTTCTTCTTTTTCTTGTCATCAGAATCATATTCCTTGCTCTTCTTCTTCTTCTTCTCATTGTCCCACTGTGGACACTCAGAGATATAGTGTCCAGCTTTTCTTGCACTCGTGATGTGTTCTCTTCTTGTAGTCTTGAGTGGAAGCTTCATCATTTCTTGAGCTGGATCGTGAAGACTTTATGAAGCCTTTCTTCCTAGTGAACTTCGGAACTTCTTCACAAGCATAGCGAAGTTCCTTTCCAATGTCTTCGTGGATCATCGTAACCGCAATGATTCTTCTTCGATGAGGAAACAACTTTTGCCTTCAAAGCGAAGTTCGCCATAGTTTGGACCATAGATATCTCTTTTCTCGATAGTCGGAACTCATGTGTGTTGAGCCTCTCAAGTATATCAGACGGATCGAGTGTCTTGAAGTCATGACGTTCTTGTATCATGAGGGTAAGGGTGTCAAAAGAGCTGTCAAGTGATCTCAGTAGTGTCTTGACGATTTCATGCTTGGTGACCTCAGTGGCGCTGAGAGCATGAAGCTCATTTGTGATATCAGTGAGGCGATCAAACGTGAGCTGGACATTTTCATTGTCGTTTCTCTTGAAGCGGTTGAAGAGGTTATGAAGAACACCGATCCATTGATCTCTCCGGGTTGAGACGCCTTCGTTGACCTTGGATAGCCAGTCCTGCACTAGCTTCGACGCTTCGAGCACTCACACGGCCATACTCGTCCTTTGGTCGATGACCACAGATGATGTTCTTTGCAAGGAGTCCAGTTGAATGAACTTCTTGACATCAGCAGGAGTGACACCTTCACGGATTTAGGAACGCCGTTCTTAACGACATACCGTAGGTCGACATCATCGGCTTCAAGATGCATGCGCATCTTATTCTTCTAGTAGGGATAGTCGGTTCCATCGAACATGGGGCAAGCAGCGGAGACCTTGATTATCCTGCGAATGACCTAGCTAAAACTCCGTGGTTAAATCAATCACACGTAACAAGGAGTACCTTGCTCGATACCAATTGAAAGTGGTAGTTATCGACTAGAGGGGGGGGTGAATAGGCGATTTTTATGAAAGTCTTCAAAACACGGACGTTTCAAAGACAAACAACAGAAATGACCTAATTGATATGCAGCGGAAGATAAACTACAACAAGCAAGCCATAGTCAAGTATACAGTAATGTGAACGGACAAGACTAATAGCAACTATGTAGTAAGGATCAGGATGGAAGATAGTATGAAGCCAAACAACGACAATAGTCAAGCAATGAAGTCAAACAGATAAGACATATAAGCAATGACTTCACGAAGACAAACTTAGGGTAAAGGAGGGAAGGGATAGAACCAGTCACTAGTTGAAGACACAGGATTTGTAGTACCAGTTCCAGTTGATGTGACAACTGTACATCTGGTTAGGGAGGCTGATATTCAACTCAAGACCACGTCTTCACCTTATTCCCTTGAGCTAAGGACACACAGTCCTCGCCCAATCACTCTGTAAGTCTTCAAGGTAGACTTCAACCTTCACAGACGACGCTCACCGCAATCCACAATGACTCTTGGATGCTCAGAACGCGACGCCTAACCGGCCGGAGGATTCACAGTCCTCAAGTGTAATAAGTCTTCAGTCACACAGACATGAAAACTCCAAGGATGCCTAACACTCTTTGGCTCTGGGTGTTTGGGCTTTGTCCTCGCAAGGATTTCTCTCTCAAAGGCTTCGAGGTGGGTTGCTCTCAAACGACAAAAGCCGTGCACTAACTCGAGCAGCCACCAATTTATGGTGTAGGGGTGGGCTATTTATAGCCACTAGGCAACCCGACCTGTTATGTCCGAATGACCCTGGGTCACTAAGGAACTGACACGTGTTCCAACGGTCATATTTCAAACACTCACGACAACTTTACTTGCGCTACAAGCAAAGCTGACTCATCCAACTCTGGATAAGTTTTGCTCTCATTGTCTTCGTCAAGACATAGGATTTGGGTTGAGCATCACTTGACCATTCTCGACTATGATCACTTGGACCCCACTTAACAAAGACGGTGGTTCCTACGACTCAACAAAGAAGAAAAGGAAACAACGAAACGACATACGATCTTCAAGGCCCCATAGTCTTCACTCAATGTCTTCTCATGTCATAGTCTTCAATGTGAATATCTTCACATACCACCATTGTCGTCAATGTCTTCATACATTTTTAGGGGTCATCTCCGGTAGGTAAACCGAATCAATGAGGGACACTACCTGCGTTATCCTGCAATTCTCACAGACGCATTAGTCCCTCAACCACATTTGTCGTCAATACCCAAAACCAACTAGGGGTGGCACTAGATGCACTTACAGATGATGCTTCTGGCCAAGATGCCAATATGAATTATGCTTATGGAGATGAACTTGCTATAGTTCCTTATGTTAAACATGAAATTGTTGCTATTGCACCCACGCATGATAGTCCTATTATCTATTTGAATTCTCCAAACTACACTATATCGGAGAAGTTTGTGCTTATTAAGGATTATATTGATGGGTTGCATTTTACTACTACACATGATGATTTTGATAGATATAATATGCATGTGCTTGCTGCTCCTACTTGCAATTATTATGAGAGAGGAACTATATCTCCACCTCTCTATGTTTTCAACACGATAGAATTGCAAGAAACTGCTTATACTATGCATTGGCCTTTACTTGGTGTGCATGAATTATTCTTTTATGACATGCCGATGCATAGGAAGAGAGTTAGACTTCGTTGTTGCTTGATATATGTTACATTGTGCTCACTACTAAATTACAAATTATTGTTAATTAAAATTGGCTTTGATATACCTTGGGATCCGGGTGGATCCATTACTTGAGCACTAAATGCCTAGCTTAATGGCTTTAAAGAAAGCGCTGCCAGGGAGACAACCTGAAAGTTTTAGAGAGTAATTTATTTCTGTTGAGTGCTTTTATATAGTTTAAAAACAAAAAAATAAAGAGGGGAACCTAAAACTTTTCAAAAAGGAAAGTGAAGTGAGAAAGACAAGCATTGTTGAAGTGGGAGAGCTCCTTGAACTTTGTTCATGCTCACGGAAACTTTGTGAATCTTATTTATAGAAACTTTTCATCAAAAATAAGTATCCCCTTGTACAATTCCATTGTATTATAAAAATAATGTGCCAAGGTTTGCCTTTAGGATGTTTACAATGCTTGTTGGTTCGTACGGTGCAGGACAGAAACTTTGGCTGTCGTGCGTGATTTTACATTTTTTGCGGGAAAGTCAAATGGTTCTGATTCCTTTTGCACTGTCTTGATGTAGAAATTTTTTATTTTTCTTAATGTTGGTAGAATTTTTGGGGTACCAGTAGTATGGTGAATGTTCATATTGCTACAGACTATTCTGTTTTTGACAGATTCTGTTTTTGATGCATAGTTTACTTGTTTTTGATGAAACTATCAATATCTATCGGTGGATTAAGCCATGGAAAAGCTATATTACAGTAGACACAATGCAAAAACAAAATATGAATTGGTTTGCAACAGTACTTAGAATAGTGATTTGCTTTATTATACTAATGGATCTTGCCGAGTTTTCTGTTGAAGTTTTGTGTGGATGAAGTGTCTAATCGAGGAGGTCTCGATATGAGGAAAAGGAAGAGAGGAAAGAGCTCAAGCTTGGGGATGCCTGAGGCACCCCAAGTAAATATTCAAGGAGACTCAAGCGTCTAAGCTTGGGGATGCCCCAGAAGGCATCCCCTCTTTCTTCAACAAGTATCGGTATGTTTTCGTATTCATTTCGTTCATGCGATATGTGCAAGTCTTGGAGTGTCTTTTGCATTTAGTTTTCACTTTTCTTTTATGCACCATGCTGGTACAAGATAGTCCTTGGTTGATTTATAGAATGCTCATTGCACTTCACATATATTTTGAGTATGGCTTTATAGAATGCTTCATGTGCTTCATTTATATCATTTGAAGTTTGGATTGCTTGTTTCTCTTCACATAGAAAACCGCCATTTGTAGAATGCTCTTTTGCTTCACTTATATTTGTTAGAGAGTGGGCATATCTTTTGTAGAAAGAATTAAACTCTCTTGCTTCACTTATATCTATTTAGAGAGATGACAGGAATTGGTCATTCACATGGTTAGTCATAAAATCCTACATAAAACTTGTGGATCAGTGAATATGATATGTTTGATTCCTTGCAATAGTTTTGCGATATATAGATGATAATATGTGGGATGTACTAGTAGATGGTTGTGTTTAGTAAGGATGTTGGTGTTAAGGTTTGTGATTCCCGAAGCATGCATGTATGGTCTACTAACTATGCAACCAAATTGGCGCGCATTGTATTTTGATTGTTTATCTTTGCGTGAAGGTCGGGGGCGCGCGATGGTTAACTCCTACCAACCTTCCCCCTAGGAGCATGCGTGTAGTACTTTGTTTCGATGGCTAATAAATTTTTGCAATAATTATGTGAATTCTTTATGAATAATGTTGAGTCCATGGATTATACGCACTCTCACCCTTCCATCATTGCTAGCCTCTTCGGTACCGCGCATTGCCCTTTCTCACCTTGAGAGTTGGTGCAAATTTCGCCAGTGCATCCAAACCCCGTGATACGATACGCTCTATCACACATAAACATCCTTATATCTTCCTCAAAACAGCCACCATACCTACCTATCATGGCATTTCCATAGCCATTCCGAGATATATTGCCATGCAACTTCCATCATCATCATATAGATGACTTGAGCATTCATTGTCATATTGCTTTGCATGATCATAAGATAGCTAGTGTGATGTTTTCATGGCTTGTCCGTTTTTTGATGTCATTGCTACGCTAGATCATTGCACATCCCGGTACACCACCGGAAGCATTCATATAGAGTCATATCTTTATTCTAGTATCGAGTTGTAATATTGAGTTGTAAGTAAATAAAACTGTGATGATCATCATTATAGGGCATTGCCCCATGAAAAAAATGAAAAAGAAAAAAAGGAAAAAAAGAGAGGCCAAAGAAGCCTAAATAAAAAAAGGGGGCCAAAGAAGCCCACCCAAAAAAAGAAAAAAAAGAAGAAAAGAAAAGGGGCGACGTTACTATCCTTTTTCCACACTTGTGCTTCAAAGTAGAACCATGTTCTTCATATAGAGAGTCTCCTATATTATCACTTTCATATACTAGTGGGAATTTTCATTATAGAACTTGGCTTGTATATTCCAACGATGGGCTTCCTCAAATGCCCTAGGTCTTCATGAGAAAGCAAGTTGGATGCACACCCACTTAGTTTTTAGTTTGAGCTTTCATACACTTATAGCTCTTAGTGCATCTGTTGCATGATAGTTGGTGAGCCCACAAGATTTCCCATAGCATTAAAAGCATCGAAAGATGGACACAATTGATTAGCCTCGCTGACATCAATTGATGGGCATCTCCATAGCCCGTTGATTAGCCGCGTCGATGTGAGACTTTCTTCCTTTTTGTCATCTCCACATAACCTCCACCATCATATTCTATTCCACCCATACTGCTATATCCATGGCTCACGCTCATGTATTGCGTGAGAGTTGAAAAAGTTTGAGAATACTAAAGTATGAAACAGTTGCTTGGCTGACACCGGGATAGGCATGAGGGGTACCTTGTGTTAAGAAAAGGGAGCATACAAGACTATATGATTTTGTAGGGATAACGTTCTGGAAGCATTGATATTTTGAAAGACATGAATGTTTGTTGGGATGCCCTAAGTATTATTGTTTTTATGTCAAATGATAGATATTGCTTTGAATCACTCGTGTCTTAATATTCATGCCATGATTAGATATATGATCAAGATTATGCTAGGTAGCATTCCACATCAAAAATTATCTTTTTTATCATTTACCTACTCGAGGACGAGCAGGAATTAATCTTGGGGATGCTGATACGTCTCTGTCGTATCAATAATTTTTTATTGTTCCATGCCAATATTCTACAACTTTCATATACTTTTGGCAATTTTTTATACTATTTTTTGGGACTAACATATTGATCAGTGCCCAGTGCCAGTTCCTGTCTGTTGCATGTTCTATGTTTCACAGAAATCCCATATCAAACAGAGTCCAAACGGGATAAAAACGGACGGAGAATTATTTTGGAATATTTGTGATTTTTGGGAAGTAAAATCAACGTGAGACGGTGCCCGAGGTGGACACGAGACAGGGGCCCACGCCCACTCCAGGTGGGCGCGCCCCCACCCTCCTGGGCACCCCGTAAGGCGGTTGATGCCCTTCTTTGGCCGCAAGAAAGCTAATTTTTGGGAAAAGATCTGGGCGAAGGTTTCAATCCAATCGGAGTTACGGATCTCCGGATATAAAAGAAATGGTGCCAGGGCAGAATTTGAGAACGCAGAAACAGAGAGAGACAGAGAGATAGATCCAATCTTGGAGGGGCTCTCGCCCCTCCCACGCCATGGGAGCCAAGGACCAGAGGGGAAACCCTTCTCCCATCTAGGGAGAAGGTCAAGGAAGAAGAAGAAGAAGGGGGCTCTCTCCCCCTTGCTTCCGGTGGCGCCGGAACGCCGCCGGGGGCCATCATCATCACCGCGATCTTCACCAACACCTCCGCCATCTTCACCAACATCTCCATCACCTTCCCCCATCTATATTCAGCGGTCCACTCTCCCGCAACCCGATGTACCCTCTACTTGAAAATGGTTCTTTATGCTTCATATTATTATCAAGTGATGTGTTGCCATCCTATGATGTATGAGTAGATTTTCGTTGTCCTATCGGTGATTGATGAATTGCTATGATTGGTTTGAGTTGCATATTTTATTATTGGTGCTGTCCTATTGTGCCCTCCGTGTCGCGCAAGTGTGAGGAATTCCCGTTGTAGGGTTTGCAATATGTTCATGATTTGCTTATGGTGGGTGGCGTGAGTGAGAGAAGCACAGACCCGGGTAAGTAGGTTGTTTGCGTATGGAATAAAGGAGACTTGATACTTTAATGTTATGGTTGTGTTTTACCTTAATGATCTTTAGTAGTTGCGGATGCTTGCTAGAGTTCCAATCATAAGTGCATATGACCCAAGAAGAGAAAGTATGTTAGCTTATGCCTCTCCCTCAAATAGAATTGCAATAGTGATTACCGGTCTAGTAAAGTAGTCAATTGCTTAGGGACAATTTCACAACTCCTACCACCACTTTTCCACACTCGCTATATTTACTTTGTTGCTTCTTTATCTAAACAGCCACTAGCTTTTATTTACGTGTTCTTTATTATCTTGCAAACCTATCCAACAACACCTACAAAGTACTTCTAGTTTCATACTTGTTCTAGGTAAGGCGAATACTAAGCGTGCATAGAGTCGTATCAGTGGCAGATAGGACTTGAAAGAATATTTGTTCTACCTTTAGCTCATCGTTGGGTTCAACACTCCTACTTATCGAAAGAGGCTACAATTATCCCGTATACTTGCGGGTTATCACGCCTCCGCTTGTTCTTCTCGAGGACGAGCAGAGCTCACGCGTTTCCTCCTCCTCGTCCCTGCCACCGGCAGCAGGAGCAGCTCCTGCATCCCCGACCCCGAGCACGTCCACGTCGTCGTCTAAGATGAGCGCCGCCCTGGTTCCTTTTCTCTCCTTCCTCCAGTTCACTCTTCTCATCTCTCTCTCTCTCTCTGTGCGTTGCAGCAGCATCCCCGCGCCATGGAGCTCCAAGTCCGCTGGCCCACCTCTGCTTCGATCCGGCAGGGAACGTGACCTCGGCGACCTCCCGCGACCGAGATCCGGCCACCCCGATGCCCTATGCCATCGGGCCCCGCTGTCGTGGTTCTAAGTCTGACAGTAATGTAGGGGGGTAGGAATGGAGAGGCAAGATCCTAGCTATGGAGTAGTTGTATACACACGAGTTTTACGAGTTCAGGCCCTTCTCGGAGGAAGTAATAGCCCTACGTATCGGAGCCCGGAGGCGGTCGACTGGATTATGTGTGTATGAATTACAGGGGTGCGAACCCTTGACACTGAGGAGGTGGGTGGCTTATATAGAGTTCGCCAGACCCCTCCCGCCCTCAGTTATACAGGGTTTAAGGTACATTAAGGTCGGGCGTTACTGGTAACACCACAAATAAAGTGCTATGATGACCATAAAGGCTACTTAATGGCCGACCGTTAGCGTGCGGAGTGACTTTAGATCTCCTGGCTGTCGAGTGGTTGGCTTCATGGTTGAGTGCCTGGCTTCATGGTCGAGTGTCTTCGAGTCTGTCGAGTGGAACACTTCTGAGTCGATTGAAAGGTGGTTTCTTCTAGAGATGTCCTTGGGGAGGGTATCTAGGACAGGTCCATGACCCTACCCTAGGTACATAGCTTCATCATTAGCCCCCGAATGGATCGAGGTTTGAGTGGGGAAGGAGTTGAACACACTTCCGACCCATTTTCGTGCTATGAGTATATCTTGCTCTGGATCAATGAACTTAGGTGACGGCACCAACTTCTTTTTCAGTCGCCTTGATCCATTCTTTGTATCCATCGAGTGAGTTTCTTTACTTGGAGAGTTTCGAGTGACAGAGCGGAGGAGATCTTCCATCTGATGAGTTGTTCTGCAGCTCGTGGATTTTGCGGGATTTGAATTTCGGGAAGCGCGCGGGGCGGAGGAGGCCGCAGTAATCGGATGGGATAAGGCAGGGACGCCTCGATCTCCGTGCCACCTTTTTCACCATGTATCACGCGCGCGACTGTTGCGGGATTTGAAAGGATCGCCCGGGCCTACAAGTCATTCACTCGGAAGTAACCTCATATAAGACGCCGGACGGGGGTTTTTGAATAGTGTGTCCTCATTTCCTCCTCTCTTCCTCAGACTTATCCGCCGCGTTCACTTCCGTTCCAGCGCCGCTGCCCTGTGCGCATCTCGCCGGCGACGATGGTGAAAGAGAAGACGGTGGCCCTGGAGCGGGCGAAGAAAGCGACGGCGAAGGCGAAGGGAAAGGCGACCAGTTGGGGCGGATCCTCGTCGAGGGCCGGCCTGCCGCAGGGCTGGATCCTGGGCGACTGGATCCGCTCAACGATTCGTCAAGAAGACCTCGACGACCTGGCCGCTGGAGGACTGATTCCCCAAGGATCGGCGCGGCTTCCGGGGAAGGAGTCTGAGCCGCAGCCTCGGGAGGGTGAGTGCGTTCTCTTGGCCACCCATGTCGACCTTGGATTTTCTTTTCCTCCTCACCCTTTCTTCGGGGTTTCTGAATTTCTTTGGGGCGCAACTCCACCACTTCACACCCAACACAATCGTGTACTTCGCTGCTTTCGTGTCTTTGTGCGAGAATTTCTTGGGTTGTCGGCCTCATTGGGGCCTTTTCAAGCACATTTTCACCTGTCGCTCCCAGACGGTGAAAAAGGCCAATCCGACTGATGAGAGAACACAAGTGATTCAGATGTGTGGGGGTCTTGGGGTTCAGATGAGGGGTAAAAGTTTTTTTCCAGCCATAATCCTTCCCGACTCAGTCCGTGGATGGCAGTCGACCTGGTTTTACTGCAAAGACCAGCCGACGCCAGGGCAGTCGACCGGACTCCCTCCTTTTTCCATGGACCGAGTGAGGAAGCCCTCCTCTTTGAAGGTGATCCCAGAAGAGAAAGCGCAGGTTAAGATACTGGTCGATCGTGTTGTCCAGCTTATCCGTGACGGGGTGACTAGTATGGATCTTTTGGAGGTCTTCCTTCAGCGACGCATCCAGCCACTTCAAGCTCGAGACCATCCGATGTGGATGTATTCGGGCACTGATGACACCACTCGGATCCACCCAGAGGAGGTCGAGGCTGCCACGCTGGAGGAGTGGCTGACGAGCATCACTGGGAACAGGGACAACCCGAGGGGAGCCAGGAGAATTCTTCCACTCGACCAATCCCACGTACCGGACAAGGTTCAATTATGAATTTCTGACTGTAATTTTAACCATGCAGCTATTGATGCTCCGTCGATTGACTTTTGTTCTTCTTGTTTTTCTGCCAGGCTCTTATCAAAATGTACTCAATGCCCAACGGGGAGCAAGAGCAAGACCCGGAAGGGGAGGCGAGCGGCGGAGACAGTGGTGAATGGCATTCTGACAGAGAGGAGACCAAGGAAAGTGATGACTCAAGCGACGAAGAAGAGACCGAGTCACCTCCTCGCAGGGAGAGGCGATCCAAGCTCGACCAAGACCGGCCGAGCGCTCGTGAAAAAGCGACTACTCAGACTGGCCCGTCTTCAAAGCGCCCTCGGACGTCCTCACCGGCTCCGACTGAAAAAGCGTCAAAGCAGCCCAAAGTTGTAGTGCCAAGGCCTCGGAAGGCGTTGCCGAAGATTAAGATTGACATCCCCGTCGCCTCTGCGTGAGTGTTTCCCTTTGTATTCACTCGACACTCTGTGCTATTTATTTTTCCCTTGATTTGACCAGATAAACTTTGGAACTGGCTGCGCTGCTACTTCCGGGACTTCAGCTTACCGGGATGAGGATGAGGCAATGGAGGATGCTGTCACCTCCAATCTGGGTACGATTTCTGTCATTTTGTCTTTATTTGGTCGACTCGACTGTAATATATACCATTGGGTGATGCAATTTTGGTGACCGATCTTTGAACAGCTCCCAACATTATTGACCTCCCCGACGATGACGATGACGATCCCGAGAGGCCTTTGACGAGGAAAAATAGGAAAACTCCTACGGACAAGGTGGCACAATCGACGCCGATAGCTGAGCCAGTCGTTCAGGACGCTGGTGATGCCAATCGGGCTTCTTTTACCTTCGCTGCACCATCGCCGAAAGTGCTCTGCCTTCTTCATCGACTGCTCAAGCTCCTGCCGATCCACCTTCAGTTTTTGTTACCCATCACGTCCCAGAGGACGAAGTGAATGCTGCCAAGGAAGCCATACGCCAAGTAGGTATTATGATGGAGAAGATGAAGATGGTGCGGGATGTCAGTCAAGCCGCCTATGACGCCAGCTCGGCCCTCCAAAGCAATGTTCAGGTTAGCAGCACGTCGACTGGTTTTCTTGGCTTGCTCTGTTAGGATATGCTACCTGAAAACTCTCTTTCCAAGGATCTTTGAATCTGCACGCCCACTGGGTGTTTCGACTTGTCACTGAGTCAATACATACTTTGAGCTGAATTTTTGTTATTTGATGTTTTGGACTAGTGGGGGCACGCTGAGTGCACCCACTAGGTGTAGTCCCCGAGACTACGGTGGACTGCGGGCAGTCAACTGTAGCCTTGACATTTAATCCCTTCACTCGGTCTGGTCTGGCCATGCATGTCGAGTGTAAACTAAATCAGTGGGGGCACGCTAAGTGCACCCACTGGGTATAGTCCCCGAGACTGTGGTCGACTGCTGGCAGTCAACTATGGTCTGAAGAACTCGTTTGTTGCTGCATTTCTTCTTCTTTTTTTAGATATACACTCGCGCCGAACAGGTCTCGTCGAGTGTTCACTGGATCAGTGGGGGCACGCTAAGTGCACCCACTGGGTGTAGTCCCCGAGACTATGGTGGACTGCGGGCAGTCGACCGTAGTCTTAGTATTTATTGTCTCTGTAAAATAAACCATCCTCTGTAATTGCAGAAGTCTTGTGATCTTGGGGCTCGCTTTGCCGACTTAGAGAAGCAGCAGATTCAACTTAACCTTGATCTGGAGTTGGACAAGTCGGAGCTGCAGAAGGCCAAAGATGACGCCAATGGTAAGGAAGCTTCGTCGACTGTTTTGTCTTAGACCCGGATTTCACTCTGCTCTTTCTGAACTGAGTATTATTTCTTTATATGCTTGCATTTGCCTTCGAGTGGACTGTGCTTCACTCGGAATAGTCTTTGTTGTTTGAGATGCAGCTCTGAGGTGGAAGATTTGGTCGTCTTGCGCACCATTATCCTTGCAGGAAAGGATGGAGTACGTATGTTGTATCTGTAGCCCCGAAGGAGAAGGTAGCAGTCGACCTGCACCTTGTCGTCCTTGCGGATCAGGATGGAGCGCACGTTGTACTTGTGGCGCAGCTCCGAAGGAGAAGGTAGCAGTCGACCTGCACCTCGTCGTCCTTGCGGATCGGGATGGAGCGCACGTTGTACTTGTGGCGCAGCTCCGAAGGAGAAGGTAGCAGTCGACCTGCACCTCGTCGTCCTTGCGGATCGGGATGTTTTTGAACTTAGGCGACTACTGGACTGCAGCTAAGCCTCCGAGTGAAAGGATTGCTCGTCACTCGGTAGGATTTCTCAAACTTAGGCGAGTACTTGGACTGCAGCTAAGCCCCCGAGTGAGAGGATTGCTCTTCACTCGGTAGGATTTCTCAAACTTAGGCGAGTACTTGGACTACAGCTAAGCCCCCGAGTGAGAGGATTGCTCTTCACTCGGTAGGATTTCTCAAACTTAGGCGAGTACTTGGACTGCAGCTAAGCCTCCGAGTGATAGGATTGCTCTTCATTCGGTAGGATTTTTCAAACTTAGGCGAGCACTGGACTGCAGCTAAGCCCCCGAGTGAGAGGATTGCTCTTCACTCGGTAGGATTTCTCAAACTTAGGCGAGTACTTGGACTGCAGCTAAGCCTTCGAGTGGGAGGATTTTTTTTAAACTTAGGCGAGTACTTGGACTATAGCTAAGCCTCCGAGTGGGAGGCTGGCTCACCACTCGGCAGGATTTTTTCAAACTTAGGCGAGTACTTGGACTGCAGCTAAGCCACCGAGTGGGAGGCTGGCTCACCACTCGGTAGGATCTTTTCAAACTTAGGCGAGTACTTGGACTGCAGCTAAGCCTCCGAGTGGGAGGCTGGCTCACCACTCGGTAGGATTTTTCAAACTTAGGCGAGTACTTGGACTGCAGCTAAGCCTCCGAGTGGGAGGCTGGCTCACCACTCAGTAGGATTTTCAAGTACTTAGATGAAACGGATTCGCAGCTAAGCCTCCGAGTGGGAGGCTGGCTCACCACTCGGTAGGATTTTCAAGTACTTAGGCGAAACGGATTCGTAGCTAAGCCTCCGAGTGAGAGGCTTGCTCGTCGCTTGGTAGGATTTTCAAGTACTTAGGCGAAACGGATTCGTAGCTAAGCCTCCGAGTGAGAGGCTTGCTCGTCGCTCGGTAGGATTTTTCTTTTTTACAAACTTAGGCGAAACGGATTCGCAGCTAAGCCACCCACTGGGGGGATTTCTTACGAAAACAAAAGCAACAACAATCACTAGGAAAATTATAACACTCTTGTCTTTGATAAATAAACTACAGAGGTATTTCTTATTACATCTCATCTCAGTGAGTACTTAAGTATAAAAGGGGCGGAGCAGCTCCGCGTTCCAAGCTCGAGGTTCATCAATCTGGCGATCGACGTTGTAAAGATGGTATGCTCCATTGTGGAGAACTCTGGCGACGATGAAGGGGCCTTCCCAAGTGGGAGCGAGCTTGTGTGGTTTCTGTTGATCTACTCGGAGGACCAAGTCTCCTTCTTGGAAGGCTCGACTCTTCACATTTCTGGCATGGAATCGACGCAAGTCTTGATGATAGATAGTCGAGCGGATCAGGGCCATCTCTCTTTCCTCTTCTAGGAGGTCGACTGCATCCTGTCGGGCTTGTTCTGCTTCATCTTCAGAGTAGAGCTCGACTCGGGGTGCATTGTGAAGCAAGTCACTCGGCAGAACTGCTTCAGCTCCATAGACCAGAAAGAATGGAGTTCGTCCAGTTGACCGATTAGGGGTAGTCCTAAATCCCCAAAGAACTGATGGAAGTTCGTCGACCCATGCGCCTGCTGCATGCTTGAGATTGTGCATCAGTCGGGGTTTCAGTCCTTTGAGAATTAGACCGTTTGCTCTTTCCGCTTGTCCATTCGACTGGGGGTGAGTGACTGAAGCGTAGTCGACTCGTGTGCCTTGAGAGGCGCAAAAGGCTTTGAACTTGTCGGAATCGAAGTTTGACCCGTTATCAGTGATGATGCTATGTGGAACTCCATATCTGAATATCAACTCTCCGATTTAAATCGATAGCAAAGCAAGCATCGAGATTCTTGATAGGCTTAGCTTCAATCCATTTAGTAAACTTGTCGACTGCCAGCAGCACGTGAGCGAAGCCGCTCCTGCCAGTTCTCAGTGGTCCAACCATATCCAATCCCCAAACAACGAAGGGCCAGACGAGTGGAATGGTCTTCAAGGCTGAGGCGGGTTTGTGACATATTGGAATAGAACTGACATCCTTCACACTTGTCGACTATCTCTTTCGCCATTTCATTTGCTCTTGGCCAGTAAAATCCTTCTCGGTATGCTTTAGCCACAATGGTCCGAGAGGACGCATGGTGACCACAGGTCCCCGAGTGGATATCGTCAAGAATTATCTGACCTTCTTCTGGTGTTATACATTTCTGACTGACTCCAGTCGTGCTTTCCCTGAACAACTATCCCTTTATCATAGTAAAGGCCTTGGATCAACGGACGATCTGTCGAGCCTCTTCTTCATTCTCTTGGAGCTCCTTTCTTAGGATATACGCGATGTACGGCACTGTCCAGTCGGGAGTGATGACCAAAACTTCCATGATTAGGTTGACCACCGCTGGAACCTCAACCTCAGTCGGATCTGTGGCACTTTTTGGTTGCGGGGCTTCTTCGGTGAAAGGATCCTCTTGAACTGATGGTGCTTGGATGTGTTCCGAAAACACATTGCTGGGAATGGCTTCTCTCTTGGAACCTATTTTTGCCAAATCATCAGCTTCTTGATTTTTCAGTCGGGGTATATGATGAAGCTCTAACCCCTCGAATTTCTTCTCTAGCTTTCTCACTGCATTGCAGTAACCAGTCATGGCCGGACTTCTGACGTCCCACTCCTTCATCACTTGATTAACCACCAAATCTGAGTTGCCATAGACCATGAGGCGACGGACGCCGAGTGAAATGGCCATACGCAACCCATACAAAAGTGCTTCATATTCTGCTTTGTTGTTGGAGGAATCAAAGTGAATTTGAAGGACATATCTGAGCTTATCTCCTCGGGGGGAAACTAACACTGCCCCAGCACTGGAACCATTCAACATCTTGGAACCATCAAAGAACATGGCCCAGTGCTCCGAGTGAACTTGAGTCGGCAGTTGTTGTTCAATCCACTTGGCGACGAAATCTGCTATTGCTTGGGACTTGATGGCTTTCTTTGCCTCAAACTTGATATCCAAGGGAAGGAGATCAATCGCCCATTTAGCCACTCGACCAGTTGCATCTCTGTTGTGCAGAATCTCTGACAATGGAGCATCGTTGACGACTGTAATGGAATGGTCAGAGAAGTAATGAGCAACCTTGTTCGTGGTCATGTAAATCCCATATACAAGCTTCTGATAATGTGGATATCTTTGCTTTGACGGAGTTAAAACCTCAGAAACATAATATACTGGGCCTTGAATTTTAAAGGCTTTTCCTTCTTCTTCCCGCTCGATCGTAAGTACTGTACTGAAAACTTGTCCCGTGGCTGCAATGTAAAGCAGCAAAGGCTCTTTGCTGATTGGGGCAGCAAGCACCGGCTGGGTGGAGAGCAGGGATTTTAGCTCTGCGAACGCTGCATCAGCTTCAGGAGTCCACTCGAACTTGTCTGACTTCTTCATCAGTTGGTAAAGAGGCAGTGCCTTTTCATCGAGTCGAGAGATGAATCGACTTAAAGCGGCCAAGTAACCAGTAAGCTTCTGGACATCATGCACACGCATAGGACGTTTCATCCGGAGTATAGTACCAACTTTTTCTGGATTGGCGTCGATTCCTCGTTCGAAAACGAGAAAACCGAGTAACTTTCCGCCAGGAACTCCGAATGTGCACTTTGATGGATTAAGCTTGATATCATACGCCCCGAGGTTGGCAATGTCTCAAAGAAGGTCACCAGCAGGTTGGAACCCTTCCGTGACTTGACCACAATATCATCCATGTATGCTTCCACATTCCGACTGATTTGAGTGAGCAAACACTTCTGAATCATCCTCATGAACGTGGTTCCGGCATTCTTGAGGCCAAATGGCATGGTGACATAACAGAAGCACCCTAATGGAGTGATGAAAGCTGTTTTGATCTCGTCGGGTCCATACAGACGGATCTGATGGTAACCGGAATAGGCGTCTAAAAAAGACAGGCGCTCACATCCCACGGTCGAGTCGACTATTTGGTCGATGCGGGGGAGAGGAAAATGATCTTTCGGGCAAGCCCGATTGATATGTTTAAAGTCAATGCACATGCGAAGTGACTTGTCCTTCTTGGGGACCATGACGACATTGGCGAGCCACTCGGAGTGGTAAATCTCTCGGATAAACTCCGCTGCAAGGAGTCGAGCCACTTCCTCGCCAATGGCTTTTCTCTTCTGGACAGCGAACCGTCGAAGATGTTCTTTGACGGGTTTCACTTTTGGGTCGACTCGTAGATGGTGCTCAGCCAGCCCCCTGGGAACACCCGACATGTCAGGAGGCTTCCATGCGAAGATGTCCCAATTCTCACGGAGGAACTGGATGAGCACTTCTTCCTATTTGGAGTCGAGTGTTGTAGAGATATGAGTCGGAGCAGCATTGGGGTCGGTCAGGTGAATGTGAATCGGCTTTGTCTCACTGGACGACTGAAACGCTGATTTTGTAGCGGGCTTCTTGGCTCGCAACAAATCACTCGGGTCTGCAGTTTTCTGGTATTCCTGCAGCTCTACCACTGCCATCTGAGCATCGACGATCTTTGAGCCTTTCTGGAAACACTCTTCCGCTTTCTTCCGATTGCCGGTGACAGTGATCACACCTTTGGGGCCTGGCATCTTCAGCTTAAGGTATACATAACATGGTCGAGCCATGAAACGTGCATACGCTGGCCTTCCCAGAATAGCGTGATAAGCACTCTGGAAATCCACGACTTCAAACATCAACTTTTCTTTATGAAAATTCTTGGAGTCACCGAAAACCACATCAAGAGCAATTTGGCCGAGTGACTCAGCCTTCTTTCCAGGAATGACTCCATGGAAACTCATGTTGCTGGTACTGAGTCTGGACATCGGAATGCCCATCCCTTTCAACGTCTCTGCATATAGTATATTCAGGCCACTGCCACCATCCATCAAAACTTTAGTCACCGAGTGCCTTCGACGATCGGGTCGACCACCAAAGCTTGCCTCCTGTGGTGGCTATGTGCGTTGGGTGGTCGACCGTCAAATGTGATGGCAGTCCGAGACCATTTCAATAACTCGAAGGTCGCCGGCGACCATATTCACCTCTCGGTTGATAACTTTCAATCGACTTTTGCTTTCAACGTCAGCAAAAATCATCAGGGTGGAATTGACCTGGGGGTATCCATCATCACTATCTTCCTTGCCCTCAACTTTGTCCGACTCCTTTTCCTTATCTTTGGGATGTTTTCCCTGGAATTGCTGGATCAAGAACCGACACTGTCGAGTGGTATGTTTTGGGTAAATGAGTCCGCTTACCTTCTCACTCCTCTTCTCTTTCCTCCAACTAAGCAGAAATATACTAGTTTATGCCTTATAGCCCGCTGACTCAGCTCTATTGTACTTTCTCTTCGAGTGAACGAGTGTGTAGGCGGCGGCAGCAGAGCTAGCTTTTTCAGCTCTTGGGGAACTGGATTCAACAAGAAGCTGAGTGTGTACAGAGAGACAACAGTTACTACCCCTCCTCGTCTGCTGCACGCCCGCAGAAGATGCACCTCGGCACATTCAAACGCCCCATTAAGAAACCTACTCCGCCACACGTCGGTTCACGAGCGGTCTCAGATGGGTACTATAATAATAGGAGTTAGTGGTCACTTTACTTAAATTTAATTAGCTTTAATAGAAATTTATACTTAAAACAAGCAATGCATTGGCTCGTTCTATCAGTGCCACGGGATCAACATGCACAATAATTAGAATTATTATTCTCAGGACGCATACGATCAGCACATTTGTCGCACTTTCACAAAGATACTACTACCAAGTTTGAATTTTTTGTTATGGTTGCTGTCATCTGCATCATCATGCCGTGTTTCCCAGCTTGCAAGATTCAGAACCAACAAATAAGATCCAAATAATAAGTACAACAAAGATGCCTACACATCTCGTTGATTCCCAGCTTGCAAGATTCGGAACCAACAAATAAGATCCAAATAATAAGTACAACAAAGATGCATACACGTCTCATTGATTCCCAGCTTGCAAGATTCAGAACCAACAAATAAGATTCAAATAATAAGTACAACAAAGATGCCTACACATCTCACTGATTCCCAGCTTGCAAGATTCAGAACCAACCCATTAGAGCCTTTTGATAAAGTGAATATCGGGATTAAATCCATCTTGGCTAGCCATGTCATACAATCGAAGAACTTGGCGAATGCTCTTGACCGTCACAACATCTGTAGTAGAGTATTCCTGTTTGCACAGCATGTTTGCATAGCACAAACAAAGAGACAGGAGAGCATGATTTCGCTTTAGTTGAACTATTTTGTGCAGTTCCACCAAAATTGAGAGATGTTGCTCTTGACCGACACAAGGAGACATGAGAGCATGGTTTCACTTTAGTTTAACCATTTTGTGCAGTTCCACCAAAATTGAGAGATGTTGCCCACGTGACATTTTAGTTGAACTGCACAAGACACTCATTCCAAAAAAAAGTGTTTTGTGCAGTTCACCAAAAGGTCACAATAGCAACAAGGTGAAATGGATATCCCTATCTGCACAAAATGATAGAAAGTAAATAGTTTCTGGTCAATAAGAATATACAAAACATATACAAAATGAAAAGAAGCATCTTAATTATGTTCATGGCAATCACACAAGGACAGTAGAAATTTTAAAACGTCAGCAATACTTCATGTTACCAGAAGCATTACGATCAACAATGAGATTCCTCATATATGGTGGCATTGCTTGTTTACCAGACACAGTAAATCAACAGCAGCTAAAGAGTTGGTTTAAGGGCATGGGACCGTGGGGACACCAGGACACTCAGCAGCGTAAAGGAGCAACTTACTTATCATATTTGGGAAAACAGCAGAGTGCCATTTGTAACACAGTTTAGTTGCATCTTATCACCGGAGGCATTAGATTAACAATAACACCGGTTAGACATGTCCCTAAGGTAACAGTGTGATCGCTTCATTTTACATGCGCCCTTACAAGAAAAGGTTGGTTTACCCACACAAAAACAGCAAAAGGTTGGTATAAGGACATGCGGCGGTGGACGATCAAGACAATGTACCTACAAGGAGGCATAAAGTGGTGATGCCGAGCTTGTTCACGCTATGTGAGGGCAGCAAACCTAATCCTGGAGACTTTTTACTATGTGAGGGCAGCAAATCTAATCCGGGAGGCCTTTTACTATGTGAGGGCAGCAAATCTAATCCTGCGACCTTTTACTATGTGAGGGCAGCAAATCTAATCCTGAGACCTTTTACTATGTGAGGGCAGCAAATCTAATCCTGAGACCTTTTACTATGTGAGGACAACAAATCTAATCCTGGAGACCTTTTACTATGTGATGGCAACAAATCTAATCCTGGACATACTCAGTTGACTTGTCCACCAGCCGCCACTTTCTATCCTTTTTTCAACCAATAATAGATATATTCCTTATCCAGTTTGTACTGCGTTTTCCCATTATTTCCCTTTTCAACCAAGAGACCGGTTGGGTATCCGGTCTCTACTACTTTTACCATATTATTTCCTCTTTGAATCAAGTCCTATATTCATGCTACAACTTTCCCCCCTTTCTTCCTTGTTTGAACAAAGCCCTAGATTCGAATGCATGAAGTAGCTTTACCTCTAATAATACTAACAATTTAGGTGGCTTTGGAAGAGCTGATGGGAGTAGAAAAAGATGCACATGCAGACACGTGGGGAGCTGGGGCAGTAGAGCAAGGCCGCTTTCGAAGAACTTATACCTGAGGGTCGCCGGGATGTCGGCGGCGGCAGTCGGATCGACGGACAATACGGCAGGGAGGAAGAAGGGTCGGAGGACCTCTCGAGCCGGTGCTGTGTCGGAGAGAACGGCACGGCCAGAGGATCGGGCCCCTCTGGCAGCTGTGGGTTTCCTCCCTCGGCGGTGATGACCGCGTGAAAGATGCACCTTTTAGTCCTCTACACACACCGGCCGAGGGGATCCGGCCGGATCTGTGACCAGCGGTGAGCAGAGAGAAAATGTCGCTACCGCTGTCTTGTTTATATCTGGAGAGGATGAGAGAATGAAGAGAGCAACCCAAGTAAAGCAAGCGCTCAGGTCCCTGCGTCCATATATAGTGGAGTGATTATCTTTTTTCTCTCCACAACAAGCGTTTCAATTTGTGTACATGGCATTAAAGAAAACAAACTCTCTATTTAAGGTGACTACTCTACGACTCCTACTTACTACTACTACAGTACTACCTCCGTCCTGGTTTATAGGTCCCTTTTATAGTTTGTGCCAAATTTTGACTAAAGATTTAACCAACAAAATGTTAATGCATGTCAAGAAAAATTATCTCATTGGATTCGTATTTGAACATAGTTTTTAAAAATATAATGTTTGGTGACATGCGTGAACATTTTCTTAGTTTAATCTATGGTCAAAATTTGGCACGAAATACAATGGGGACCAATAAACCCTGACAGAGGTAGTATTGTTCACTTGTGCTCCCCGCCCCTCCATTCATTGAACAACCCCATGGGTGAATAAACATACAGTAAGTACTGTATTTATATAGAACGAACAAGCTCGAACTATTTTCGCGTAGTTAAAAGTTGAGGGCGGGGCTTTTCCCGAGCAGTACGCGCGGCAGTTTTCGGGTAGGCGGTTTGACAGAGAGGCGAGGAGGGTGAGTGAGTGGGGCTGTGCGATTTGATGGCGTGTTACTGCTGGAAAGACTTGTGATATGACCACTCACTATAGTCATGAATTACTGGCGCTCCGACCGGGATGATGCCCCCCTTCCGTTCCGCGCCTAATCTGTGCATGACACGTCGACCGGATGTCGGCTCTCCCACATGTCGGAGTAGTAAGAAGGAGCAAAGAATGATGCGGTATATAATAGTACTATACTACTCCCTCCGTTCCTAAATATAAGTCTTTGGAGAGATTTCACTATGGACCACATACGGAGAAAAATGAGTGAATCTACACATAAAATGCATCTATATACATCCGTATGTGGTCCACAAAGGAAATATCTACGAAGACTTATATTTAGGAACGGAGGGAGTACTACTCAAGTCGGAGGAGTGCGAACCACGGCAGCCCAGTGAACCAGCCGTGCGAACCACGGTAGCCCAATGAACCAGCAGTAGAAAACAATGATGTGGTGATATGGCCATAAAAAACAATGTGCTATGGTCCACACTGTAGCATGTACAGTAACACTCCTCTTTGTTTGGATCCCTGAGTTAGAGCTAGTTTGGGTTGAAATAGCCTCAAATTATCGAAACAAGAGGGGTTAGTTTGAGCTAGTTTGCTCTAACCCAGCTAAAAAAACTAGCCCGGTGGAGAGGTTCTAATTGGGTTAGTTATCCTGGGCCCACTAAAAGACAACTAAAAAATCTCACCTGCCCGCACCAGATCGCTCCCCTAAAAAAATCTCACCTGCCCGCACCAGATCGCTCCCCCCCCTCTCGCACGACTCCTCTCTGTTCCCCATAGGGCCGCCCGCCCAAGCGCCGCTCGCTCTCTCTCTCCTCCGGCCGCCCTACTCCGGCCGCCCTCTCCCTCCGACCTTCGAAGGTCGCCCCGCTCCCTCTTCACCAGTCGTTTTTCTCCCTCTGTCGTGCGCGGCGGCGGCGCATCTACCAGGGAGGTCGCGGGAGGGGTGAGTTTGTTCGTTCCTTCTCTGTCTCACGACCATATCATTGATCTTGCTTGCTCTAGCGCTAATTCTGATTTGGAAAAGTAGATCTTGATCAAACTTGCTATAGATTTGTGGTGCACGCATGGAATTGTTTGATGCTGCTTGAGGAGGTAATAAATCTTTCTAGAGGCCCAAAGATTCAGGTCACCTTTCTAGGTATTTCAATTTCAGGCTTGCATTATTTGTAGAGGCCCAAAGATTCAGTTCACCTTTCATGGTATTTCAATTTCAGGCTTGCATTGTTTCTAGAGGCCCAAAGATTCAGTTCATCTTTCTAGGTATTTGAGTTTCAGGCTTGCATTATTTCTAGAGGCCCAAAGATTCAGTTCACCTTTCTAGGTATTTCATTTTCAGTCTTGCATTATTTCTAGAGGCCCAAAGATTCAGTTCACCTTTCTAGGTATTTCAGTTTCAGGCTTGCATTATTTCTAGAGGCCCAAAGATTCAGTTCACCTTTCTAGGTATTTAAGTTTCAGGCTTGCATTATTTCTAGAGGCCCAAAGATTCAGTTCACCTTTCTAGGTATTTTAATTTCAGGCTTGCATTATTTCTAGAGGCCCAAAGATTCAGTTCACCTTTCTAGGTATTTTAGACAAGCTTGCATTATTTATAGAGGCCCAAAGATTAAGTTCCCAGTCGGCGGCAAGCGGCCCTGCTACCCATGCCGGTGTCGACCTCAACTCGCAAGGGCCGGCGTCGGAGGGGTTCCCGGGGCTTGGGCTCTACAGAGCCTTCCTCCAGAGCGACGATGGCGAGCTCCTCCCTCTGTTTGTGAGGGGCTCCGGGCTCCCTCCCCATCGTGAACAACTTCCGTGATGAGTTAGCTCATTCTTTGTTTCATGAAGTGTTTTTTTATTTTGTGAAGCTTGATTGACGACTTGTATGTTTAAGTGGGATATCTCATTTGTATGGACAAAGTAAAAATTATCATGTTTTGCATGCTTGATTGTATAGATGTTTCGTTTATGTCAATTGTGAGCGGAGGAGGCCACGAAGAGCCGCCACACCAAGAGGGTGCTTGGATCCAAGGGACTTATTTTAGTCTGACTAAAAATAGGGTCCAAAGTAGTCAAATGATTGAGATAGAGCATTTATTGTCAATCTAACCCTGCCATCCATACACCTCTTTGGTTTAGAGTTAGTTCGGGGTTAGAATCTAACTCTAACCTCTAACTGAGTTAGAGTTCTCCTCGTCTCGGTTCATCGCCATCATACTTTCCCCATTCCTGTGTTTTCAGTATCCTGCGAATCAAAGAGGCCATTTTTTTCGGGAAAAATCAAAGAGGCCCTTAGACTGGTTTAGGTCCGGTCATTTTTTATAAACGTGTTATGTCCAAAATTTAATGAACGTGCTCTGGTTTCCATGAAAATAATCCGATTTCATGTAGTAATTCATTGATTTATTTATTCTCCTGTGGGGGGTTTGCATGTAATTCGTGAGGTCTGAAATGTAAAGTACCCCGGCATATGCTCCGAGTCATGCATGCACTACGACCCAGATGCTCTACGTCCCACATGTCGGCGAATGGGAGCACGTGGAAATAGCCTAGGAGTACATATAGGAGGATAAATGCGTGAAAAATATGTACTGTGAAGTGTAGCCGCGGTTCGAAAAGTAGACCTAAAGTGATGACATCTATAGGTCGCACGCACCCAACTAGTGGTACTAGACATATGACTAATTTTTCCCTAAAAAAAAAGAGGCACGAGTGCTCAGTACTCCTATTCTATAAATACGAGTCCCATCTGACAACAGCGTCCGTGCTACAGCTAGCCCTCCTCCCTCGTTTCTCTCTTCTAACTCTAAACTCGGCCGACGCCCGGTGTGTGGGGTGGGTTTGCTCAACTGCGGCCCCACCTCACAGTGAAAACGTTACGACTGGAATAAAAAATGCTATATACTCCCTCCGTTCATAAATATAAGCCTTTTTAGATACTACTTCAAATGGAATACAGCATACAGATGTATGAAGACATAGTTTAGAGTGTAGATTCACTCATTTTGCTCCGTATGTAGTAGTCACTTGCTGGAATCTTTAGAAAGACTTATATTTGGGAACGGAGGGACTACTATACTAATAAAACATTAAGGCCACGAGGCGATGCATTGCTGGTTATAGGAGGCAAAAAGAAGAGACGCATCCATCAACGACGCCCACCTCCTCGACTCAGGGCGCCGGCCCACCGAACGACGTCTAAGTAGCAGCGGCTTTCGTGGCCAGGTCGACGTGCTTCTGAACAATGGCGTCCAAAGATTCCAGCCGCTGGAAGAAGGCCAACGTCTTTCTGTCCTCGTTTGCCTTGTAGTGGCCTATGTAGATAATTTCCTCGTAGACGTGGATGTGCAGGTCGACGGTTTCTTGCATGGCGAGGAGCTGCGCAGCGAGCGCGGCCTCGAGGTGCACATTCTTCGTCGCAACCTCCGGCACCTGCAGGGCCACCAGGGCTTGAAAGAGTTCGTCACCATGTAGGCCAATGAGGGTGGAAGGCAATGAGGAGCCTGGGCGCGCGGGCTGGAGCAGTACGGCAAGGTCGTCCGCGCGCTTCTTGACGGTGGTGAACTTGCGGATGGAGTTGACCATCATGTCGTCCATGCGAGAGGCAAAGCCGGCGTCAGCGAGGGCTACGATGCCTGCGGTCGCCAGCACCGTGTGGAAACGCTGCACGGTGCTGGGCCACAGGCCAGCGCCTTGGATGATTTGGCACAGCCGACCGCCGCTCGCGTCCATCGCCTCCATAGGTGCTTGTGGCTTCTGGTCACTTGGTCTTAGATTGGAGTGAGCAGTGTTGCGCAAAGACTTGGGAGTAGATGGATTGGAGTGGTGGGGCGCCTTTATTATAGTATGAGAGTCCAAACTCTGTTGCATTCAGATCGTGCTGGCTCTAGTCTGCTTCTCCATTTAATTCCATCTGCATGTAATTGAGGATGCATCATTGACCGTTCAACGTCTCGGGAACTGCTACCCTCTTCCTCCTTGGCATTCAAGCACCTATAGACCCGTCAACGACGAGGTGCCTATGGTGACTTCGTGAATTTCAAGATGATAGTGTCGTGCGTGTGTGCGTTCATAGGGGTGAGTGTATGCGCGTGTATATGAGCGCTTGCGTCTATACTGTGTCAAAAAAACAACGTAAATGCGTGTCAAAAAGAGACTAGTCGGTATACTCAATATTGTGCACCTCGGAGAGGAAAACGATAGAACTAGTACGTATTTATTTACGGTGCAGATTCACTCATTTTGCTCCATATGTACTCCGTCTCGGTGTAGTCTAGTCACTTGTTCAAATCTCTAGAATGGCAAATACTCCTTTCTGGTTTACAGGGCTATACTAGCAAGTAGTTGTACGTACTAGTACAATAGTGGGCTCACATAGCAATTTTGTCTCATGCAAGAGCTCGGCTATATGCGTGCTCAATGTTACGCAGAATCGCAACATTCGGTTTGCGCTTGGCTCTTCGCCTCTTCGAGAAGACGAACAATGATGTTACTACTATTGCTTCTACAGTGTCAAATCCACTGCTGCATGTCCGTCCACCGCGAGCGGGACAGATAGCTTGTTGTGGAAGTACTACTACTAAGCAAAAGCCTATCCTCGTTTGCGAGCAAACGCGCGCATGGGCGAGGGAGAATGTGTGTAGTAAAATCAAGCTTCTCCTTGTTCTACGAGTTGACGCGACACACCATAGCACTGGCCCCACATGCTTGCCTCTAAACTTGGCTGAAAGACCTGCAGTGTACAATATATTTGCTACAACCTCTAACATTTACCCACCACAAATTAAAATATATGTGGCCGTATGCATCATTACGATGCGAGAGGCGAGAGTCCCCTTTTCGAAAAAAAACAAATTAAAATATATATTCCTGTCTTGACCAGATGAGCGTGCAAACTACAATCACCAGGGTGATAGGTAGGGCCAGAAGACTATTTTAATTTAAAAAAACTTCGAGACGGCCACATAGCATGGAGCCGACCCCAACGATTTTAAGCTTACAGGCACGGTACACGCTATCTAGACTACTCTACACATGAAACTGCCACACGAGCGTCCGGGCTGCGCTTGGCTCTTCGCCTCTTCGGGAAGTCGAACAATGATGGTGTACTACTGCACTGGAGGAGTACTACAGTACACTTCTGGCCATCTGGCACCGATTGAACTGCTGCATGTCCACCACGTGCGGGAGGGAGAGCGTGTAGCGAAAGCTTCTCCTAGTCTTGCCAGCCACCATGCTCATGGGCGAGGGAGGGACACTCCTGTCTTTGCGTGTATGACAGGTGGGCCGACAGGTGTGTGGCCAACCTGTCATACAGCCAAAGGCAGGTGCAGTTAAGTCCGCGAGGGAGAGGATAATCAAACTTCTCGTTGATGTACGAGTTGACGCGACACATCAAAGCACTGCACTCGATATATTTCAATAATTTGCGTTTACCGATGCATTAATTACAACGGATGCATGCATGCCGTGACTCTTCTTTTGATAGTACTTGCATGTGTTGATTTAATGCACCTTGAAGGATGGTTGTGCACGAGGAGGGCGAGATCATGCAGACCGAACAGGAACAGGACCTGACGATGGAGCTCTCTAAGGTCTCCATGGACCTCACTGTGCTCCACTGCCCCTTGTGCCTCCGCCCCTTGACGCCTCCAGTGTATGAGGTTCGAATACACCTCGTCCGTTTGGCTGATTGAGCAAGGTGCAGGTTTCTTGATTAATGCGTTGTTGGATTGATTTCTGCAGTGCAAGGGAGGGCACCTGTCCTGCGCGGACTGCCGCGTCGAGCGCCCCGGGAACCAGCGGTAGTGCCAGAAGCGCGAGCGCGGCGGTGGCTTCGACGTGCGGAACACGACGGTGGACTCCGTCCTTTCATCAGTGAGGGTGGAGGGCCCGCACGAAGGCTGTGGGCTCTACGTCACTTACCACAAGCTCGCCGATCACCAGAGCATGTGTCCGCTCGCGCCCTGCAAATGCCCCGTGCCCGTCTGCGGCTACGAAGGCCCGCCGCTGGCGCTCTACCACCACATCAGCACCGCGCATCCCCTGCCCGTGCACAGGATCCAGTACGGCAAGGTGTTCCAGCTGCAAGTGCCACTGTCGGAGCCACGGCTCTTGTTGTTCGTGGAGGAGGACCGCCGTGCATTTTTCTTGGTCGGCGGCGTGCTCGACATTGGCGCGCCTATCGCCGTGTCGGTTTAAATGCGCATCGAGCGGGGCGCCCCACCGCCGCACTACTTGGCCAAGCTGTGGGTGAACGGCCCGCGGGAGCCTAAAGGCACGACCGACGCCGTCAAGGTGGAAATGGAGGTGACAAGCAGCAAGGATCCCGGCGACGTCGACGTGCAGGAGCTGACCTTCTTGACTGTTCCACCCAAGCTGCTGGCGGGGCTAAGCTCGTGTCCCTCCACATTCAGATTGACAAGCTCACGCCCTAAATGTTTCGACAATTGCCTTCTGCTTATCTTAGTAATATGCTAATATAGGGATTACCTTGGTCTACTTTAGCTTAAGAAATGGTGGGTTTTGGTGGTGCTGCAGCAATTACTTGACATCGATCAGTAATTTCCAACGATGAACGGATATTTTGTGTCTGTTGGATATAAAGTTCCTTTGGGTAAGAGTACTACTTGTCATCAAAATGGATAAAAGGAGATGTATGTATACGTATTTTAGTTCTAGACACGTCCCTTTTATCCATTTTGATGACAAGCACTCCCTCCGTTCCACAATACATGCCTTCCATTTGTCAAAATATAGATGTATCTATACATGTTTTAGTATATAGGTACATCCATGATAGAGCCAATCGGATGGTTGAGAACACTACAATTCGTAGCTACAGATGCGTGTGTGACTCCCAGATGCAGAGGCCGGGGGTCATCATCCTCCTTTTCAAGAAAAAACAGACGCGTGTGTGAGAGGATGAGTGCGTGCGTGCACCTCTTCTCTTCCTGTATAACGTACTACTAAACTCAGAGTACAAGTTTTTGAGCTTGCGTCTCATCACATTCCAAATTACTCCACGCTATATTGAAGTGCAAACCTGTTCACACCGATCACAACCTAAACGGTTTCCCACTTAGGAGCGTATTAGTACCACGCTAGTATATTGAATTCCAAACATGTTCACACTGATCACAACCTAAACGGTTTCCCACTTAGGAGCGTATTAGTACTCGATTATAAATACTAGTATGCCAAGATGACTGCACATTCCTCCTCAACTCCTCATCCACAAAAACAAACAAGTCATTCAACATCCTTCCCTTGTGTCTGCCATGGCCAGTGTGAGTTCTGGGTCGAGAGATTGCTACCAGGGAGAGGCGAGCATGGAAGCGGAAGCATGAGAGATGTCTCGCCTTGCTGCGAGAGCAGCCGACATGTCCCGCCGCACGGAAGTAGCAGCACAGAGGTCCCGCCGCGCCGCTGAAGCAGCACGGAGGTCCCGCCGCGCCGTCGATGCAGCAGACTGGTCCGGCCGCACCGCGGAAGCAGCAGAGATGTCCCGCCGCACCACGAATGCAGCAGAGATGTCCCGCCGCGCCGCGGTGGCCTGGGAAAATTTCTCGCGGGCAGGCGACGATCATTCTACAGCGCATGCATGCGATCGTCCATAACCGGATGGATCAGATCTCCGGCTTGGCGAGGTTGCGGGGACGGCGTGAAGGCCTCGTTTGAACAGGCTACCGCGTCCATCCGGCAACTAAGGGAGGGCAATGAGAGGCTCCGGCCAGCGCGACCTGCCGAGGGAGAAGATCGTCCGAAGTGCGTACCAGCAGGAGGAGACCAGTGCCTTGTTGAAGAGGATCGGTGTCATCGTCAAGAAACTTATGGACGAGAATGACATGCTCCGCAACGAGCGCCAAAGGCTGGTGGAGGAATTCGTGGATGTTCTCAAGCAGCGTCTTGAGGACACGAAAGAGCTCATCGCGCTTCGCCATGGAGACTAGTTCCGCGATCTGCAAAGAACGCATCAAGAAAGTAGAGATCAGCGAGCCAGATCCTTGTCTTCCTTCTTCTTTTGCCCTAGTGTATTTCGGGCGTAGCCGCATGTGGCTTTTTTAATTATATTTCTAATTATGTAAGACAATTAATCGTCCTTATCTTTCTGTGGAAGATCAATGTTGCGAGGCTGGAATGAAGAAAACTCTTGTTGTGGCGACCCTGGCGTTGTTGTTCTTCTAGTTGCTGCTAGGCTTCCTTCAGTTTCCTGGTTTCTTTTGATGTAATAATCGGTTTAGGATGTCGATTGTGTCGTCAGTTGTGAAATGTTGGGTTCTAGCGCGAATGTTTGGCCTTTGTTGGCCTCTTGGGATGTTGCGATTTCAATATGGTACTTTTCGTCCTTCGTGTTAGGCTGGAGTTGTGTTGAACTTCTTGTGAATTGTGGTGGTTTTCAGTAATGAAAATCAGAAGGGGCAAGCCCTTCTTTGATTTAAAAATCGTCCTTATATATTCATCAGTCTTACTATAAGTCGCAGTAGATGCTATATAGGTCCGTCGGATCTTACATCAAGATCCGTGCTGTCAGATTTTCTTTTTTCTCTTTTAAATCTCAGTCGAGTGAGACATAGCCACGCCATTAAACAGAGGCTCGGGCGCCATTAATGGAGACCTTGGGAGAGAGGTGGACGGCAGATGGAGGTCAAAGGGCTCTCCTCCCGATAAGCACGCCAGGGGTCTGATCGCACGCCTCTCGTACTCAAATAGCTACCTCGCACGGCACCTCCTAGCTAATAAAATGGGACGCGTGGCACGTAAATGGTACTAGTAAGTAGAACGCCCACGGTTTCAATAATACTTGTGTTTCCGATTGTAACGTGACAACACTTGTTCCAAAATGACTTTGTTGATTGTTAATGTGCGCGCCGCAAATCGGACTGCAAATTTACCACAGCATGTTGGTGCCATGTCATGGCACCAAGCCAAGTTTCATTATTTTCATGCGTGTTTTGGATTTACAGGAATTAAAAACTAAGTTTCTCAATGTTTCCAACCCAGCCACGACGCCTGAATTTTGAATTTCATTCCCATTTCTTGCATGGAACCTAGAAATTTACCCGAGGACACACATGTGATTTTTCAACCAACTTTGGTGCACTGGAACATGTGCTTGTATTTCAAATTTGAATTATGCACACAAAGGTGACACGTTCCCTCCTAGAACCACGAGCCTTCTTGAGAGAAGCTCCGATTTGCAAGAAGCTTATACCAGAATTTGTTCCTATTCGGCCAATTTTTTTTACCACGGCATGGTACTACCATGACATGACACCATGCCAAGTTTCATGATTTTAAAACCAAGTTTCTCAATGTTCTTGACCGAGCCACGATGCCCAGATGTTTGAATCTTATTCTCATTTTTTGCATGGGAGTAGAAATTCACCCAAGGACACAAATGTGATTTTCAACCAAATTTGGTGCACGGGAGCACGTGCTTGTAGTTCAAATTTGAATTATGCACATTAAATGACCAAAAACTCAATTAATGTGTACATAAGGCCAAACGAAGCCGGGATAATTCCAAAATTTAACAGGGCACTCATGTAGTTCTATGTTGCCTTTGTAAATAAACTCAAGGGGGACAACATATATCATTTCGCTCTCAAAGGTGACACGTTCCCTCTCAGAACCACGAGCCTTCTTGAGAGAAGCTTCGGTTTGCAAGAAGCTTATACCAAAATCTGTTCCTATTCGGCCATTTTTTTTACCACAACATGGTAGTAACATGACATGACATCCATACCAAGTTTCATGATTTTCAGACGTGTTTTGATTTACAAGAATTTTAAAACCAAGTTTCTCAATGTTCTCGGCCGAGCCACGATGCCCAGATGTTTTAATTTTATTCTCATTTCTTGCATGGGACCTAGAAATTCACCCGAGGACACAAATGTGATTTTTCAACCAACTTTGGTGCACGAGAGCATGTGCTTGTAGTTCAAATTTGACTTATGCACATTAAATGACCGAAACTCAATTAATGTATAAAAACGACAAATGAACCCGAATAATTCCAAAATTTAACATGGCACTAATGTAGTTCTATGTTGCCTTTGTTAAGAAACTCAAGGGCGGGGGGTGGCACGCTCCTCTTAGAACCACGAGCTTCCAAATCGCCCAATTTTTACCACAACATGTTAGTGCCATGACATGACACCATGCCAAGTTTCATTACATGAATTTAAAATCTAAGTTTCTAGATGTTCTCGGCAGAGTCATGACGCCTTGAGATGTTTGAATTTCATTCTCATTTCTTCCATGGGACCTAGAAATTCAACCAAGGACACACATGTGATTTTTCAACCCACTTTGGTGCACCGGAGCATGTGCATGCAATTCATATTTAGATTATGCACATTAAAAGTCCGAAACTCAATTAATGTATAAAAGGCCAAATGAACCCAAATAATTCCAAAATTTAATAGGTCACTCATATAGTTCTATGTTGCCTCTGTAAATAAAATCAGGGGAGGCAGCGATATCGTTTCAACACAAAAAGGTGACACGCTCCTCTCGGAACCACGAGGCTTGTTGAGAGAATCTCCGGTTTTGCAAGAGGCTTATACCAAAACTTGTCCCAATTCAGCCAAAAATTATATGTATGAAAACAGGGTTTAGATTATCCCAACATCTCGCTACCTAGACCAATAATGTACTATGATTTGAATTCAACATAAAATGGATACAGATATTTGAATTGGAGAGCGATGGTACATGTAGTTCATAGTGAAATATGATTACTGCTATATGCATGTCTTTTGTTATCAAGATAATATTTAAATTATTGTATAACTTGACAACAATCGTATTCAAATAAGGAAAATTGATTCAAATTTAGTCCATATGGTAGACTTAAAATATATATGTTCACATGGTGGAGTAAAATGTTCATATATGATGGAAGATCAAAATGTATGACTACATCAATTATAAACCGCAAGGTCACCTAATGATATATTCAAATTCAACATAACGTGGATTCAAAATTGAAATTCGAGATCATGGCATCTGTAATCATATAAAAGGGACATTACTCTTTCTTTGGTGGGAATTGATTTGTTTTTGTTGTTGTTGAGGGAAGTGCGAATCGATTTGGTACTTGTGCAGGGGTAATCATGTTCTCCGATTTTTTACATTTTTCTTGTAGTTTTTCAATGGCATCTATAGCAATATAGTAAAAGGGACATGACTCTCTTGTGTCTTGTATGATTTTTTACACGTTAAGTTTGTTCTGCGAACAAGGAATCCGCACCTTGTTATCCCGAAATTTTCAAGCTCGAGTATCTTTTGTCTCACCCGCTTTGAAACTCCTGCTTCTTCAACCAGCGCGCCCTTGTTATCCCGAATTTGACGCCAGAGAACTCCCTCCTCATCCGAAATCGCCCCGCAGCCCAGGACATGTGAAATCCCCTTCTACCCTTAGCCGAAATGAAGCTCCACGTCATGGTGTCAAAACTGGTGGGGTATCTGGTAACTTACCCTACATTTCGACAAGCGCGCCCCTAAGCTTGGCTCCCCCTCCCCTTCGCCCCCTCCTCCCCCATTCGTACACCGAGGCTGCCAAAACCCGCGAAACCCCACGCTCCTCCGTCGGCCTCTCTACCGCCGCCCAGCCGAAGACTCTTCCCCGACTACGCCGTCCACCGCAAGAGCTCGCCGTCCCTCATCCACCGCACCGGATGAGGATCCGTTGTCGATCTCGTCGTCCCGCCGGATCAGCCGCCCCGTCCTCCACCTCCAAGGAGCTGCCCCGATGTTCGCCTCGTCTATCGCGCCACCTCAATCCCCACAGCGCCGTCTTGACCTGCCCCACCGGAACCGCAGCACCCTCACCAATTCCTCCGATGAAGCCGAGGCCAACTCGGCGCCACCAAGGAGGTTCTGCACTAACCGCTGCATTTTATCTTTTATTCAATCTCACGGGGCTGCCGGTGCTCGATACCGAGCAGACATGGCGTCTCCATCGACGGCGCCGTCGCCGGCCACATCATCAACGGCGTCTCTCCCGCATGTCGTTGCGCTGCCCTTCCACATCATCCAACTCGGCGGCGACTTCCACAAAGGCACTAGCTGTAGCTGCTCCGGCTCTCGCTTGCGTTGCGGCTCTGTTCTTGCTGTCGGTCGCGCTGCTGCACTGCTCCTGCTTTCGTTCATGCTGCTGCTCTGCTCTTGCTCTCGCTTGCGCTGTTGCTGCTATTGCACGACCTCCGGCAGCTACAGGAGTTGCTGCTTTAGCACTCGCTCACGGTGCTACTGCACGACTTGCTCTCTGCTAGTGCGTTCCTGCTCGAGCGCTCTGCTGATTTAGATCATCGCTTCTCGCTACTAGTGCTCGAACGCCCTAAACATCTATTGCAATGCTCGTACTAGTTCAATCAGTTTCGACAAGAAAATTCAGTTTCGATTGTGAAGTTCATTTTCTTGATTAAGTTCAGAGTGAACAGTACTTACAAAGATCTGTCGGAGCGATGCGTGGCGCGGCTGATGCGTTTACATCTAGCACTTTTGGTGATGTATTTTACATCATCTATTGCAGATGATATTAGGGTCCCACTTCAGATTAAAGTTGTCTGTCTTGTCATGCTTCAGCCTCGTCGCCGTACACCTTAGCGGAGCTGCTCCAACGACGGAACCGTCCATCACAGCGGAGCAGTACCCTCGGCGCCGTTTCCAGAGGCCTCGGATCTTCTTCCCGCCTCCCGACAGTCACACCAAAGATCATCACCATCCTCCACATCCAACCAAATGATGTTGAGGTCCACAAGGCTATGCCAAAGAGGTTGTACACTCGTCGCATCACTTTGTTTCTCCATTCCTCTGTTCTTCCAATTCATGTGAGCCAAACACCCAGGTTGACTGAAATCCTATGTTTCCAAATGCTCTGTTTTGCACGTGCATTCCTATCCTATTCCTGTGTTTTTCCTGTCCCTGCGTTTATAGAATCCTCCAATTCTAAGGAGCCCTTACAGATTTACTTCATTTTCAGATTGGCGTGAAAGAAAACTCGTGTGTTATGTCCTGCTCTGCGTGCGTCATCCACCCCACCTGAGGTGCACCATCGACCGAAGCGTTCACTACAGCAGAGATCCCCCCTGCAGACTTTCTTTCACCGCCTCAGATCATCTTCCCCGTTGCCGGCAGCCACGCCAACTGCATTACCATCATCGACTGAGCAGATGAACCTAAGGACTAGACAGTTCTGGAAGAGAGGTCGCAGTCTTTCGTGTTTGCTTACGTTATACATTGGTTATTATTACCTGCTACTTTATCGTTCAATCTTGAGTTTTGAATTGCCCATGGGTCTCATATCGAGCCAGCAACGAATAGTATCTGTCTACTATCTGGTTCATCTGGGGTCTTCTATGTGGTTTATGTTGGGTGGGCAACAAACAATAGATGATCCATTGTCTATCTTTTTAAACTGAAGCTATAATCTACCTGCTATCATTAGTTTTGGATCCATCCACTCGTTTGCTACCATCAGTCTTGATATTTGCATGCACCCCTTAGGCCTTACAAAATCTAACTATTATTTTTTATTATGCATGTCAGATATTGTACACAATCATACTGAACATGTAGAGAAAAACAGAAGACCGTTGCGTGCGAATATAATGTCATGCAGACGCTGCTCCATGGTGGGCGAAGTGCCCCCCCCCCCTCTCCTGCATTTCCAGATTGTATTCCAGAGGAAGATAACTGTTCAGATGGAGATTTAGAAGGAGCCGACCATGCCTGTTTACCACCGAGGTGTTTGCTCTAACTCGCATGCCGATGTTGGTCATATCATGCATATGGCGCCTTGCATTGCTTACATTATACATCTTATATGTCATCAACTTAGTTTAGATTTGCTTTGTGTGAATGCCACCTGTTTGGTTTCTATATCATACTCCCACCATTCCTAAATATTTGTCTTTTTAGAGATTTCAACAAGTGACTACATACGGAACAAAATGAGTGAATCTACACTCTAAAATATGTCTATATACATCCGTATGTGGTAGTCCATTTGAAATCTCTAAAAGACAAATATTTAGGAACGGAGGGAGTATATGGGAATTATGCAATGCCATCTTCTTTAGCCAGCATCATATCGTGAATCATGCAATGCCATCCTGTTTAGCCACCATCGTATATGTGAATTGTATCGTGCCATATTTTTTTCCATAATGTGTTCCATTTTTCAGCAATGTTTATACATTCATCTACTCTTCCTGTGCATCAGCCATTTGAGTCGGTCATGGGAAAATCTGGAGTGAAAACAAGGTTGAAAGGATCGATATGGTTGACTAGAGGGGGGGTGAATAGGCAACTAACAATTTTTAAGCTTTTCTTTAACAATTTAAACCTTGCAACAAAATAGGTTGTCTAGATATGCAACTAAGTGGACAACCTATATGATGAAAACACAACTAGAACACAAGCAAGCAATAGATACAACACAAGAAGCTTGCAAAAGTAAAGGCACAAAATAACAAAGAGTGGAGCCGGTGAAGACGAGGATGTGTTACCGAAGTTCCTTCCTTTTAAGGGGAAGTACATCTCCGTTAGAGCGGTGTGGAGGCACGATGCTCCCCAAGAAGCCACTAGGGCCACCGTAATCTCCTCACGCCCTCACACAATGCGAGATGCCGTGATTCCACTAATGGTGCCCTTGAAGGCGGCGACCGAACCTTTACAAACAAGGTTGGGGCAATCTCCACAACACTTGGAGGCTCCCAACACCACCGCGAAGCTTCACCACAATGGAGTATGGCTTCGAGGTGACCTCAACCGTATAGGGTGCTCAAATACCCAAGAGTAACAAGATCCGCTAGGGATAAGTGGGGGGAATCGAATATCTCTTGGTGGAAGTGTAGATCGGGCCCTTGTCACCCAATCCCGAGCAAATCAACAAGTTTGATTGGCTAGGGAGAGAGATCGGGCCAAAATGGAGCTTGGAGCAACAATGGAGCTTGGAAATGGAAGAGGTAGTCAACTAGAGGTAGGAGACGCCCCTTTTATAGTCAAGGAAGAGATCCAACTGTTATCCGCAATTTCAGCCTGCGACATGCGGTACTACCGCTCCAGGAGCGCGGTACTACCGCAAGGCCACGCGGTACTACCGTGGAGGGCCACGGTACTTCCGCGGCAGCAGCAGAGGCCGGGACTAGCCTGACTGAGAGCAGTACTACCGCTTGCGCGGTACTACCGCTCTGCCTTGCGGTACTACCGCAAGGCAGGGAAGTCAAAGCCTACGAAGAGCGCATATGAAATAAAATACAACCGTTCCTACTTCTGCTGAAAAAGAAACAGTGCAAAAACCCGACGCGGTACTACCGCGCACGAGGCGCGGTACTACCATTGAGGCGCGGATGTAAAACATACATCCGCTCCTACTGCCGCAACGCAGCGGCAGTGCAGGTATGAGGGCCCGCGGTACTACGACTCCAAGAGAGCGGTACTACTGTGGCCACCCGTACTACTACACAAGACGACGTGCGGTACTACCGTCTTGGCGCGGATGTAAAAATTACATCCGCCCTACTACCATACCGAGCAGCACTAGGCACAGGGGCTACGGTACTAAGGCTCCAGAGAGAGCGGTACTACCATGACCCCGGCGGTACTATCAAGTGCTTGCGGTACTACCGCTCCATAGAGCAGTACTACCGCAAGAACAGCAGTAGCCGTCAGATCAAGCACAACTAGGAAAACGGTGAGACGCTCCAAAGTGCAATGGAAAGGAAAGACATGTGTACGTGATGATTCCACCCGAACCTTTCCGACGCGGACCCCCTCTTAATAGTACGGCTCTCCTACGACTCAAATCCACCAAAGAGAAACGTAGAACAACACCGTCTTCAATATTCTTCGAGGGGCATCGAATCGTCTCGTGCCTAGTGATGAAGCGTCTGTGAAACTTAAGGCACACGATTAGTCCGCAAAAGCATTGTCATCAATCACCAAAACACCTAAGGGATAAATATGCCCTTACAAAGGTCTTCTGAGCAGTCAGTGCTACCTGTCGATGCAGATTTCTTGCTGGTTACAGATAGCTCCTCAGAGGAGGATTCAGAGAGAGATGACCAGTCGTATCCCCCCCCCCCCCGAGGTGCATGCTTTAACTTGGCTGGGTTATATTGCTCATATCATGCATATGGTGTCTTGCATTGCCATGCCATCTGCTTAGATTAGACATGCTTTGTGTGAATGCCTCTTGTTTGCTTTCTATATTACATATGTGAATTATGCAATGCCATGTTTTTCAGCCAGTTATCATATATGTGAATTATGCACCGCCATGGAGCCAGGCATCATATATGTGAATTATCTCATGCCATCTTTTTTTTTCATTACGTATTCCATTTGTCGACAATCTGTGTATATTGAACTACTCTTCATGTGTATCAGCCATTTGAGCCGGTTATGGAAAAATCTGGAGTGAAAACAAGGTCTTCAGAGCAGGCAATGGTACATGTTGAAGCATATATCTCGATGGTTACAGGGAGCTCCTCAGAGGAGGATTCAGAGATAGATGACTAGTCCTATATCCCACCTGAGGTGTATGCTCTAAGTTGCAATGTTTATATTTCTCATATGATGCATATAGTGTCTTGCATTGCTTAGTTTAGACATCATATGCACAATATTGAATTCTATCTGCTTAGTTTAGAGATCATACATGCGAGTGCCAGCTGCTTAGTATATGAATCAATTATGTCAATTATATCATGCCATCCTATATACTTAGACAACATGTATGTGAATTATTTCATCCCAGCCTATTTTAGAAAGACATCATATAGTTTTGTCATGTCATCCTGTTTAGGTACTCATCATATGTTGAATTATGCCATTATATCCTGTTAAGTTATCCATCATATATCTGAAACTGTGTCCTGCTGTCCTGTTTAGTTAGGCATCATATATGTGAAATTGTGTCATGATGTCCTGTTTGGTTAGACAACATATATGTGAATTACCACATCAGTCTATCATACAATGTCATGCGTTCAATTTCTTTTCTTGTTTATCAGCCATTTGAATTGGAGGGGTGATGGCGTATCTAAGGGAGCAAAACCCGTTCTTCACAAAAGACATTGCTACCCGTCGATGCAGATAGAACCATGGTTGTCTTGGCCCACAAACTAGCCCCACCACACATAATCGAGACTCTTCCAGATTGCACATTTACACCGTTGGGCGAGAACCAGCTACAACCCATCTAACCGCAACCCCAAATGGATAGTAACCCACTTATAGTTGACAAAGCACCATGTCCACCACAGAGTACCCCCACACGAGCAGTTTGTGAAGCTACTGCAGTGCCCAAAGCACGAAGACCACCACAGCTAACGCAAACTCCACGTTTAAAGCAGAAGAGCAACTGTTCTCAGGTCAGATTCCGTAGCTATGGTCCATTGTATTTACTCATACCAACTACTTTCGTATTTGGAGGATCCAATTGAAACTCCAATGGCGCAACAGGTATGTTTTAAACCTATTTCTTTAACTGGATTGCTGTTCTAACTTCTTGCTCTATGTTGATTTCAGTTTAAGTTGTATAAACAGTTATGTTCTCATGTGATGCACATTACAAGTGCTGCCAATGCTGTGTAGTTTCTCACACTTATATTCTGTCTATGATGTCGTGTCTTAAAAATATATGAGTTGAAATGTGTCTCTATCTTGATTAGGGAACATAAACTAGAATGCTATACTGTCTGATGACCATAGTACATAGATATATGTTTGTTTCATGCTTTGTTATCCTGTCCACCTTACTATTGAACGGTTTACCAAAATGAGTTTGGTATACTACAAGCTAAACTCATGATGTGTCTCGCTTGTTTCTCTTGTAGTATGCAAACAGAATATTGGAGAAGAGCACCCCACTATGCAATGGTAGAGAAAGTAATGCAGATAAGGTTCAAGATAGTGAGACAACCTGTTGGTCTCCAAGAAAGGTGATAAAACGATCTTGTAGACGGTGAGAAACCCCACAGTCCTGCGTTGATGTAGTGTTCGAAGCTTGGCCATGCATCACTGGCACAAGCTCTTCGAACTCGCTGCCTGAATCACTTGACTTCTTCGGCCTCAGCTACAAGTTGAAAGGCATCGATCATCTGTGCTGCGGCAAGAAGCCGAGGACCGAGGAAGTCCCCGCAGAATTCAGATCGTATTTTCTTGTGCAACAAACAAGCTACTGGAGGATTTAAGCGCCAAACAAGAGAAAGTTAATAAGCTTGCTAAGCATCTTGCCAGACATTATAGGTACCTGGATATTGTTTCTTGAACTCTTCTGAAGTGGTTTCAGTTATGGACTTGTTTTGCTGCGGCGTTTATATGCTGTTGTGTTCCCTATATTTGCAGTGGTGGTGAACTTTGATGCCCAGTGGATGTAATATATGTAATGGCCGTGATAGCCGAGCATAAGTTGCTTGCTTATTTATTTCCTTGTTGTCTTGTTTATTTGTTTGCTTGTAGTCAGTGCAGTTCTTTTTCCGTGGTTTTGCTAGTGGTTTGTTCCCTATTTTTTTGCTAGTGGCTGCAATAACCTATTTTTTAAAACTAGGCCACAATAACCATGGGCTAATATTTACTGTAGTGACACTGGGCCTCCTACGGGCTGTAGAAACAGTGGGCCTTCTACGGGCCATAGAAACAGTAGGCCTTCTGTGGGCCATAGAAACATTGGGCCTTCTACGGGCCATAGAAACAATGGGCCTTCTACGGGCCCTATCATCAATGGGCCTTATACGGGCCGTATGATCGATTGGCCAAACAGGGGCTAATAACAGGCCGCATTATGGCCGTAAACGGGCTAGAGTTGGAATCGTCCGTTCATGGGCCGACCATAATGGGCCATCGTTAATAGGTTGTATTTGATGACGCTATGAAAACGGCCCAATGTATTAACGGACCACAAACGGGCCGACTGTAACCATGGGCTGAATTTGGCCCACAAGCAGAAAATTACAGTAACGGGCCGTAAGTAAACAATGCTCGAAATGAGCCCAAGAATAAATGGCCTCTAAGAAGGCCGAAAGATAACATGGGCTGGAAACGGCCCAACTGAATAACGGGCCATTAATTGGTATAAAGTGATACACTATTCATTACGGGCCAGTTTCACCACGGGTCGTTAATGGGTCTAAAGTGATACACTGTTCATTGCGGGCCAGTTTCACCACGGGCCGTTAATAGGCCAAGAGTTACATAGGGCCTCATATGGGCCGAAAGACGTCATGGGACATACATGGGCCAGAAGTGAAAACGGGTTGGAATCATATTGGATGGCCCAGATGATGTTACTGGGCCTAATTCGGGTAGGGCGTAACGGGCCTTGGGATAGCGGGCTGTAAATGGGCTATATGCGATCAGGCCGTTAACAGGCTTTCCATGGGCCAGCCCGTCACCTTTTGACCAAGTCAAACGGGCCAGCCTTTTCACAGGAATGGGCCTCTGTTGGGCCGGGCCACGTGTCGACGTATCATAGGCGCCTTCTGTCCAATGAGTGGATGACATCCGTCCCAACAATGAGCCGACACGTGTTTCCTCAAGCCAATGACGATTTTACACGTGGAAAATCCCCATTGGTCGGGGCTGTTAACGGGTTATCGGATCCAAAACCCGACCCGATAGCTTAACGGCGTTCCGTTACGGTGGATGCCACATGTCGGTCACCCTTGACGAAAGCACTTCAGGACGCGATTTTTATCATCATGGAAGTGGACACTTCCGTGATGATAATTTTGGTAATGTCATGGAACACTTCTACGACAGCACAGGTATGACTATCTTGATTCTGTCATAAATTTGTCATGGGTGTACATGCATGAAAAAAAACACGACCTACTGTGACAAACACGTATCATCACGGAAGTGTATTTTTTTGTAGTGTTGGTAACTGTTGTTGTATGAGAACTCCGCGTAAGGTAGATTATCATCCCTACTAGATCCATAATCTAGCTCACACGCTCTCAACATGTCCTCCAGAATCTGATTGACTCTCTCGGTCTATCCATCTGTCTGTGGATTGAAAGGCTGTACTGAACTCTAGCCTAGTACCCAAAGTGTGGTGCAGCTAATTCCAAAACTTTGAGGTAAACTGTGTTCCTCTATCTGATACGATGGTCCTCGGAACTCCATGCAGACATATGATCCTGGTCATATATATCTTGGCCAACTTCGCACTTGTATAGGTGGTTTTCACTGGGATAAAGTGAGCCACTTTGGTCAGGCGAATCAACTACTACCCAGATAGAATCATATCCCGATCGGGTTCTGGGAAATCCGATAATGAAATCCATGCCAAGCTTATCCCACTTCCATTCGGGTATCGGCATAGGCTGTAGTAATCCTGCTGGCTTTTGATGCTCTGCTTTTACTTTCTCTGGCATACATCACCTACGACTACATACTCCGCAATATCCTTCTTCATACCAGTCCACCAGAAATGCTCCTTCAAATCCAAATACATCTTGGTGTTTCCAGGGCGAATCGAGTATGGTGAGTCATGAACCTCCTGAAGTATTTACTTCCTGATCTTTGCATTATTGGGCACATATACACGGTCCTCAAACCATAAGGTGTCGTACTCATCCTTACAAAAACCTTTGGCCTTTCCTTTGCTCATCCTCTCTTTTATCTCAGGAATCTCTTTGTCATCCTTCTGAGCTTCACGAATCTTTCCCAACAATGTAGACTGAACTTCCATTGCTGCAACAAAATCTTTGGGAACAATCTCCAACCGAAGTTCCCTGAGATCCTCGGCTAACTCCTTTGGTAATCCTCCGCCTATGAGGGTATTCATCCTTGTTTTTTTATGGTTGTGTCCTATTTCTCCACGAAAATTTTATGCACAAGGTTTCTTCATATCCTTTCCATAAGGCCTCAACTTCTGGGACACAAGACGAGATCTTTGGCAAAGTCAACTTAAATTCTTTCCAAGTGGTTACTCCTTGCCATCCATTGATGGTTTGGTACATCTTCCACCAAGTAGCAGCACCTCTTTCAAAGTACTGAAGAGCATGATGGGTCATATCCTTTTCGGCTATAGGGTTATTCTTCATGTGATCCTCCATGTTCTGAATCCATCGGTCCATCTCCAATTGACTCATCGGTCCAGAAAATATAAGCTCATCTCCATTCATCCTTTGTTGGGTCCATGGGTTTGGGGGGGAATAAGAGAGATCGAGAGGGATGCACACAATACAAACAAAAGTTTTGAAAAGGCAGATTTTATCTTGTGGCTGTCGGAAAAACATCAAACAATTGACAGCTCACAATCGTCGCATATAACGTAAGTATATAACAGGGGTTTGGTATTCTGAGGGTCAACGTCACCAAACTCTTCAAGTCTTGTTCATGCCTCAATGTCTTCTTCCGATCGTGCTTGTCCTTCTCAAGTTCTTTTGCCATATCAGCTCTATTGACGCAGAGTCTCTCGTGACGTCCTTTAATATTCTGGACATACATTCCAAACTTCTGGTTTCAACATCCTTGACATGATCCACGGTCCTACTATCCTTCAGTTCCTGACGGATCTCCGGTATCTCGAGGTCTTTACTCCTCCAGTTTGGCTACTTCAGCTTCTGGTTCCTGAGTTCTTCACGAATTGCCTCCTTGTCAAATATGACTTCCTAAAGTCCATCTTAAAATCCTTGATGTAATACTCCAGATCCTGGAGATACACCAGCTAAGGTTAAAACTACATCCTTTGCTGATGGGTGCTCCATCAGCTTTCTACCATCCAATACTTCTGAAGGAATGCATGCTTAACTCAACACGGTAATAATAGCATAAGAGAGCGATAACATCTTGGATATCCATATTTCTGCCCTAGTCATTGACATGAACTTTTATTCCATAATTGATATCTCCTGCCTTAGGGTTTTCTTGACAAAACTTTGAGTTCTAATGCTCCATGTTCAGGTCTTTCTCCGATACACCTTGATCTCGGGTATTGACAGCTTCCATAGTCTATCAAGTTCCATAAGTGCTTCCTTGGTCATACCAAATCTGGAAATTCTTCATATTCTCCTAGTCTTCAGAGTCTTCAATAGTAGTAGTTTCTATTATCATAATGTATGGTAAAATGCTCTTCATTCCGAATGGTCTTAGTTGCACGATATCTTGTACTTCTTGGAGTGGTCTCATCAGTCGAATCTTCGAGTGGTCAAAAGGGGAAAGGGGTATAGTATCACTAAAAGGAATTTTTGAATAAGCTTAGAAGAGAAGAGAGGTAAAAGATTCTTTTGAAAAGAAAGTTGTAGAGAAAAATCTTTCCTATGGGCTTGCCAGTTTCTAGGGTCACGTCCTCATACCAACATGTGCTCGATACCATCTTGTAGCCACCGACCGAATGGATCAAGTCTCTGTGCTTAAGTGTCATCCCTGGATCGGTATGCTGACACACACAGTACTCAAGGATTTATAACAGAGGTAAACCACATGTATAAAGTAAAGTAAATACTATTACCTCAATCCAAATAGCGGAAGTAACAAGGTTGTGGATTCCCATCAACACCAACGGCAAAGTTGAGTGTAAAAATCGCAACCCTAACGTATCACTTACTCGTCGTAAGATCCTGCAACATGAGACGTTGCAGCCACAAAAGGGTCAGTACATTGAATGTACTGGCAAATTCACACCATAGGATAATGATGAATAAAGGCTATCACTACATGCATATTTGGTTGGTGGAAAAGCTCTATGGTTATAATGTTTTTGCGAAAAGCCAATTTTTCCCTACTGCAAAGGGATAAAATTTTTTTAACTATCATGGTGGTTGTTAAACATTGAGAATGGTTGACAGCATTCTCAATCCCAATTAAAAATATCATCATTAACCCCACAAAATTATTTAAAGTAACATGATGAGATTCACATGATAATCCAAGTACTAGATACTCAAAATGTCCATAACCGGGGACACGGCTAACCATGATTAGTTTCTACACTCTGCAAAGGTTTGTGCACTTTTCCCCACAAGACTCGATCTCCTCTGTTGGGATTCTCGCACTACACAGTGTTTGAGAAACGGATGACCGAGACATAGCCTTTCAGAAGCGCTAGCACCTTACGAACGGGTAGACAGTACCAACCTACGTCCCCTACATCTGCTACTCTACCATTGTAAGAGTTCGCATGACTTAGTCAACTATGCTAGAGCCCGTAGTAGCTTGTGGCTGCACACGGAAGTTTCTAGCATGAATAATCTCATGATCCCTTTGAGCTTGGGTGGCGGTCCAAAAGGAAACACGCAATCCTGGAATACCCAGGTACCTCAATCCACCCAGATGTGTGTTTAAGTTGCCACCTTAAATAAACCATTAATTAAAATCTCACATCTGTCATCGATACACTCACCCAATCCACGTCTACTAGCATAGCATGGCAATATAAGCAAACGTAGAAGTAACTCCCAAGGGTTTGATAATAAAACAGGTAATAGGTACTACCTCATCTACTTTCCCAAAAACCCACAATTTAATTAGATCCTAATCATGCAATGTTTGAGGATTGATCTAATGCATAAAAACTGGGTATGAGAAAGGGATATGATCAAAGTGTGAAGTTGCCCGCAATGTTGATGAAGATGATTCGCCCTCAAAACTCTTGATAGTTCTACTCGTCATACTCCGGTCAATCTATCGTAAGCAAGCAATAGTAACCACACATAAGCAATCACTCAAAAGATCGGAAAGAACGAGGAAAACAATTCGGAAAACATCAAAACCAAGCAAATAGCTCTTGCAACATAAAACAATTTCTAACAATACCAAAATTATGTGAATTTGGCCTTATCAGAAAGTTTAGGTTAAGAGCTTCGATTTGCAAAAATAACCAACTAAATCGGAGTTACGAAACTCAAGTTATGATCAAACGAAGTTCAAATTCAAATCTGATCTAATTCAAATTTTAAACTTTCAAAAACATGTTTGAGTTGGATTACTGGATAGAGGGGATCATAACGAAGAAGTGGGCGTTGGTTTTGTTGGATTTGGATAAACGAGCAAAAAGTTGTGATCGTTTTAAGAACATGGACTAATCTGTAATAAAAGATAATTATATCTAGGTCCCTGGCTACGTGACAGAAAACTATCGGACGAACGTCCGTTACAAAAGCATAAATGATGTACGCGTTCACTACTGAAACTAACCTAGCGAACGTTCGCTAAAAAAACCAAAACGAGAAAAAAAATGAAAGAAAGATCTGGATCGTTGGATCCAGATCCAACCGCGAGGGGAGGGCGGCGGTTACCGCGGCGGCGGTGCGAAGTCCGGCGAGGAAGAACGGCGGCGGCGGCGGCGGCGGGTCCGAATGGCGAGGGGACTCCGGTGGTCAACGAGGCCGGCAAAGGGGTCGGGGAGAGGCGGCGCAGTGCGGCGGAGTCGATGGTGGCGACGGTGGTGGTCGTCGGCGGCGAGAGTGGCGGCTTCGGGCGGCGGAGCTCGCCGGATCTCGCCGGTGGTGGCTAGGTGCGATATGCGAGGCAAGGCGAGGGAAAAGGAGAGGGATCCGGGGCGGTGCCCTTTATAGGAGAGAGGAGGGTGCAGGGTGCATGGAGGAGGGGGCAGGAGGAGGCCGGGGAAGGTACAGCGGCGGCCGGCGATGCCGTGGTGGCTCGGGACTCCGTCCCGAGCTCGGGGATGAGCGGCGCGGCTGGGCTGGGCCGCGGCCTGTTGGGCTGGCCCAGTTCGGCGGCGGAGGGGGGAGTTTTTTTGTCTTTTTTTTTAAAAAACACACACTAGAAATAAAATAATACCAATAAAATAAAAATACAACATAGGCATATAATATATCAAAATTTTCAGAAAATTATTTTCTGCAACATGAACATTATTCTAACATCAAATAAAATCTACAAAAATTCAAATAATTCAAACAGTGCTACTGTTCTAATAAAATCCAATAACAATCATTTTAAAAATACCAAAATGATTTCAAATTAATTTCTCTCAATTTTCTGTTGTAGGGAATCGTTTTACCCTAATTTCCATATATTTTATTTTGGAGAAAAATAATTTGAATAAAACCCAAATAACTCCAATTTGAAAATAAATTCAAAAGAACTTTGAATTTAATTCTTTGAAACTCCCAACTCATATTTCATATGTTTTGAAGAAGTCATTTTATCTTCGCTCGTGAAAATCATTGAGTTGCATAAAGTTCTTGGGTTGGAAATATTTTCCAAATGAAATTCAAATATTTTCAACACCCCTTGTCATTTAAATAAATGGAAGAAGTCATGTCATCTTCTCTCCAGGTTTTTGTGGTGAAAAGAATTTGAATTCACGGAGATCATGAATGCAAAATGAAAGTTTGGGAAAGTCCTTTTATTCCCTCTCATTTAACTTTCAAAAAGTTTCGAATTTCACTCAATTTCACACAATCAATCAAACAATCAATCAAATCTATCTATTTACTATAACATTCCAAAATTTATAATTTTGGGATGTTACAATAATAAACATTTATCATGATATGAGGAAATAAATAATAACTTTATTATTGCCTCTAGGGCATATTTCCTTCAGTCTCCCACTTGCACTAGAGTCAATAATCTAGATCACATCGCCATGTGATTTAACATCAATAGTTCACATCACCATGTGATTAACACCCATAGTTCACATTGTCGTGTGACCAACACCCAAAGGGTTTACTAGAGTCAATTATCTAGTTCACATCGCTATGTGATTAACACCCAAAGAGTACTAAGGTGTGATCATGTTTTGCTTGTGAGAGAAGTTTAGTCAATGGGTCTGCCATATTCAGTTCCGTATATATTTTGCAAATTTCTATGTCTACAATGCTCTGCACGGAGCTACTTTAGCTAATTGCTCCCACTTTCAATATGTATCCAGATTAAGACTTAGAGTCATCTGGGTCAGTGCCAAAACTTGTATCGACGTAACCCTTTATGACGGACCTTTTATCACCTCCATAATCGAGAAACATATCCTTATTCCACTAAGGATAATTTTGACCGCTGTTCAGCGATCTACTCCTTGATCACTATTGTACTCCCTTGCTAAAATCAGTGTAGGGTATACAATAGATCTGGTACACAGCATGGCATACTTTATAGAACCTATGGCTGAGGCATAGGGAATGACTTTTATTCTCTTTCTATCTTCTGCCGTGGTCGGGCTTTGAGTCTTACTCAATTTCACACCTTGTAACACATGCAAGAACTCTTTGTTTGACTGTTCCACTTTGAACTACTTCAAAATCTTGTCAAGGTATGTACTCATTGAAAAAACTTATCAAGCGTTTTGATCTATCTCTATAGATCTTGATGCTCAATATGTAAGCAGCTTCACCGAGGTCTTTCTTTGAAAAACTCCTTTCAAACACTCCTTTATGCTTTGCAGAATAATTCTACATTATTTCCGATCAACAATATGTCATTCACATATACTTATCAGAAATGTTGTAGTGCTCCCACTCACTTTCTTGTAAATACAGGCTTCACCGCAAGTCTGTATAAAACTATATGCTTTGATCAACTCATCAAAGTGTATATTCCAACTCCGAGATGCTTGCACCAGTCCATAGATGGATCGCTGGAGCTTGCACATTTTGTTAGCACCTTTAGGATTGCAAAACCTTCTGGTTGCATCATATACAACTCTTCTTTAAGAAATACATTAAGGAATGTAGTTTTGACATCCATTTGCCAGATTTCATAACATGATTCGGACAGACTTAAGCATCGCTGCGAGTGAGAAAATCTCATCGTAGTCAACACCTTGAACTTTGTCAAAAACCTTTTTCGACAAGTCTAGCTTTGTAGATAGTAACACTACTATCAGCGTCCGTCTTCCTCTTGAAGATCCATTTATTTTCTATGGCTTGTCGATCATCGGGCAAGTCAACCAAAGTCCACACTTTGTTCTCATGCATGGATTCCATCTCAGATTTCATGGCCTTAAGCCATTTTGCGGAATCTGGGCTCACCATTGCTTCCTCATAGTTCGTAGGTTCGTCATGGTCAAGTAACATCACCTCCAGAAGAGGATTATCGTACCACTCTGGTGCAGATCTCACTCTGGTTGACCTATGAGGTTCTGTAGTAACTTGATCCGAAGCTTCATGATCATCATCATTAACTTCCTCACTAATTGGAGTAAGCATCACTGGAACTGATTTTAGTGATGAACTACTTTCCAATTTGGGAGAAGGTACAGTTACCTCATCAAGTTCTACTTTCCTCCCACTCACTTCTTTCGAGAGAAACTCCTTCTCTAGAAAGGATCCATTCTTAGCAACAAATATCTTGCCTTCGGATCTGTGATAGAAGGTATACCCAACAGTAACTTTTGGGTATCCTATGAGGACGCACTTCTCTGGTTTGGGTTTGAGCTTATCAGGATGAAACTTTTCACATAAGCATCGCAACCCCAAACTTTAAGAAACGGCAGCTTAGGTTTCTTGCTAAACCACAGTTCATACGGTGTCGTCTCAACGGATTTAGATGGTGCCCTTTTTAACGTGAATGCAGCTGTCTCTAATGCATAACCCCAAAACGATAGTGGTAAATCGGTAAGAAACATCATAGATTGCACTGTATCCAATAAAGTACGGTTATGACATTCGGACACACCATTATGCTGTGGTGTTCCAGGTGGCATGAGTTTGTGAAACTATTCCACATTGTTCTAATTGAAGGCCAAACTCGTAACTCAAATATTTTTCCTCTGCGATCATATCGTAGAAACTTTTATTTTCTTGTTTACGATGATTCTCCACTTCACTCTGTAATTCTTTGAACTTTTCAAATGTTTCAGACTCGTAATTTATCAAGTAGATATACCCATATCTGCTCAAATCATCTGTGAAGGTCAGAAAATAATGATACCTGTCGCGAGCCTCAATATTCATTGGATTGTATACATCAGTATGTATTATTTCCAATAAGTCAGTTGCTCGCTCCATTGTTCCGGAGAACGGAGTTTTTAGTCATCTTGCCCATAAGGCATGGTTCGCAAGAATCAAGTGATTCATAATCAATTGATTCCAAAATCCCATCAGCGTGGAGTTTCTTCATGCGCTTTACACCAATATGACCTAAACGGCAGTGCCACAAATAAGTTGCACTATCATTATTAACTTTGCATCTTTTGGCTTCAATATTATGAATATGTGTATTACTACGATCGAGATCCAACAAACCATTTTCATTGGGCGTATGACCATATGTCGAGGAAGCTGATCGTAACCCACGAACACCTATGGGACCGGCGGACCGAGCCCCTTCGGTTCGGCGGGGAGCGGAGGTCGCCGAAGAGCAGATCGAGGCGGTTAAGCACGAAAGCAGTTTACCCAGCTTCGAGCTCTCCGGAGAGATAATACTCCTATCGCTGCTTGTCCGATTAGGTTGTGTTCTTGCTAGGGAGCAATGAGAGCTACAAAACCTATCTTGAGTGTCTCTGGTTTCGAATGAGTCGAACCCCTTCTACGTTGCGCATGGGCCTCCTTTTATATGATCAAGGGGTCACCAACAGTGGCAACGACACAAGGGCAAAACGGGAAAATGAGCTACGGTTGGTACAGCTACTTTGTACAAAGTATTCTACCTAACTCGACGGCAAGGGACAAAAGCATTAAATGCCCGTCCCATGTCGCTTAAACAAGGTAACAGGACCGTCAGAGCACCACCGCTCGCCACGATGGCGATCTTGTCAGCGCCGCTTACGCTGCTCTCCGCCGGCTGCATAACCTCTTGACACGCGCGTGCGGAATGACCCCATGGCGACATCGCTGGCGGATGAGCTGGAGCGAGATAAAGAGTGGTTGCTGCGCGGCAAGCGCCTTTGCCGCGTTGAATCCTTTGTCGCGTCCGGAAGCTTGTCGCTCATCGAGCCTTCCCGCAAGCTCCTCTTGCCGGGTCTTGTCTTTATGTGCCTTGTGTGGCCTTCTGGCAAGCTCCTCTTGCCGGGCCTTGTCTCCTTAGCTTAAATACTTTGTTCTTGAATGGCTCCAAAGGAACCACGGAGGACCTTGGCGGTCACTAGGCAAGCCTTGTCGCGGGGTGCTGCAACCGCCCGTGCACGAGTTCGGGATACTAGGGTACCCCTACTCTAGTACACCGACAGGAGCCCCCGGGCCTGGGCCACACACGGCGCCGAGCTCTGTTGGGCCAGGCCCAAAATAGTGCACGGGCACGCGCGGCCTAGATCACGCCGTAACTCGCTCCGGACCCACCACGTCCACCACGAACAGCATGCGTCGAACGTGGCGTCGTGGGAGAGATCGTGGGGGTTTCTTTATTCGGCAAAGCGGAACGTCCGCCCCCTCTCCCTCCTTATAAACAGGGGAAACAGGGGCAGGTCGCCTACCTCGCCATTTACTGTCCCATCTTGAAAACCGCCGTCGCTCCCCCCTTCTTCTCTAGTCTGAAGAGAGCAACGCTCCGCCCCCCCATCGCCACCAGCGCCATCAACGCTGTCGGCCTCCTCCACCACCTCCGCCATGGCTCCGAAAGCCGTCAAGGGGAAGGGCGTGAAGTCGGCCGAGCGCAGCGGCTTCTGCGGCGCTGAAAGGAGCGGCCGTTTTCCCCCAGCTCGACGCAAAGGAGCTGAGGGAGGGCTACTACCTCTTCTGGTCGACGGAGACGCGGGCGCATCCGCGCACGAGGGTACTCTCCGCCGCCGCATCAGAGTCGGCTTCGAGCGGGTACCCCTTCTTCGCGCCCTTCTTCTATTATGGCTCTGCCCGCCTTCTCTGAAGTTCTTTTGCGATATCATGAACACCCTCGGGCCGCCTCCTTGATTTCACCCCCAATGTTGTCTGACCATGGCACTTTTCGCACACCTTTGCGAAAACTTTGTCGAGTCCACCCAAACGTAGCCCTCTTCCGCCACTTCTTCATGCCCCGCGTCGAGAGAGAGAGCCACTTGCCGAGGGATTGCTTGGATCTCCGGGATCGGCAAGAAAAAGCCTATCTGGAAGGAGAGCTCCGCAAAGTGGGAGGAGTGGAGAGCCGATTGGTGTTGGATCGTTGAGGAGAACCCGCAGCCCTTCATCGCCCAGCGCCAAACTCCCATAGTCGCGGCAACGATTGGAGAAACTTGGCGCCGGAGGATGCTAGGTTGAAGATTGCTATGACCCGATTTTGCCTCGGGTTTGCGGACTCACCGTGGAATCTTGTTGGCGCAGATTTCCTTCGCCCGCGATCGCTTCCCTTGCAGGAGAGGAGGAGACCTGCTTGGGAGTTCCAAAATGTGGCGGATATCATGAGGCTGCGCCTGGCCTCAACTGGAATTTCACCGTCTTGGAGTTGGATGCGATCTCTTTGGAGCTGTTCAAGCACGACCCCGATCACCCCGAGTGGTTCATGTTGCCAAGGGGAGTCGTTCCTTTATGCAACAACTCTTCGCTCGACCGCATCCGTGCAATGATGCCATTGTGTGATTCGCATGGGATCGTTCCAACCTGGCAAGAGCCTACGGACGACGTCGTGCGGCAGTTCTTCGATAGCTTGGAAGAAGTGCCGATCCGCCCGACGAAGCGAAATGGCTCACCATGACACCACCGACGCCGAGATGCAGCGCGCCGCCACTGCAGGCTGGAGGAGGCGGCAGCAGCTGCTGCCGCTGGTGAATTCGGGTTCACTGTGGAGGAGGCAGAGGCAGCAGAGGCGGCAAGCCTTGCCGATCGAGAGGAGCTTGCCGGCGAGGAGGAGCAGGCCGAGCCCGAAGTTGAGCCGAGCAGGTCTGCCGAGGGCGCCTCCTCCACACCTTCAAGTAGCTTGCATGGCGAGAGCCCACAGCTCCACCAAGAAGGCGTCTCCATAAGGCAGGGAAGTGACGGGCGGCGACGGGCAGACCAACAACAAAGCTGCACCGTGACGCGCGCTCCACCAGCGGCAAGCACTTGCCGCTGGGCGCCCCACACCGCTGCAACAACCGAGGCGGATCCTCTCGAGCCACCGCTGCCACCCCGCCAAGCGGTCAAGAGAACCTACTCCTCCGCCTCTTAGCCCGGAGGCGAGCGGAATTGATCTCTCCGCGCTCAGCTCCGACGAGGAAGAAGAAGAAGAGTAAGCTTCTATGTTGTGCTGTATTTCTTCAATTTGGTTGCTTTGTCTTGTATCTGATTTGCTTCATTCGAACTCTTTCCTTTTTGGGGCGCTGGTCCAGAGCGTCGAAGAGCCAAGACCCGGTGGTTGTCATCAAAGACGATCCCCACAACAGAGGCGCGTCTGAGACCCCCTTGCGGACCGGTAACCCTTCCTCAAAGCAGCCCCAGCCCCCCAGCGTAAGTATGCGGTTTACTTCTTCTTGTTAGGTGTGCATGGGTGCTCCTTCTTTGTTGATATCGGACCGTCGATGCATGCAGAGCAGAGCAGCCTCATCGAGTGCCCGAAGCCGCCCCGAAATACTATCTGCTTCTAACTCGCGCCAAGGGAGGATTCTCCGGCAAGGGAGCGTTCTCCGGCAAGGGAGACTTCTCCGGCGAGGGGCAGCACCAGTGATCCTCCGGTGGTCGAGACCATGGCTGCAGATCCCGTCGCAGGTAGTCCTCTTGCGTGAGAATTTCCCTTGGGTTCTTTTTCTTCTGTTCTTCTTTTTGAACGTCTGCTTGACTGTTCTTTCTTTTTCCGATCGTCAGATCCATCTGCCGCAGAGCCGATGGAGACTGAGGTCGCCGGCGAGGAGGACGCGCGCGGCAACACTAACGACGTCGCCATCATGGAGCAGGGCCGTCTCGCTGAAAGGATCAAAGAGCTCGACGCCGCCAAGGACTCCAAGGCAGATCTTGAGCTGAAGCTGACCACCCTGATGGAGACTCTGGGCGGCGCCAAGGAGCAGGAGGTGGGCCTGTTGGAGAAGATCAAGGCCAACGAGGAGCTGCTGTCGAGTGCCACAACTGCCCAGAACACCTTCAGAGAGAACGTGATGCACTGGACGGAGGGTCTTGTAGATACTGCCGCCGCCATCGACAAGGAGATGACGGAGCTGGGGATGGTGGATCTCGGTACTCCGACGAGCGCCCAACCCAGCGCCAAGCTCAGCTTGTTCTTCAAGGGCGTGGTGACGGCTCTCCAGCGACTCCGGGAAGAGATCCCAAAGCAGCTGGTTGAGGAATCGCGCCAGATCTGCGCGGGAGCTCTCCAAAAGGTGTTGATGAAGGTGGCCTTCCGCAATCCAGGCCTCAACCTTGCCGGCGTCCTCAGATCCCTGCCGCCAGATGCCGATGTGGAGGTGCTCAAAGCCCTTGTCGCACCCATCGTGGACAAGGTGGGCAAGATCAAGCGGGTTGATGGCGACCGCGTAGACTAGGCCGCCAATTTTATCTTTCCCTTGTCGCTGCTGATCATGTTTAGGAGAACAATTTATTAGGTCTATGACAAGCTATTTTGTAATATAACTTTATCTTAGGCAATGATCGCAATGTTATTTCCTTTACTTGATTCCTTCCTTTGTATGTTTGTGTCCCTCGCTTTTAGGGAACTTGTCGGCGCTGCACCTTTGCTGAAGCGCTTGAGTCTTGAACGTCAAGCCTCTTCTGGCGGTGCCGCCTCCGACAACAACCTTGTCGCAACTAGTTGCAGCTCACTTAAGTTGTTGAGCGGACTCGAAACAAAGTAAGGGCGCAAACTAGCTACGAGGTTCCTCCGCGCACAGGTTTTCCATACAAAGTACGATCGTTCGAGGAATATAACTTAGAAATTTAAAAACTGATTGCTCAAACTTTGGCAACTTAGCTTTTCTGTCGCTTGCTTCGGTAAGGCTAAACTTCCTCGGCGGCGCTTGGCGGCCCACACCATTATCTTCTCCTTCCCCGGCTAACTTGTGGGCGAAGGAACCTTCCTTTCTTTGAGAAAGAAAAGAAGAAAATAAAGTTATGGAGCCTTGTGGCTTGTTATTGCTTACGGGTGTGGATGCTGCACAAAATGTCGATAACACATGCAAAATGATGATGAAAGCATGAAATTGACAAGTTGTGCGCAACACATGAGCTTTACTGATGCACGGGGTCTGCGCCCGGCTTTGTACAAAGGATTACATGCAACATGGGCAATACTTGTACAAAAGGTGGTTGCCGGAACAGGTTCCGGCAACCGCGCCCTATGGGTAAAACTTACGAAGATGCTCAATATTCCAGGAGTTGCTCACCGGAATGCCATCTTCGGTCTCAAGGCGGACAGCGCCAGGCCTAGTGACTAGTCTCACCCGATAACGGCCTTCCCACTTTGGCGTCAACTTGTTGGAATTCTTGGCGGACTAAACGCGCCGAAGAACAAGGTCGCCTTCCTCGAGACTTCTGGCACTAACTTTGCGGCTATGGTAGCGGTGCAAAGCTTGCTGGTAACGAGCAGCTCGTACAGCAGCCTGAAGGCGGTCCTCCTCAAGGAGCAGCGCGTCATCTTGTCGCAGCTGCTCTTGCTCAAGCTCATCATAGCGAGCACTCGAGGTGACCCGTATCTGAGTTCCGTGGGGAGAACTGCCTCTGCTCCATAGACTAGAGCGAAAGGTGTCCGGCGGTGGCTCGATTTGGCGTCGTCTGGTCGACCAAAGAACCACCGCAGCTCCTCAATCCAGTTTCTTCCGCACTGTGCAGCCTGTCGAAAGTCCTGGTCTTGAGCCCACGCAGCACTTCAGATTTGCCCTCTCCGCTTGACCGCTGCTTCTCGGATGAGCAACGAAGCGAAGCAGACCTTGGCGCCAAGATCTTGGGCGTCTTGCATGAAGGTGCGGCTCGTGAACTGTGCCGTTGTCGGTGATGATCCCGTTAGGAATCCCAAAGCGGCAAACAATCGACCAAGAACTTGATCTTGTTGTCTGTCACCTTCCTCATCGCTTCCACTTCCGGCCACTTTGTGAACTTGTCGATTACAGCGTACAAGTATTCAAAGCCCCGACAGCTTCGGGGAAGGGGCGAGAATGTCGAGCCCCTGCACGAAAATGGCGGGATAAAGGGATCGTCTGGAGAGCTTGAGCTGGCTGGTGTATCTGCTTGGAATGGAACCGGCATGCTTCACACTTGGTTACTTGTGCGCTTGCATCACGGAGGGCTGTCGGCGGAAGAAACCTTGCCGGAAAGCTTTGCCGGCAAGTGCTCTTGCGCCAATGTGGTGACCACATATGCCTTCGTGTATCTCGCCAACAGCTTGTCCATCTTCCCGTGAATACACTTCAATTTCACACCGTTGAGTCTTCTTACATGCAGCGTGTTGTCGACAAACTGGTACATACTTGACTGCCGGGCTACTCTCTCCGCTTCTTCTTGCTCTTGGAAGTTCTCTGTCTCAAGGAAATGGACAATCTGCTGCGCCCATCTTTGGAGCTTGCGGCTCGACAACAAGGATTAAAGGCACATCTCTGCTGTGGGAACATCAGCTTCTACGGCAAGAACACGTGGCTCAGCCGAGTTGATGTTCCCGACAAGCTTGCCGAGCAAAACTTGTCGGGAGCGTCGCTTCAACGAAGCAAACCCTAGGGCTTGTCGGAGCGGATCGCTCCTCGGCAGTTTTGGTGTTGAACTTGGGGACCTTGGCGGCGGCTTCGGGAGCTCGGCGGGAAGTAGTCACCGAAATCAACTTCCTTTTCTTGTTCTGTCCGGTTGATGGCACTACTGATCGGTTGAGTCAGCTTGAGCACAAAATCCCTGGTTCCACAGTAACTTTGAGTCGCGGCGCCTTTGACAGCCATCGGCAATATCATTCGAGCTCTTGGAACATGTTCCATTTGTAGGCCGTCAAAGTGCTCTTCTAGCTTTCTCACTTCATCAACGTAGGCTTCCATCAACGGACTCTGATAATCTTTGTTTACTTGGCGGACGACAAGCTGCGAGTCACCCCTGACAATGAGCTTCTTGATCCCAAGGTCTACCGCGATTCTGAGACCGGCAAGCAAACCTTCATACTCTGCTGTATTGTTTGTTGCTTGCTCCTTGGGAAAGGGCATCTAGACTATTTACTTGAGGTGCTCTCCGATGGGCGCGACTAGCAGCACGCCCGCACCGGCGCCTTGCAGCGAGAAGGCACCATCAAAGTACATCAGCCATTCTTTTCCTGCCTCCTTGACGGGGATGCTCGTCTCTGGAATTTCTTCATCTTGTGTTGGCGTCCATTCTGCTATGAACTCTGCCAATGCTCTTCTTTGGATAGTTGAAGTGCTTTCAAACTTGAGGCCAAAGCTTGACAGTTCCAGTGCCCACTCGACAATCCTGCCTGTTGCTTCTGGATTTTGCAGTATCCTCTTGATGGAAAGCGGTGACAACTGTGATCTCATGTGCTTGGAAGTAATGGCGCAGCTTTCGAGGCCATGAGGAGGCCGAAAGCAATTTCTGCACACCGAGTACCTTGACCTAGCCCCTCAGAAGGAACCGACAAAGTACACGGTCGCTGCACCATCCTTTTACGTATCTTCTCAGCGCTGCTGCTGCAGATCCGTCCTTGTCGGGACGAGCTTGTCGGTGAAGCCCCACGCTTGTCGCCGGATGCATCTGCCTTGGTTGCCGACTCATCATCTACCTCCCTTTCCGCTACTAACGCAGCACTAACCACTTGATTGGTTGCCACTATGTATAGCAGCAACTTCTCTTGTGGCCTAGGTGCGACAAGTAGTGGAGTGGAGAACAGTACCTCTTTAAGTCTGCAGCAGCAGCCTCCGCTTCGAGTCCATTTCATTGGACCTGCCTTTTTCAAGATCTTGAAAAATGGCGGCGCTCAGCAGACCTAGAGATAAACCTCTTGAGAGCAGCCATGCAACCGGCAAGTCTTCGTACATCCTTGACGCGCTTTGGTGCTTCAATCTGCTCAATGGCCTTGATCTTGTCGGGATTGGCTTCAATTCCCCGCTGAGACACGAAGAACCCGAGAAGCTTGCCGGAAGGGACTCCAAACACGCACTTCTCGGGGTTGAGCTTGAGGTTGATCTTGCGCAGATTTGCAAAGGTCTCATCTAAATCTTGAACCAGAGTTGCTTTGTCCTTGCTCTTGACCACTATGTCATCCATGTAGGCTTCTACATTTCTGTGCATTTGCGGCTCAAAAGCGTCATGGACTACTCTTGCAAATGTTGAACCAGCATTCTTTAGCCCAAAAGGCATCCGTATAAAACAATATGTGCCACATGGGGTGATGAATGCGGTTTTCTCCTCATCCTCTTCTGCCATGAAGATCTGATGATATCCTGAATATGCATCAAGAAATGAAAGCAAATCACATCCAGCCGTGGAGTCAACAATCTGGTCGATCGTGGCAAGGAAATGGGTCTTTGGGACAAGCTTTATTAACATCCGTGAAGTCGATACAAAGTCTCCATTTCCCATTTGCCTTCGTACAACTACGGATTGGCCAACCACGTGGGATGGAGCACTCCTCGACAAGGCCCGCTGCTTCCAACTTCTTGATTTCTTCGCTATGAATTCTTGGCGCCCACCGCTGCTTTCTGATTTTCTTCTTGGCCGGCGCGCGATGAGGACAGAACAGCTAGGTGATGCTCAATTACTTTCACAGGAACACCGGGATGCCGACGGTTGCCATGCAAACACGTCGACGTTTGCCAGCAGGAAAACAGCGCGCGCCTTCCTATTTAGGGTCGAGAGTGGCACCGATGGTGAAAGTACCACCGGTGCCGTCCTCCTGGCCGACACCTTCTTGGTCTTTGGTGGAGCTGCCATCGTCTTCTTGCACTTGCGGTGGAGCTCGATGGTGCGTCCTCGGCGGTAGCGCAGCACTCAAGAGGTGCGCTTGCCGGAGTGGGCATCAGAGCTCTTGCCGGACTTGGTCTTCTTCTTCCTCCCGGGAGCTTCAGCGGCAAGTGATTCGCTATCTGTTGCAGCTGCTGCCTCCCGGTAGATCTTGTCGGCGCAGATAAGAGCATCCTTCTTGTCGCCATGGACAGAAATGACACTTATCGGGCCTGGCATCTTGAGTAAGTTGTATGCGTAATGAGAGGCTGCCATGAACTTGGCGAGTGCTGGACGGCCTAGTATCCCATTGTAAGGTAATGGAAAATCAACAACGTCGAATGTGACCCTCTCAGTCCTGAAGTTTAGCTCGCTACCAAACGTTACCGGCAACGTGATCTTCCCCTTCGGCTTGCTCCTTCCCGGGTTGATTCCTTGGAATGTGCCAGTCTCTTCGAGCTTGCTGTCAGGGATCTGAAGCTTCTGGAGCACCGCGGAGGAGATCAGGTTTAAGCCGGCCCTACCGTCAACTAGCATCTTAGTGACCTTGAGGTTGCGGATAGTTGGTGAGACCAACATCGGCAAGCACCCAACGCAGTTATTCGATCAGGGTGGTCCTCAATATCAAAGATGATAGGCGTGCTGGACCATTTCAGAGGCTTGCGTGACTCTACGGATGGTTCTGCTGCATTAACTTCCCGCATCCACTGCTTAAGTTGGCGGTGTGAGGTATGCAGAGAAGCACCGCCGTCAACGCAGAGGACCTCCGTGGCTTTCTGAAACTCCTGCTCATCGGTCTCGTCGTCTTCCATATCTTCATCGTCGTCGTCGTCTTCATCCTTGTCGCGGCCGCGGGGAGGTCTGTCTCCTTGCTGCTGCTTGGCCTTGCCGCGACGTCCTCCCCGGCCGGGCCGCTTCTTGCTAACTCCCACAGCACCTTCCTGGGCCTTCTCCTTGTCGCGCCGCTCGTACTCAGCCTTCTACTGTTCAACAAGCTGCTCGACCTTCTTGTAGCTCTGGAGGTCGTGGCCCTTGGTGCGGTGGATCTTGCAGTACTGTTTGTTGGAGCTATCCTACTTGTCGGCGGCCGCCATAGGCTGGCAGTCGGCGCCAGCGGCAACCTCCTTGCCGGAGCCACCAACTTTGGCTTTCTTGGCGGCACCACCGTTGCCGGACTGCTCGTCAACTAGTACCTCTTTGCTCTTCTTCTTTCTGTTGCTCCGTCGCCGGCTCTTCTTCGCCGGGGCGGTCTCCTCACTATCGATCCTGCTTCAGATTCTCTCCCGGAGTCTCCTCCTTCCTCGGACGCACACACTTGTCAGCCAAGGCATACAGCTCACTGACGTCCTTGACTTTGCACATCGCCATCTCTTCCCTCATTCTGCGGTTCCGCACGTTCTGATGAAACGCGCTGATCACCGCGGCAGGGTGGACATCTGGGATGTTGTAGTGCACACGGCTGAACCTCTGGATGAACTTGCGCAGAGACTCTCCTTCCTTCTGGGCGAGCAGGTGAAGGTCACTTTCTTGGCCATGAGGTTTGTGGCCGCCTGTGAAGGCGCCGACAAACTGATGGCATAGATCTGCCCAAGAGGATAGGGATCCGTCCGGCAAGTGCATGAGCCAGGATCTGACATTGGGCTTGAGTACCAGCGGGAAGTAGTTGGCGAGGATTGTGTCGTCTCGTCCCCCTGCAGCCTGCACCGCGCTGGTGTAGATGCTGAGGAACTCCGACGGATGCGTCCTGCCATCATACTTTTCTGGCACGTCTGGCTTGAAATTCTTCTTGCTGGGCCACTGGACTTGCCGCAGCTCACGAGTGAACGCAGGACAACCTACCGCGTACGGCAAGTCGCCTGGTTCCCCTGGCGCATGCATATCGACAGAGGGCCCAGCGCGCTGGTCGGATTGACGTCACGCTTCTCTTCGGCGCTCGATGCGAGTTCGAGCGTCTTCTTGTTGCCGTTCTTGAAGAACTTGGCGCTGATCACGACGAGCTCGTGGATCCGATGAAGCGGTGGAGTCGCTGTCGAGGTGGATCCGACGAGTTGGTGATCTTGGCCTTCGGGGTGGAGAGTGCATGGTGGTTGCACCCCCACAGGTCTCGTCGCCACCGGCTCGTGCCTTGTCGTCTCGCCGCGGCAGCGATGTGCTTGGTTGCCCTCCATTCGTCGACCTTGTCTGCCGTTGGAGGGTAATCCAGGAGCAGTTGAGCTCGCGCCAAAGCTTCTGCTTGAGTGGTGGGCGGAAATGGCGAGCAGTGCGAGGCGGATATCTCTCGACTCCTAAATATGTTAGAAGGAGCAATATCCCGCCCAGCGACCGTGCCCCACTCGCACCAGCTGTTGGCGCGCAAGCTGTTCTTGAGCGCCCCCGATCCACCAGCTCGATCTTGGCCCAACGAGCGTATGGTGCTGCGAGCACCATGACGCTGTCGGTCTCGCGCCTCCTGAGATGGACGCGGTGCGTGTACGGACGCCGAGGTTTGCGCAGCCTTGTCCTTGGACTTGGCAGCGTCATGAGCTCCCTCGCCGGCGCCCGCTCTCCCGCCGGTGTCTACCCCACCACCCATTTGCTCTGGTGGTGGTGGGTTTGACGTGGACGGCTCTGCTGCCGCCGAAGCCTTCTTCTTCGGTGGCATGTTGATGAAGATGATGAAGATGTAGCCCGTGTGAACGCCGGATCAGGTTCACACAGCCTCGACGCCCCCTACCTGGCGCGCCAAAGATGTCGGCGAAGCTGATCGGAACCCACGAACACCTATGGGACCGGCGGACCGAGCCCCTTTCGGTTCGGCGGGGAGCGGAGGTCGCACGAAGAGCAGATCGAGGCGAAGCACACGAGCATTTTACCCAGCTTCGGAGCTCTCCGGAGAGATAATACTCCTACTACTGCTTGTCTGATTAGGTTGTGTTCTTGCTAGGGAGCAATGAGAGCTACAAAACCTAGCTTGAGTGTCTCTGGTTTCGAATGAGTCGAACCCCTTCTACATTGCGCATGGGCCTCCTTTTATATGCTCAAGGGGTCACCAACAGGTGGCAACGTAGACAAGGGCAAAAACGGGAAAATGAGTTGCGGTTGGTACAGCTACTTTGTACAGTGTATTCTACCTAACTCTAACGGCAAGGGACAAAAGCATTAAATGCCCGTCCATGTCGCTTAAACAGTGTAACAGGGACCGTCAGGAGCACCACCGTTCGCCACGATGGCGATCTTATCAGCGCCTCTTACCGCTGCTCTCCGCTGGCTGCATAACCTCTTGACACGCGCGCCTGGAATGACCCCATGGCGACACGTTGGCGGATGAGCTGGAGCGGAGATAAAGAGTGGTTGCCTGCCGCGGCAAGCGCCTTGCCGCGGTTGAATCCTTGTCGCGTCCGGAAGCTTGTCGCTCATCGAGCCTTCCCGGCAAGCTCCTCTTGCCGGGGTCTTGTCTTCTGCGTGCCTTGTGTGGCCTTCCCGGCAAGCTCCTCTTGCCGGGGCCTTGTCTCCTTGGCTTAAATACTTTGTTCTTGAATGGCTCCAAAGGAACCACGGAGGACCTTGGCGGTCACTAGGCAAGCCTTGTCGTGGGGTGCTGCAACCGCCCGTGCACGAGTTCGGGATACTAGGGTACCCCTACTCTAGTACACCGACACCATAGAAGGTTTTATTCATGTAAACAGAACAACAATTATTCTCCAACTTAAATGAATAACCGTATTGCAATAAACATGATCAAATCATATTCATGCTCAACGCAAACACCAAATAACACTCATTTAGGTTCAACACTAATCCCAAAAGTATAGGGAGTGTGCGATGATGATCATATCAATCTTGGAACTACTTCCAACACACATCGTCACCTCGCCCTTAACTAGTTTTTGTTCATTCTGCAACTCCCGTTTTGAGTTACTACTCTTAGCAACTGAACCAGTATCAAATACCGAGGGGTTGCTACGAACACTAGTAAAGTACACATCAATAACATGTATATCAAATATACCTATGTTCACATTCCCATCCTTCTTATCCGCCAATTACATGGGGCAGTTCCGCTTCCAGTGACCAGTCCCTTTGAAGTAGAAGCACTTAGTCTCAGGCTTAGGTATAGACTTGGGCTTCTTCTTGAAGTTCCCCTTCTTCCCTTTGCCCTTTTCTTTAAACTAGGGGTCTTGTCAACCATCAACACTTTATGCTTTTCTTGATTTCTACCTTCGTCGATTTCAGCATCCCGAAGAGCTTGGGAATTGTTTCTGTTTACCCCTTGCATATTATAGTTCATCACGAAGTTCTAGTAACTTGGTGATAGTGACTAGAGAACTCTGTCAATCACTATCTTATCTGGAAGATTAACTCCCACTTGATTCAAGTGATTGTAGTACTCAGACATTCTGAGCACATGCTCACTAGCTGAGTAATTCTCCTCCATCTTGTAGGCAAAGTACTGTCAGAGGTCTCATACCTCTCGACACGGGCATGAGTATGAAATACCAATTTCAACTCTTGGAACATCTTATATGCTCCATGGCATTCAGAACATTTTTGAAGTCCCGGTTCTAAGCCGTAAAGCATGGTGCACTAAACTATCAAGTAGTCATCATACCAAGCTTTTGTCAAAACGTTCATAACGTCTGCATCTGCTCCTGCAATAGTTCTGTCACCTAGCGGTGCATCAAGGACATAATTCTTTTGTTCAGCAATGAGGAAAATCCTCAGATCACGGAACAAGTCTGCATCATTGCTACTATCATATTTCAACTTAGTTTTCTCTATGAATCATATCAAAATAAACGGGAGGCTACATCGCGAGCTATTGATCTACAACATAGATATGCAAATACTACCAGGACTAAGTTCATGATAAATTAAAGTTCAATTAATCATATTACTTAAGAACTCCCACTTAGATAGACATCCCTTAATCATCTAAGTGATCACGTGATCCAAATCAACTAAACCATAACCGATCATCACGTGAAATGGAGTAGTTTTCAATGGTGAACATCACTATGTTGATCATATCTACTATATGATTCACGCTCGACCTTTCGGTCTCAGTGTTCTGAGGCCATATCTGCATATGCTAGGCTCGTCAAGTTTAACCTGAGTATTCTGCGTGTGCAAAACTGGCTTGCACCTGTTGTAGATGGACGTAGAGCTTATCACACCCGATCATCACGTGGTGTTTGGGCACGACGAACTTTGGCAACGGTGCATACTCAGGGAGAACACTTTTATCTTGAAATTTAGTGAGAGATCATCTTATAATGCTACCGCCGAACTAAGCAAAATAAGATGTATAAAAGATAAACATCACATGCAATCATAATATGTGACATGATATGGGCATCATCATCTTGTGCCTTTGATCTCCATCTCCAAAGCATCGTCATGATCTCCATCGTCACTGGCATGACACCATGATCTCCATCATCTTGATCTATATCAATGTGTCGTCACATGGTTCTCTCGCCAAATATTGCTCTTGCAACTATTGCTATCGCATAGCGATAAAGTAAAGCAATTATTTGGCGCTGGCATCTTATGCAATAGAGAGACAACCATAAGGCTTTTGCCAGTTGCTGATAACTTCAACAAAACATGATCATCTCATACAACAACTTATATCTTAATCACGTATTGACCATATCGCATCACAACATGCCCTGCAAAAACAAGTTAGACGTCCTCTACTTTGTTGTTGCAAGTTTTACGTGGCTGCTACGGGCTGAGCAAGAACCGTTCTTACCTCGCATCAAAACCACAGCGATAGTTCGTCAAGTTAGTGCCGTTTAACCTTCTCAAGGACGGGCGTAGCCACACTCGTTCAACTAAAGTTTGAGAAACCGACACCCGCTAGTCACCGTGGTGCATAGCACGGCGGTAAAACCAGTCTCGCGTAAGCGTCTGGCGTAATCTCGGTCCGGCCGCTTCATCCAACAATCTTGCCAACCAAAGTATGACATGCTGGTAAGCGGTATGACTTATATCGCCCACAACTCACTTGTGTTCTACTCGTGCATATGACATCTACGCATAAAACCTGGCTCGGATGCCAGTGTTGGGGAACGTAGTAATTTCAAAAATTTGCCTACGCACACACAGGATCATGGTGATGCATATCAATGAGAGGGGAGAGTGTTGTCCACGTACCCTCGTAGACCGATAGCGGAAGCGTTAGCACAACGCGGTTGATGTAGTCGTACGTCTTCACGGCCCGACCAATCAAGCACCGAAACTATGGCACCTCCGAGTTCTTGCACACGTTCAGCTCGATGACGTCCCCCGTACTCCGATCCAGCAGAATGTCGGGGAAGAGTTCCGTCAGCACGACGGCGTGGTGACGGTCTTGATGTTCTACCGTCGCAGGGCTTCGCCTAAGCACCGCTACAATATTATCAAGGAGGACTATGGTGGAGGGGGGCACCACACACAGCTAAGAGATCAGGAGATCAATTGTTGTGTCTATGGGGTGCCCCCTCCCCCGTATATGAAGGAGTGGAGGAGGGGGCCAGCCAAGGGGGTTGGCGCGCCCTAGCGGGGGAGTCCAAACCCCACCGGGAGTAGGACTCCCCCTTTTCCTGTTAGGAGAGGGGGAGGGAAGGAAGAGGAGGGAGGGAAGAAGGAAAGGGGGGCCAGCCCCCCCTCCCAATTCGGATTGGGCTTGGGGGGCGCCCCCTCCTTTCCGCTAAGGTCCAATAAGGCCCATATACCTCCCGGGGGGTTCCGATAACCTCCCGGAGCTCCGGTATTGTCCCAATCTCACTCGGAACCTTTCCAGTGTCCAAATATAGTCGTCCAATATATCAATCTTTATGTCTCGACCATTTCTAGACTCCTCGGTATGTCTGTGATCACATCCGGGACTCCGAACAACCTTTGATACATCAAAACTCATAAACTCATAATAAAACTGTCAACGAAACCTTAAGCATGCAGACCCTACGGGTTCAAGAACTATGTAGACATGACCGAGACACATTAACGGTCAATAACCAATAGCAGAACCTGGATGCTTATATTGGCTCCTACATATTCTACAAAGATCTTTATCAGTCAAACTGCATAACAACACACGTTGTTCCCTTTGTCATCGGTATGTTACTTGCCCGAGATTCGATCGTCGGTATCTCAATACCTAGTTCAATCTCGTTACCGGCAAGTCTCTTTACTCGTTACGTAATGCATCATTTTGTAACTAACTCATTAGCTACATTGCTTACAAGGCTTATAGTGATGTGCATTACCGAGAGGGCCCAGAGATACCTCTCCGACAATCAGAGTGACAAAACCTAATCTCGAAATACGCCAACTCAACATGTACCTTTGGAGACATCTGTAGAGCTCCTTTATAATCACCCAGTTACGTTGTGACGTTTGGTAGCACACAAAGTGTTCCTCCGGTAAACGGGAGTTAAATAATCTCATAGTTGTAGGAACTTGTATAAGTCATGAAGAAAGCAATAGCAACATACTAAACGATCAAGTGCTAAGCTAACGGAATGGGTCATGTCAATCACATCATTCTCCTAATAACGTGATCCCGTTAATCAAATGACAACTCATGTCTATGGTTAGGAAACATAACCATCTTTGATTAATGAGCTAGTCAAGTAGAGGCATACTAGTGACATTAAGTTTGTCTATGTATTCACACATGTATCATGTTTCCAGTTAATTCAATTCTAGCATGAATAATAAACATTTATCATGATATGAGGAAATAAATAATAACTTTATTATTGCCTCTAGGGCATATTTCCTTCAAGACTGCCATCCGAAGATCATGCAATAGAGCCTCGTATTCGGCTGCATTGTTGGAGTCTGTGTATAATATTTGGAGTACGTATTGGACCGTGTCTCCGGTGGGGGATGTCAGGACTACACTCGCTCCCAATCCGGCCAGAATTTTAGAGCCGTCGAAGTGCATGATCCAACTGGAGTACGCGTCGTACTCTTTAGGGAGTTCGGCTTCTATCCATTCGGCGACAAAGTCAGCCAGTACTTGCGACTTAATGGCCCGCCGTGGTTTGTATGTTATGTCGAACAATAGGAGCTCGATAGCCCATTTAGCAATTCGTCCCGTGGTGTCGCGGTTGTTTATTATATCGTTGAGTGGTACTTCGGAGGCCACCGTAATCGAACACTCTTGAAAGTAGTGTCGTAGCTTCTGGGATGCCATGAAGACCGCGTATGCTATCTTTTGATAGTGTGGGTATCGGGATTTGCATGGAGTGAGGACAGTGGACACATAATATACCGGCTTTTGGAGCGGGAACTTGTATCCTTCTGCTTCTCGTTCAACGACGAGCACTGCGCTTACAACCTGATGTGTTGCAACTATGTATAATAGCATAGGTTCGCCAGTATTTGGCGCAGTCAGGACTGGATTGCTGGCCAACGGGGTATTTATTACATCCAGTCCGGCCATGGCCGCATCCGTCCACTCAAAGTGTTTGGTGCATCAAAGAAGGTGGTAAAGAGGTAGTGCCTTTTCTCCTAATCGGGAGATAAAGTGGCTTAAGGCAGCCACGCATCCAGTTAATTTCTGGATATGCTTGAGGTCTGTTGGGATAGCCAACTGCGACAGAGCTCGGATTTTTGCCGGATTTTCCTCGATTCCTCTATTGGAAATGATGAAGCCGAGCAACTTCCCGGAGGGTATGCCAAAAACACATTTTTCCGGGTTGAGCTTGATGTCGTATGTTTGGAGGTTGTCGAACGTGAGTCTCAAGTCATCTATTAAAGTTTCGACGGGTCTTGTTTTTATGACCACGTCGTCCACGTATGCCTCCGCTGTTTTGTTGATTTGCTTCTCCAGGCATGTCTGAATCATTCGTTGATAGGTTGCGCCGGCATTTTTGAGCCCGAAAGGCATAGTGTTGAAACAGAAGGGGCCATATGGCGTTATGAAGGCCGTTGCGGCTTGGTCGGATTCCGCCATCTTTATTTGATGGTATCCGGAGTATGCGTCGAGTAAACATAGTGAGTTGTGTCCTGCGGTGGCGTCGATGATTTGGTCAATGCGAGGCAGGGGGAAGGGATCCTTGGGGCAGGCCTTGTTGACGTCTTTGAAATCGACACATAGGCGCCAAGATTTGTCCTTCTTTGGTACCATTACCAGATTTGCCAGCCAATCCGGATGTTTTATATCTCTGATGAATCCAGCCTCAAGTAGCTTGGCTAGCTCTTCCCCCATGGCTTGCCGTTTAAGCTCTGAGAAGCGCCTAAGAGTCTATTTGACTGGCTTATATCCTTTCATTATATTGAGGTTGTGTTCGGCCAGCCTGCGTGGGATGCCCGGCATGTCTGAAGGATGCCAGGCGAAAATGTCCCAATTCTCGCGTAGGAAGTCTCGCAGTGCGGCGTCCATTGTGGGGCTCAACTGTGTCCCGATGGAAGATGTCTTTGTGGGGTCCGTTGGATGGACCTGGAATTTGACTATCTCGTCCGCGGGCTTGAATGAGGTGGATTTGGGTCGTTTGTCGAGTATCATGTTGTCTCTGTCCATTGTGGCACGTAGCGTTGTTAGTTCTTCGGCCGCTAGGGCTTCGGATAATGCTTCCAGGGCTAGTGCGGCAGTTTTATTTTCGGCGCGGAGTGTGACGTCCGGATCACTGGCTAGAGTGATGATTCCATTGGGTCCAGGCATCTTGAGCTTCATGTACCCATAATGGGGTATAGCTTGAAAGCTCGTGAATGCATCCCGCCCTAAAAGGGCGTGGTATCCGCTGCTGAACGGGGCCACTTGGAACGTGATTTCTTCGGACCTATAATTCTCCGGCATGCCGAATACCACATCCAGTGTGATTTTTCCTGCACACCGTGCCTCCCGACTAGGGATGATTCCCCTGAAGGTCGTGCTGCTTTGCTCAATGCGGCTTTTATCAATTTCCGTCTTGTTGAGGGTTTCTTCATAGATCAAGTTTAATCCGCTTCCGCCATCCATGAGTACTTTAGTGAGCCGGAAGCCGTCCACGATTGGGCTAAGGACCAAAGCGGCTGGTGCCCGGACTGTTTGGAATTGAGGTTCGTCACTGGCACTGAAGGTTATAGTAGTGTTGCCCCACGGATTTATTTTTGCCACATGGCAAATTTCAGTGAAACTTCGATGAGCTCTCTTGCACCTATTATTTGAGGCGAAAGTCTTGAAGACTGTCAGTACCGCATTGTTGTCTTCAGCGGGATGTTGCTCTGCTTTATGGTTTACAAGAAGATCCTCGCCGCTTTTCGCTACCTATCGGAGTATCCAACATGCTCTAAGGCTATGCGTTGGCGTGGTATCCAGCGTGCTGTGAATTTTGCATGGCCCATTGAGCCACTCTTCCAATACGGTTCCACGCCATGGAGCGGGCTTTGGTTTTTTGGGAATTGGATCGGGTAACTTACGAGAGTTTGCCCTTTTAGTTTGGACGAAGGGTTTAGTGAGAGCTAGATTATCCCAGAAGTCTGTTTGGGTTTTCCAGGCGCTTTCCATCCACAGTACTTCTGTACTATGGCTGCTAAGTCAGCAAAGTGTACTATGTCACAGCGACTTATAGCATTGAGGATCCCTTTGTTCGTGCAATTTTTGCAGAAAAGTGAGATTGCGTCTTCCTCGCGATAGTCCCTGACCCTGTTTATCACAAGGAGGAATCTGGCCCAGTAGAGATGTACTGTCTCTTGGGGCTCTTGTCTGATATGGGAAAGACGGCATAAGTCTGGGTGGGCGGGCTTAGTTAGGTCCTGACCTGATCTGACATCCAGGGGCAGAGGAGCTTCCGGGCTTGACAACTCGGACTCCGGATGTTGCCCAATTTTTCTGGCCCGTTGCCCGATTCTAAGTTCGGGGTCTGGGTCACGTCCTCCCGCAAACGGGTATCCGGCTCAGAGAGCTCGATAATCCGGACATAGTTCGTCCTCAAGGTAGAGGGATAATCCATCTGTGGCTCCTCCACTACCGCTATCTCATGGGTGACCGGTGGGGATTTAATATCCCTTTAATCGGGTTTAAACCCAATCCGATCGTAGTCTGTAGCGACTCCGAGAGCGGCGATGCGATCCAAGAGCTCATTAAGGGAGGAGAGCTCCATTAGATCCATCTGTTCGGCAAGTTCCAAATTGACGTGGAGGCTATTTTTGATGACCCGAGAAGTCATCGTCGGCGCGGCCGCCGATCGGGCGGTCATGATGAAGCCGCCTAGTCGGAGAGTTTGGCCTACCGCCGGGGCTCCCCCAGAGGTGATGTTGTCCTTGATAACGAGACGAGCCATCAAGCCTTGTAGCGACGACACAGAGGAACTATATGAAACCACCAATGTCGGTGTCAAAACCGGCGGATCTCGGGTAGGGGGTCCCGAACTGTGCGTCTAAGGCTAATGGTAACACGAGGCAGGGGACACGATGTTTTACCTAGGTTCAGGCCCTCTCGATGGAGATAATACCCTACTTCCTGCTTGATTGATCTTGATGATATGAGTATTACAAGAGTTGATCTACCACGAGATCGTAGAGGCTAAACCCTAGGAGCTAGCCTATTATTCTGATTGTTGTTTTTCCTACGGACTAAACCCTCCGGTTTATATAGACATCGGAGGGGGCTAGGGTTACACAAAGTCGGTTACAGAGAAGGAGATCTAACATCCGAATCGCCAAGCTTGTCTTCCACGCAAAGGAGAGTCCCATCCGGACACGGGACGAAGTCTTGAGTCTTGTATCTTCATAGTCCAACAGTCCAGCCAAAGTATATAGTCCGGCTGTCCGGATACCCCCTAATCCAGGACTTCCTCAGTAGCCCCTGAACCAGGCTTCAATGATGATGAGTCCGGCGTGCAGATTGTCTTTGGCATTGCAAGGCGGGCTCCATCTCCGAACACTCCAAAGTAAATCTCGAACACTTAAATCGTGTCCGGTTCTGCAAGACGGTTTTCACATACCACCGTAGAGAGAACAATATTCCACGAACCGAATCCGCTGATATATTTTTCATAACCCGATATCACATTGCGGTCCGGTCCTTACCCGAACTGTTTCTCAGCCAGCTACTGCGCATATTGCGAGGCGGTTTCCTGGGCACGTCTTGTCGAAGTAGAGATCGTGCCCCCCTTATCACGGGACTTCCATCAATACAGGCGGGGGTAGCCCAACCGTACCGCCAATCGCGGCGAGTGGGGAACGAGCAGGTTCCATCAGGCAAGTAGGCAGGCGCAAAGGTTTTTATTGCCTCTATAAAGAGATAAGGCCTCTTCCTCTTTATCCACGCCTTTTCCTTCCGCTCGTCCATTCCCTTTTGCTCGAGCCCTAGCGCCCAAGCACTCGTCTTCTCCACAAAAAAGAGGTTCTCCGAAGATGTCCGGATCCGGAGCAGAAGGCAAGTGGATGGCCTCTATCGTCTAGGAGAAGGATATCAAAAAGCTTCGAGAGGCCGGGTACTTGGCCAAGAAAATCGGCCACCGTCTTCCGATGGCGGGACAGATCGTCCCTAATCCAGAACCTCACGAGAGGGTTGTGTTTCTTCCTCATTTCGTCCGCGGGCTCGGGTTTCCCCTTCACCCATTTGTTCGCAGCATCATGTATTATTACGGGATTGATTTTCATGATCTATCTCCCAACTCTTTCCTTAACATCTCAACGTTTATCGTCGCGTGTGAGGCCTTTCTCGGAATTTCGCCACACTTCGGCTTATGGCTGAAGATCTTCAATGTGAAGCCCAAGGTGGTAAACGGCGAGCATGCCGAGTGCGGAGGCGCCATGGTGAGCAAGATGCCCAAGGTCACATGGCCGACAGGCACCTTCAATGATTCCGTCAAGGAGTGGTAGCAGCAGTGGTTCTACATCACTGAGCCGCGCAGCAAAAAGTGGGCCGCCGCTCCCGAATTCAGATCCAGAGCCCCCCTGGGGCTCACGTCCTGGCCCAAGAAGGGCCTGAACTGGTCCTCGTCTGATGAGTTGTCGGTGCTCCAGACGCGCGTCAAGGGCGTGATAGACAAGGACGTAAAACTTGTTAATGTACTCCAGGTGATGTTAGTCTGCCTGGTTCTTCCTTGCCAACATCGGACCTGTAATTTGTGGGAATACGACCCAACCGAGCACCAGACCCCGCGGGAGCTCTATGGCTCCTCACACAACAATATCTTGAAGGTGCTCTTCAAGTCCGGCAAACCGTGGCCGGACTCCGCCGAGGACCGGGGGTATCAACTGTCCCGCCCCGCCTATCCGGTAAGTTATTGCTATGTTCTGTCCACCCATGTTTAGCTGGCATATCCCAAGAGAGACGCTTTATCATGCTTTCCACAATTCCCCCAGGAATGGACGAAGAAGGCAGGGCGGATACATTGTCCGACCCTGCTGCTAGAAGAACCGGTAGGACCACTTCTAACAAACATGCTGGTCCTGGCGCCTTACAAGGCGCTGAAGAAAGAGGCCCTCAAGGAGGTCAAGGAGACCCGGGGTAGCCTCCGTCGCAGCGGTGCTTCAGACACAAAATCCGAAGACTCCAAGCTCATCCTTCCTCCGAAGATGAAGAGGAGGAAGAAGACGAGTCCTCCATGGGGGGAGGAAAGAAAAGGACAGCCTCCTCATCCTTGGAAGCCGAATCTCCAAAGAGGGGAAGAGAAGAAATTCCCTTCCAGAGGCGTCCACCACGGCTACCAACAGCAGCCCGGAGTGGGATCCCAGGGCCTAGCCCCTGGTAAAATCGTGAGTACACGAAACACGCCCACGCGCCCAGGATCACTGAGGTGTAATATTTTAACTTGCGGCATACTTTGTGCAGCCCGGCGAGGCCTCGCGCCGAACAGTCCTCATCAGAGGATTCGCTGAGATCGGATGCTCTCGAGAGCGAGACGCCTTCGGAAGCCCCCTCCCCGAAGCCTGGGCGTGACATCGAGGTGTCGTCCCAGCAGGACCCAGGCCAGGAGGGCACATCTTCGGGGCCGGATACACGGCAGCAACGGTTCCCATTAGCATCGACGGCGGGGGCGATCTTAGATTCGGCCCGCAGCCGGACATAGTCCCGGAGACCTTTGAGGCTCCAGGATTAGGCAGGCAGCCCCCCTTGACGGAAGGGGGTGAGCCCGCTCCGCCAGCAACCTCTGTCCAACCAGAGCTGCGGGACAGCTTATCGACGGTGCTAAAGAGCGCTTCCATCGTCGATGAACATCGCGCCCTTATGGGTGCGGTGATTGAAAAGATTCAGTCCACTGAGAGCGGACTGAATGATTAGCCTTATAAAGGGCTTTGAGGTATGTTTTAGGATCCTTTGAAGATTGTCATAGTATGGATAGTAGCCCCTGATGCACTGTCCGGTGAAAGAGAGAACCGGACAGGGGATCAAATTTCCGCTTCGCAGGAGACTCAGTTAATGACATATATCTCTTCCTTTATAAACAGGCGTTTGTGGCGATGACCGCCTCTCATATTGCGGAAGTGTCCGGACTAAAGCAGAGTCTGGAGCGGGCCGAAGAAGAACTTGGCCGAGCGAAAAAGCAGTTGGAGGACAAGCAAGGTATACCGAAACCTTGATAAGTTTAGCACAAATAAGTAGTTGTGCCTGATGAAATTATTTATATTGTGTGCTCTAGGAGCAAATGCCGAAATTGAGGCGCTAAAAAAGGCTGTGGCCGAAGCCGACAAGAAGGTCGCCGTGGAGCAGGCTCTTCGCGAGAGGCACGAGGCCAGGATCATTGAAGCTGAAAAAAAGCTCCAGGAGGCCGTAAAGAAAAGCGAGACTTTGGAGCAGAGTCTAGCAGGGAAAGAGTCTGAACTTGCCCAAGCTCTCCAAGCCACAAATGATGTTCGGGAGGAAGCCCGAGGTGCTCTGAAGGACATTCAGGAGGCAAGGAGGATTGCGGCTGGTGAGGCTTCTTTTTTTATTTGAAGCGATTTTTATGTAGCAACAGGAGAAATTCAAAGTGACAAATTGAATTCTTATTTCTCGAGGGGCATTTGCGGACCTGCCACATAGCATATCTGATGCTGCTCAATTCTACCGGGCTGAGGAGAAGAAGACTGTGGAAAAGCATTTCTGGTCGCAGTATTTGGCGCCGAATTATCCGGTGCCATTTGTCGATCAGCTGAAGCAGCTGATCGAACTGCACCAGGCGGCCGAACTAGCCATGAAGGACTTAGTTGTCCGGCTGTGGCCCACTGAGCCAATTCCAAGCAGTTACTTCAGTCTCGTGAAGCAGATTGTTGGTGCTTGTTCTCGGCTCGAAGTCGTTAAGCGGTCGGTCTGTATAGAAGGTGCACAAATGGCATTTTCCCGTGCGAAGGTGCACTGGGGGAAGCTTGATGCTGAAAAGCTGATGACTGAGGGGCCGCCGGAGGGTAAGGAGCACCGCAAGCCTGAATTATATTATGATGGTGTCCTGAAAGGAGCCCGCCTTGTGCCGGAGCAATGTACCAAAGACATTATATTTCCCTGAAGACAGTCATGCTGTCCTTTGTAATGCGGAACGCTGGCACTTTTATTATTTATTGCCTATTATATAAAAGTTTTTCTTCCTGTGCGGCCTTTTGATATATATAAATCCTGAGAGTTGGCCAGTCGTCGGCTTCTGCCCCCACATAGAAAGTAGGGGGTGTTCGGGACAAACCTGAACACTCTTTATCCCATTTTTGGGTCCTTGAAGGAGGTGTTCAGCACAGCGAACCAGGTAATCGGACTATAGGGCTCTATCACTCTCACTTAGCCATAGGAATTCAAGTATGGTAGGCGCAGCCCCTGGTGTTCGGAAGACCATATGAGGGGATCTAATAGCACCTGATCGGAAGACCGATCCGTCGCACTCTGCATTTGTTATGGCATTATGCGGAATAAATCCTTAAAGATTTTACAACCTCTCGAACAGCTGACCAGCTCTTGTCGTATCATGACAGTCAGTTTTTGGCTTTCTCTATTGAGGTGCTCGTCCGGAAGAACCGGGACACAATCGCAGTAGTTCTCCCAGCGCTACCTTAGCCGATGGAGCGGAACATAAGGTACCAAAACATGGGAGCCGGGCAAACCCAACTAATGACCCAAGACATGATTCGGAGCTGATGCATATAGTGCTATAAGTTCAGGGTGCCGAGCGACCGAGAAGGTGGCCGGACTTTGTTGCCATATTATGGGTACAATGAAGCCCCTGGCGTAGTAGGGCATGACACTATGTGCGGGTGCCGTTATGACGAAAAAGGCGTCAATGAGGAATGACGGCCGGTAAGTGTCATGTAACTCTACATGTTGTAGTGGAGTGACACGTCTAGCTCAGTTGGTTAGAGCACCCGTTTGGTAAGCGGGAGGTCTTGAGTTCAACTCTCAATGAAAGCACCAATGTCGGTGTCAAAACCGGCGGATCTCAGGTAGGGGGTCCCGAACTGTGCGTCTAAGGCTAATGGTAACAGGAGGCAGGGGACACGATGTTTTACCCAGGTTCGGGCCCTCTCGATGGAGGTAATACCCTACTTCCTGCTTGATTGATCTTGATGATATGAGTATTACAAGAGTTGATCTACCACGAGATCGTAGAGGCTAAACCCTAGGAGCTAGCCTATGATTCTGATTGTTGTCGTCCTACGGACTATACCCTCCGGTTTATATAGAGACTGGAGGGGGCTAGGGTTACACAAAGTCAGTTACAAAGAAGGAGATCTAACATCCGAATCGCCAAGCTTGTCTTCCACGCAAAGGAGAGTCCCATCCGGACACGGGACGAAGTCTTGAGTCTTGTATCTTCAGTCCAACAGTCCGGCCAAAGTATATAGTCCGGTAGTCCGGATACCCCCTAATCCAGGACTCCCTCAACACCCCTGCAGGGTATAAACTTTCGAGAGCCGTGCCCGCGGTTATGTGGCAGATGGGAATTTGTTAATATCCGGTTGCAGAGAACTTGACACTTGACTTAATTAAAATGCATCAACCGCGTGTGTAGCCGTGATGGTCTCTTTTCGACGGAGTCCGGGAAGTGAACATGGTTTGGGTTATGTTTGGACGTAAGTAGTCTTCAGGATCACTTCTTGATCACTTCTAGATGACGACCGTTGCATAGTTTCTCTTCCTACTCCTGTACTCGCCTGTTAGCCACCATATTTTGCTTATCAATTGCTGCAAGATCTCGCGGGTTTTGAGATTTCTGAGTCCTCGTGACTCACAGATACTACCAAACAGTTGCAGGTTGCGATGATACCAGTGCAGGTGATGCAACCAAGCTCAGTTGGGAGTTCGACGAGGTCCTTGGTCGTTACTATGTTTCTTTTTCGGATGATCAGTAGTGGTGCCCAGTTGGGACGATCGGGGATCTAGCATTTGGGGTTATCTTCTTTTCATTTGGATTTGTCCGTAGTCGGACTATGTGTGTACTCTGATTGATGTATGAATTATATGATCTTTGTGTGAAGTGGCGATTGTAAGCCAACTCTATTTATCCATTTCTTGTCAATTACATGGGATTGTGTGAAAATGACCCTTCTTGCGACAAAACCACAATGCGGTTATGCCTCTAAGTCGTGCCTCGACACATGGGAGATATAGCCGCATCATGGGCGTTACAAGTTGGTATCATAGCCATCGCCGACTTAGGAGCCCCCTGCTTGATTGAATCGCTGACGTTGTTGAGTCTAGAACGAAATGTTTTGAGTCTTAGGATTATATATATCGGAGAGTAGGATTCTTTTTACTCCTCGGTCCCTTCTTCACTCTGGTAGGTCTCCTGACGTAGATGTTTTGACTTTCCTCTCCTCATTTTCACTAAAAAAATTTAGGATCACGCGGGTATCTTGGGATCGTTCCGATATTCTTGTGATGAGAACATTGTTCTTGGTGCCTCCTGACATTTAGGGATTGTGGTAGTGTCCCGGGAGTTGAGCTCCGAGGTGTTGTCGTCACAATTTTATCGTTGCAGTTCTGGAATACCTGAGTTTTCGCCGACATCGAAAATCTCTTGTATGCAGTTGTTGGTGAGATAACCTCGACGCCACCCAGTACTGGGGCGGGAGTTCGGGAGTATTGCCATAGCCCGTATAACGGATGCTTTTCGAAGGCAGAACAACAGGAACATGCTACCGGAGATGGATCACAGTTTGTTAACACTAGACGCGCAGTGCCGTGCACCGGAAGAAGAGTTGGGGCAGCGCGTCCGTGTGGATCGTCTCCTCCTCGTCCGATCTCCCTCGAACAGCCGGTCGTCCGATCCCACGTACAAGTTCGCCGGAGCGGCGCAAGTGCACCGCCTCTAATGGTATCTGCGCATGCAGGAGGAACACCGTTTGGCGGACTGCTAGGTCCGATCACACAGTCGGCAGCGAGTAGAGGTGTCTATTCGCAACACATGCAAACCCTAGTCGCAGCGCGGAAGCGATCAACCACATGAGTGTGCCATACCTCCACTTTATATAGGCGTCCGTCGCAGGCTCAACACTTGGGCCTCGCATAGACCCTAAAGTCCAAAGTCTACTCGGTCACGTTCCTAGTCCAGTTCGGATCACATCCGACCAGTGTCCTATGAACCGACCTCGTAGGTTCCTTCCCTTAAGCGCGCGACCCCTTAGGTTCAAGTTGGCTTGGTCACAGTTCGGATCACCTCCGACCTGCACGGTTGGTAGCAGCCTCTAGCAAGGCGTGCCGACCACCAAGCAGACTATGAAGCTGGTTAGGTGAACCTGTACAACATGTCACACTTCTGTTCCCTTTGCCTCACGATATATGTTGTCGGGCTCAAGGCGAGACTGTCATCCTTGTGCTAGCCCGACCTCTTTCTCGTTCCAGTGATGCCGACCACTATCTGGATTATCTCATAATCCTTGTCGCATGTCCATGCTTATCCTGGTCGGATCACACGAGGGGCCCAGAGTATATCTCTCCTAATCGGAGGGGAAAATCCCATCTTGCTCGACCATGTCTCGCAGCATGGGACTGGACAAACCGAAACCTACCTTTGTAACTACCCGATTCACGGAGTAGCGTTTAGTCGGCCCAAAGCAAGTCTGCCACCATCCCGAGTACATGCGTCAGCTCAGGTCTTAGGACATAGAATGTATGTTGTACTAGAGACTCACAGATGACATATCGCTGCGTCTCATAGTTGGGTCTTGTCCGACTCAGCCTTATCTCGACTTGGATACGACTACGTCGAATCCGACCAGACCTTTCCAAGTCCATATTATCCGGTTAGCATCCAATGCTCCATGGCTAGTGAGACCAAGCCATCGATCGTGTCATATGCCGATCTAGTCGGCTCATGGCGTCCACACAGCCCTTTCGACTAGGGACCTTTTAGGACAGTCATCATACAAAGCATAGTCCCACAAACAAGTCACGTACTTGCTAATACACATCATTGATAATGTCCAAGGACTATCTTTCTTCATAAACACATAGGAAATATCATCAGACATGATTGCCTCTAGGGCATATCTCCAACAGTCTCCCACTTGCACTAGAGTCAATCAAATAGACATCGAATGCCCATAGCTCTAACGTGCCCCTCATGCTTGGGTTGTGGAAGCGGCTTAGTCAACGGATCTACAACATTTGCATCCGTGTGAATCTTGCATAACTCTACATCACCATTCTTACGATCTTTAGTATCGGTGATATTTCCGGTCTATGTGTCCGACCTTGTGGTGATTCCTCGGCTCCTTGGCTTGTGCGATGGCACCGAATTATCACAATAAAGGTCCAACGGTTTCACGAGGCTGGGAAAATACCAAGATCATCCAGAAAATGCCGGATCCAAACACCTTCCTTTGCAGCTTCACAAGCCGCAATGTATTCGGCTTCTGTGGTAGAATCGGCCACCGTATCCTACTTGGAACTCATCCAGTCCACTGCTCCTCCGTTCAGGACGTACATGAATCCGGACTGTGATCAACAATCATCTCTATCAGTTTGGAAACTAGCATCGACGTAACCCCTTACGACGAGCTCTTCATCACCTCCATAAACTAGGAACATCTCTTTAGTCCTTTTGAGGTACTTCAAAATAGTCTTTACCACTGCCCAGCGACTCTCACCTGGGTTGGCCTGGTATCTACTTGTTAGGCTTATTGCAAAAGCAACATCAGGCCTTGTACATATCATGGCATACATGATGGATCCGATTGCAGATGCATATGGAATCCTACTCATCATGCTTTCCTCATCAGATGTTGAAGCACTCTGAGTCTCGCTTAGCCTTATACCATGTGAGAGTGGCAAGAACCCTTTCTTCGCCTCACTCATGTTGAACCGTTTCAACACTTTATCTATGTACGTGCTCTGGCTTAAGCCGAGCAGCCTCCTCGATCTATCTCTATAGATCTTAATGCCTAAAATATAGACTGCCTCACCAAGGTCTTTCATCGAAAACTTGCCATTCAATGATTCCTTGATCGAGTTTAGCATCAAAACATTGTTTCCGATCAACAATATGTCATCCACATACAAGATCAAAAACACTATCGAGCTCCCACTTAACTTCTTGTATAAACAAGAGTCCTCTTCGCTTTTGATGAAACCGAGACCAGTGATGACCTCATCAAAACGAATGTTCCACCTCCGAGATGCATGTCTCAACCCATAAATGGATCTCTTGAGCTTGCATACCTTACTAGTGCTAGTCGGATCGACAAAACCCTCGGGATGTATCATATACACGTCCTAGGTTAAACTTCCATGAAGGAAAGCCGTCTTGACATCCATCTGCCATATCTCGTAATCAAAATATGCAGCTATAGCTAGTATGATCCTCACCGACTTCAGCATCGCTACCCGCGAGTAAGTCTCGTCGTAGTCAATTCCTTGAACTTGTCCATAACCTTTAGCGACAATCCGAGCTTTGTGGATCTAAACATTTCCATCCACATCGGTTTTCTTCTTAAAGACCCATTTCCAACCAATGGCAGTTACGCCAGGTGGCGGATCAACCAAGTCCCAGACTTGATTCTCATCCATGGACTTTAACTCAGATCTCATGGCCTCCAGCCATGCCTAGGAATCTGGGCTCACCATCGCTTCCGCATACGTGGCCGGATCATCGCTTTCTAGCAACAATACATCACGCACTCTGCGCAATCTTTCCGACCTCCATGGTTCCAGTGCCGCTTCCACTACGGGTTCCCTGACTGACTCCGGTATGATCTCATCACCAGCCGAGCTGTCCCCGAGTGGTCCTCAAATTTCTTTGAGTCGAACCGTCCTCCCACTGCCTCCCGACTGATAAACTCTTTCTCAAGGAAACCCCCGTTCCGAGCAACAAACACTTTGTTCTCTTCCCAGTTGTAGAAGCTATATCCCAGGGTTTCCCTCGGATATCCCACGAATATGCATTTATCCGACTTGGGTGTAAGCTTGTCTGACATAAGTCGCTTGACAAATGCTTCACTACCCAAATCTTTAGAAAAGACAAACTGGGACTCTTCCCGATTCACATCTCATGTGGTGTCTTATCTATGGATTTTAATGGTACTCTGTTAAGTGTGAAAGCTGCCGTTTCTAGAGCGTATCCCCAGAATGACATGGGTAAATCCGATTTTCTCATCATAGACCGGACCATGTCCAACAAGGTCCTATTTCTCCGTTCCGACACGTCGTTTCTCTGTGGCGTACCTGGAGGTGTGAGCTGAGGTACTATACCTCGACTTTTCAGATGATCATCAAACTCCTGGCTCATGTACTCACCTCCACGATCAGATTGCAGAAGCTTTATAGCCTTGCCAAGCTGATTCTCAACCTCGTTTTGAAACTCTTTGAACTTTTCAAAAGTCTCCGACTTGTGCCTCATCAAATAGATATATCCATATCTACTCAATTCATCGGTAAAAGTCACGAAGTACTGATAGCCACCTCTGGCAGTTGTGCTCATTGGACCACACACATCACTATGTATAAGTTCCAATAGCTCGGACACCCTCTCGCAACTCTTTGCGAAAGGAGACTTAGTCATCTTGCCGAGCAAGCATGATTCACATGTCTCGAACGACTCAAAGTCGGACGAAGTTAGGAGCCCATTATCATGGAGCTTCTTCATGCATTTCAGACTAATGTGTCCAAGCCGGCAATGCCAGAAGTATGTCGGATTTATCTCATTAGGCTTATGCCTCTTGACATTCACGTTATAGACCGCTTCCTGTTCTAGATTCAATATAAATAGCCCATCAATAATGGGTGCATAGCCGTGGAACATACAATTCAAAAATATCGAACAACCATTGTCCTTTAAATTGAATTCATAACCTTGACTCATCAAACATGAGGCAGAAATAATGTTCCGACTAAGTGCAGGAATGTAATAACAATTATTCAATTCCATAATGAATCCGGAAGGAAGCTGGAGCTGCATCGTGCCGACCTCCAACGCAACAACTCTTGTTTTTTTGCCGACCATGATGTCAATCGCCCCTTGTGCCACACGCCTAGTTCTTACCAGCCCCTGCATCGAGTTGCAAATATGAACAACTGATCCGGTATCAAATACCCAAGAGCTACTAGGTATGTCAGTGAGGTAAATGTCTATAACATATGCAACAAGTGTACCTTCGCCTGAAGAAGCATTTCCGGCCTTCTTGCCATGCTCTGCAAGCCACTTGCTACAGTTCATCTTCCAATGACCGGTCTCCTTGCAGTGATAGCAAACGGTCTTCGAGTATGGTCCAGACTTCAGCGCAGCGGCAGAGGTTACCGTCTCCGTGCCCTTTGCCTTAGCCTTTTTCTTGGACCAACTCTTCTTGAACTTAGCCGATTTCTGCACCATCAACACTTGATGCGTGCCTTTCTTAATATCTTGCTCTGCCACCTTGAGAATCCCATGCAATTCAGTGAGCTTCTTATCCATGCCATGCATATGATAGTTCGAGATGAGCGTCCCATAGCTAAGCGGAAGAGAACCTGAACAGCATCAAGAGCAGCTCATCCAAGAGCGGGAAGCCCAACCGATCCAAAGCTTGCACATATCCGATCATCTTGATCACATGTGGGATCAGTGGATCACCTTCCTTTAGCTTGCAATCCATCAAGGATCGCCAGACGTTGAACCTTTTGGTCCTAGCCTGTGTCTGAAACATGCTCTTGAGACTCTCGATCATATCGTAAGCCTCAACATTTTTGAAATGTTGTTGCAAATCGGGCTCCATACAAGCCAGCATCATACAGCTGATCTCCATTGCTTCATCAATGAGTTTCTGGTAGGCATTCTTAGTTGTGGCATTAGCATTATCGACAGGTTCCTCTGGAAGTGGATCCTCTAGAACATGTTCCTTTTTATCATGCTTGAGAACAATTCTCAAATTCCTATACCAGGTGGTAAAGTTTGTTCCATTCAGTTTATCCTTTTCCAGAATTGTTTTCAATGCAAAGTTTGGTTGAGCAGGTGGTGCCATTGATCTACAATAGAAAATATGCAATCACTAAGCAATGTGTTTATGTAGAGTAATTCAAGCCTAAACAGAAATACTCCCACTTAAGTTAGCATCCCTCCGCAAACTCTTAGTGATTCAAGATCCGACTAGCACATGCGACTAGTGAGCTTTAGCGTCACTGCTAGACAACATGCCTATCCGGTAAGCAACTCCTTGCTAATCGTATCTCTATACGACTCATGTCGGTCGGGAAGGTATATCATACCCCGGCTCCCAACCTTCTTTGCCACAAGGCCCAAAACCGTTTTGATAGCTGTCGTGGTTTTGTCACGGAAGATGTCCTCATGAAAGGACTTAGTCGTGGAGCCATCGCTACGGGTTAGCTTGAAGGGGTTAAAGCGGACACAAGGACGCAAGAGAGTTTGTACTAGTTCGGCCGCTTCGATGAAGGTAAAAGCCTACGTCTAGTTGTGATGGAATTGATGGGGTTTCGATGACTAGGGAGCAAACAAGCTTCGCCTAAGTCTCGAGTTGTTGTCTGTTGTCCCTGAACCGCCGCCGGGTCGTCCCCTTATATACATGGGTGGCGCCGTCGGTTTACAGAGTCCCGACACCGGTTCATAGATGTCGGTCTCCACTATTCCTAACTTACAATACAAGTTACATACCGACGCCGGTTTACGGCTACAGGCCTTGAACCGGCTATGGGCCTTGAGCCCTCATCTGCCTACTTGGGCTTTAACATACTCAACTACTGACGAAGTTAACCCGGCATGTCCTGGCCGGTTTACACCCGGTAGTAATATCCCCAACATTAGGCCCCGATTGATTTGAACAGGTTCATGCCAATCCTTAGCAAAAAACTTCATCTTCATCATCTTTGTGTAGTTTGGTGAACCGCCATGCTGTCATCTTCTCTGGTCGTTGTAAACCGGCATGACGTCACCTGTCATAAAAATTTATCCACGATACCTTTTTTGTTTAATGGATCTGCGACAATTGAGGCGACAGCTCCGTTTCCAAACTCGCGGCCCCTTGATTTTCGCGCCTCACACATGTCCCTTGCTTTATAAATAAGACCGAAGAGTCATTTCTTTTTCCCCTTCGTGCCCTTCTGCTTCATCTTCCTCGCGTCGCCCAGCTTCGGAGCTCCGCCGCCGCCGTCAACTTCTGCACCAACCTTGGCCGCTGCATCACCCTGAACATACCAGAGCATCGCGGCGATCTTCCATTTCTTCCTCAGCTCTGGTAAGTCTTCTATCTTTTCATCATAGATCTGTTCTAGGGTTTCCATGTTCTTCAGCGTTCATCGCTTGCTTCTTGTTCATATGATAAATATTAGACAAGTCTGTAAATCTTTGTTCTGCATAGCGGTAGTTTTTATCATCCGTCGTCACTTGCGCATCTCAAAACCATAGATCTTGATGTATCCTTGCTCATTGATTCGGTATTGCTCCCTTTTGGACCTTGAATATGTATCTCTTTTCTGAACATGTTCCAGATCCAAAACTGTGATGTAATTTTGTGAAACCTGTTTTCACACACCTACTCATCTGCAATCTTGACTCTTCCACGTTTCAGACCAGGCGGTTTAACTTTGTAGAAAAATTGACAACTCGGTATATACCATTAGTCCCCTTGTTGAACCGCCAGGATTCCCTAGCTAAGTATTGCCACTTTGCAGAACTCCGGTTTATAAGTAAGTGCTTCCGGTTTAACAATGAATGCATCAATGTATACCCTTCCAACATATTCTTGAACCGGTATTACTGCTTTGCAGATTACACCATGGCCAAGCAAGTGTACGAGTGCAACTGGGTCCCTTCTCGAGTGACCGAGACTCAACTGAATAACCGAGTCCAAACCGGCGCTTTAGGCAAAAAAGATGTCGTTCACTGGAGGGTCCCTGGCCCAGAATGTCCTCCAAAACCCAAAGATGGAGAGGTTGTTGTTTTTGCTAACCATCTAGACCGGGGCTTCAGTCCGCCCGGTTCAAAGTTTTATCGGGATGTCTTGGCCAACTTCCAACTGCGTCCACAAGATATTGGCCCCAACTCCGTAACCAACATCTGTCACTTTCAAGTGCTCTGTGAGGAGTTCTTTCAAGAGGAGCCCACAGTTGAATTATTCAGAGATTGCTTCCATCTGAACCGCCGCACCAAATTTACTGACGGTCCCAATACCGAGTTAGGTGGTATGGCGATTCAAAAGAGGAAAGAGGTCACTTACACTCATGCCAAACTGCACAACCATCCCAAAGAGTGGAATCAAACATGGTTTTACTGCAAAGATACTTCTCCTGATGGAGAAAATCCCTTGCCGGGTTACCGTCTGGAGCGGCTAAGCAACACACATCCCTTCCCCCAGAGACTGACTGCTAAGGAAAGAAGCAAATATGCTCCTCAGCTATCCAAACTCAGGGCCTTCATGGCTAACGGGTTGACAGGGGTTGACCTTGCTCGCTGCTGGATATCTTGGAGTATATTGCCCTTAAGCCTGCGCTCCGGTTTGATGTGCGAATACACAGGAGATGCAAAAGACCCTCTACGGCATATTGAGATCCAACTGATAGTGACGAGGTTACTGAGGCTGTGAAGAGGATATTGAATGAACCGGAAGCTGCTTGCGCTCAAACCGGCCTGCCTCCCTTTTGTGCCACTAACAAACTGCCAGCCGTAAGACTCATATCTTATGCCTTCATGAATTCTGACTATGTTTAAGCACCCTTTGTTGACATTAACATCTTTTAAACAGGGTGATGATCCATTTTGGAGCAAGAAGCCTCCACAAGAGAAACCGGAGAAAACAACCCGGCTCAAAACCAGAGTTGTGAAGAAACCGGCCAATAGGAAGAGAACCACTGCATCCTCCGATCCACCAGCTGACGATGATGTGGGTAATCCGGACCTTGAGGTAGAGCTTGACTCACTTGGTTTATTTTTCACACACCTTATTGATAATGATTATTGCCAGGATGACGCTGAAGTCAGTCACGCTGATGTTGTAGAGGTAATCGCTCTTTCTTCCGATTCAAACCCTTTGCCTTCACTAAAAATCCGTCGGGCAAACCGGAAAGTTAAATTTTCTCATCCTCTTGCTTATTTGGACCCAAACTTTCTTATGAAGACACAACATCATGAAGCTCGCCGCACAACCCGGCACAGCGGCCAGGTAGTTACCTCCGCCGGTTTACCGAACAGTCCGGTTCGGAAACACCGTTCAGAGGTCTCTAACTGTTTCGTAAATTCTTATCCTAAAGCGGGTTGTTTTCGTCAACCTCTTAATCCATCTGACTCCGATTATCAGGGCACTTCTCGTTCTTCTTCCGGTGAGTCGTCAGCCACCCAGCTCCCACCACTCAAAACGGTGCTTGGGTGAGCCATATTCCTTATAATGTTGTTTGATATATCACTTTCAATATTCACTGGACTGATCCGTCTTTTTCCTTTCAGGGCCAAGCCTAGGCCAAGCAAGAAAGCTCGTCTGGACAAAGCGGCAGAAGAAAACGACGCTCCTGAACCGGACAAAATACCAGATCCCGAAGAACACATCCACGACGATGTGCTGAACGACCCACCATCGCAAGATCATGATGTTACTGCTGAAGAGGCACATGTTGATGCCACAGGCCCTTTTAATCAGCCCACAAGTCCTGTCCAGACTGACAAAACAACGAGCCCATCAAAGCATACTGATAAACCGGCGACCCCAGTGCGGACCGGTGAAGCCAAAGATGATGATGTTGTTATTACTGGCGTTGGTCGTTCCGAGCCAGGCAATCCTGTCGCTTTATCAAATCACGCTGCCAAAGATGAATTTGCTGCATTTGGCAAAGGCAAATGGAATGCTGATTTGTCCACTTATGCCGCTCTGAACACCCAAGATCTTAATTCCGGCTATCTGAATCGGCTATATACCAGTCGTGATTATGAAGCCGGTCTGGTAAATATGATGAAAGACAAATATGAGGTAAATTCCATATGACTCTCTGCTTGTATATTTCAATCTGTCAACTCCAATAGGACCCAAGTGACGGTTTTAAGATATCAACTTAAACCGGGACTTTCCAATGTGAACTTGAACGCAGCCGGTTCAACTTAATGCAGTTAAACCGGGCCTTTATATAATAAGAATTCCCGTGTCACTGAAGGACAGAGCAAATAGGCATTAGCCCCCAAGTGCCAAGTTAAATACTTGTATTGAGCATGGGACTTATATAGAAATTGTATGATGAAAAGCAAATATGCATTAGCCCCCAAGTACCGAGGGCATAACTTGTTATGTGGTTGGTACTTCAAACCTGCACCGTAATCTTTATCAAATGATTATCTGTATGTAGGCTGGTCTGAGCAAGAAAGAAAGTCAAATCGCCGATCTGCAAGAAAATCTGAAGTCCCGGCAAGCTGAAACCTCCAATGCAAAAAATGAATTAACCAGCGCTTTAAGCGTCATGGAAAAGCTTAAAGAGGGTTTCTACAAGGAGCGGGCGGATTGGGCCACTGAAAAAGCCGCTTTAACTCAACGGGCAGAGAAGGCCGAGGCTGCACTCAAAGCGGTGGTGGATGAATTGACCAGTGTAAAACGGCAAGTGCATGCCATGACCGCTGCTGTCTTTGGTAAGCCTTCTTTATTTCTAAAATAATGAGGACTTCTCATGTAACTGTCGGTTTACTGACCCTTTGAATGATACAGGGACACGTATTGGTCACTTGGGATCAGATGTGCGGAAGAAATTGAAAGCCGCCTATACATTGATAGAACAACTGTATACTGGTGCGCAACGGATCATCTGTACTGCTTCTCACCACAATCCGGCGCCCACCTTGATCCAGGACACTATTAAAACGTTGTCGACGCTTCCTGCCCGGGTTGAAGAGTTAAAGAAATCTGCTGCTAGAACCGGTGCTTTAAATGCCTTAATCCGGGCAAAAGCATGGGTGCCGGATTTTGATCCTGTTGAACCAGCCCAGGGCTTCCCGAGCTTGAAGGAAGACGGGACAGAGTTCAGCGAAGAGGATCTCCGAGCTATAAACCGGGAAGTGCGCCCTCTGGCTTGTCAATTGGTTGAAGAGGCAGACTTGTCTCACTATCAAGCTCAGTACGATGGTCAAAACAAACGAGTGGTTGCACCAATTCCTGAAGTGGAGAACCTTATACCTCCAATCCGTAAGCATACTTACGCTCCTGACATTGAACCATCGTTGATGATCAATGATGAAGCTGTCTTTCAAGCATTAACGGGAATCGACTGGACAACTGTTGATTTCCAGCCGCTGGGTAGGGAAGCAGAGGTTGAAGCGGCGCAAGATGACCCGCAACCATCAGGCCAAGCTGGAGACCAAGCATGAACCAGAAGCCAGTTTAAATTACTGCTCCTTTATGTTACGCAAAAAACAATTATCTTATCTGGGCACCGTGTTGCCTTGTAATAGACTAGCTGCCACACTTGGTTTTGATATGCCTTCGTGCATACTTAGTGCAACTTATGCTTCCGTTGAATCATCAATCTTAAACTGTTGTCTGCAGCCAAAAAGCTTAAAACACCGCTGTGGTTGTATCACCAGGCGGGTCATAATATCTATGTATATGAAATCACAGATAATATCTTAGATTTAAACATATGATCGAATATGGAAATATATGATACCTGCCATCGTAGGGCATGAAGTTGGATGTGCCAATCTTGAAACGGAGTTTTAAGAAACCCACTCTGCTGGAGGAGAAAAATAGCTCCTGTGAATATAAGGTCGGTTTACCAGGTAAACCGTTCCGGGTTACAATGAACACCGGTGTTACTCCATAATAGGATGTTAACAAAAAATCAAACCGGGCAAAGAGTCTCCGGATTAAGAGTGGACCATGTTCCGGCAACTGACAGTCGAACCGGTTTAGTAATTGTCGTTTTAAAAACACAACAAGAGAAATATGCAAAAAGAGAAACGAATTTCAAGCAAAGACAAAGATAGAATCATTTGCAAAAAGAGTTTGTTGAGCCGATCAAGTGGCATTACCATGGTCGGACACGACCAAGCCCCCGATAGGCGTAGCTATGGTTCAAGTCAGCCAGGTCCCCAAATGATGCAGTGGCATTACGCCGATCAAGAGGTGTAGCGATGGTTCGGGTTCGACCAAAGCCCCCAAGTGATTTTGTGGCCTTAGGCCGATCAAGAGGCGTGACTGGTTCAGACGTGACCAAGTCCCCAAGTGATTCTGTGCCTTTCTCCTATCAAAGGGTGTTGCATTGGTTCGGACACGACCAATCCCCCAAGTGATATGATATACAGCTTTTTGAAAGAGCTAACTCAAGGGGTAAACCGGAGGCCGCTTTAAGACAAAAAATCCGTGTAACCACACATGATGTAAAAATAACAGAGACCCCGCTTTAGCTAAGGCTCCGGTTTATTGTACTGATCATAATATATACATTGTCATAATATGTACATAAGTAGAGCCTATGGCTCAAGTATAGTAAGGCCGAAGATGAGCTATGTTCTAAGGCCTGTTGGTCTCCTCCTCTGATGTACGTGAGTCTTTATGCTCTCGAATATCGATCAGATAGTATGACCCGTTGTGCAGATTCTTGCTGACCACGAAAGGTCCCTCCCAAGGTGGGGATAGCTTGTGCATATCAGTCTGGTCTTGGATGAGCCGGAGCACCAAATCTCCTTCTTGAAAGGTTCTGGTTCTAACCCGGCGACTGTGATAGCGACGAATATCCTGTTGGTAAATCGCCGAACGGGCAGCTGCGATGTCACGCTCCTCGTCCAACAGGTCCAAAGCATCTTGCCGTGCTACCTCATTGTCCACTTCAACATAAGCTGCTACACGAGGTGAATCATGACGGATATCACTGGGGAGAACCGCCTCCGCTCCGTAGACCATGAAGAACGGTGTGTATCCTGTCGATCTGTTGGACGTAGTATTGATGCTCCATCATACAGATGGTAACTCCTCAACCCAACAACCCGGCGTCCGCTGCAAAAGAACCATAAGCCGGGGTTTGATGCCTCGTAAGATCTCTTGGTTAGCCCTCTCTGCTTGTCCATTGGAATGTGGATGAGCCACTGATGAAACGTCAAGTCGGATGTGCTCACGTTCATAGAACTCCTTCATAGCACCCTTGGACAGGTTGGTACCATTATCAGTAATGATGCTGTGTGGAAAGCCAAACCAGAAAATCACCTTTTTGATGAATTGAACCGCCGTGGCTACATCACACTTGCTAACGGGCTCCGCCTCCACCCACTTTGTAAACTTGTCAACCGCCACCAAAAGGTGGGTCTTCTTGTCCTTGGACCTTTTGAAAGGCCCAACCATATCCAGCCCCCAAGTTGCAAATGGCCAAGTAATTGGAATCATCCTCAATTCTTGAGCCGGCACATGAGTGCATCTTGAGAACTTCTGACAGCCGTCACATCGCCTAACCAGGTCCTCTGCATCAGCATGAGCAGTCAACCAATAGAAGCCGTGACGAAACGCCTTAGACACCAAAGACTTTGAACCGGCATGGTGACCACAATCCCCTTCGTGGATTTCGCGCAAGATTTCACAGTCTTCCTCAGGAGACACACAACTTTGAAACGCCCCTGACACACTGCAATGATGTAACTCGCCATTGACAACAGTCATGGACTTGGATCGCCGGATTATCTGCCTGGCCAGAGTCTCATCCTCTGGTAACTCGCCCAGGTTCATGTACGCTAGATAAGGAACCGTCCAATCCGGAATGACATGAAGAGCCGCCACCAATTGAGCCTCTGGGTCAGGAATAGCCAAATCCACTTCACCAGGGAGCTTGACAGACGGGTTATGCAGAACATCCAAGAAGACATTAGGCGGGACCGGTTTACATTGAGAGCCCAGCCGGCTTAAAGCGTCCGCCGCTTCGTTCTTCCGTCTGTCCATGTGATCCACCTGATATCCTTTGATGTGACCTGCAACAATATCCACCTCACGATGATATGTTGCCATGAGCGGATCCTTGGAATCCCAAGTGCCAGATACTTGTTGGGCCACCAGGTCCGAGTCACTGAAGCACTTAACTCGGCTGAGATTCATCTCCTTAGCCATCCGGAGACCATGGAGTAAAGCTTCGTACTCAGCTGCATTGTTAGTACAAGGGAACATTAAGCAGAGAACGTAACAGAACTTATCACCTCGTGGGGAAGTTAACACGACTCCAGCCCCCGAGCCCTCCAATTGCGTGGACCCATCAAAATGAATAGTCCAATAAGTGTAATCCGGCTTTTCTTCAGGTGCTTGTAGTTCCGTCCAATCATTGATGAAATCTACAAGTGCTTGAGATTTAACCGCCGTTCGAGGTATGTATTTCAGTCCGTGCGGCCCAAGCTCTATAGCCCACTTGGCAACCCGGCCAGTTGCCTCCCTGTTCTGAACTATATCACCCAAAGGAGCAGAGCTGACCACTGTGATGGGATGTCCCTAGAAGTATTGCTTAAGCTTCCGGCTTGCCCTAAAAACTCCATACACCAGCTTCTGCCAATGCGGGTACCTTTGCTTGGACTCAATAAGCACCTCGCTGATATAGTAAACCGGACGCTGAACCGGATATTCCTTGCCCGCTTCTTTGCGCTCCACCACAATAGCTACGCTGACTGCACGAGCATTAGCTGCCACATATAGTAGCAATGGTTCCTTATCAATCGGAACAACAAGAATAGGCGGATTGGCTAGCTGCCGCTTTAAATCCTCAAACGCTTTATCGGCAAATTGAACTCGCATTTAATTGATCTGCTTTTCTTGAAGATCGATACAAAGGGATCGCCTTCTCACCGGCGGTGATAAACCGGCTCAACGCGGCAATCCGGCCTGCCAAGTGTTGAACATCATTGATACACTTCGGTTTAGCCAGGGAGGTGATAGCTGTGATCTTCTCCGGATTAGCCTCAATTCCCCTGTTGGATACCAGAAAAACCAATAACTTGCCTGCCGGTACACCAAAAACACACTTGGCTGGGTTGAGCATCATCTTGTATGTCCGCATGTTATCAAAGGTTTCCTTCAAATCGTCAACCAGAGTCTCCTTCTCCCTTGACTTAACCACAATATCGTCCACATAGGCATGTACATTACGACCGATTTGCTTATGAAGGCAATTATGTACACACCGTTGATAAGTTGCCTGGGCACTCTTGAGCCCAAAGGGCATAGATACATAGCAGAAGGCTCCAAAGGGAGTTATGAACGCCGTCTTCTCCTGGTCCTTAACTGCCATCTTGATCTGATGATAACCAGAATATGCATCCAGAAAACTCAAACGCTCACAACCCGCAGTAGCATCAATAATCTGATCGATGCGGGGGAGGGCAAAAGGATCTGCTGGACAAGCCTTGTAAAGGTCTATGTAATCCACACACATGCACCAGGTGCCGTTTTTCTTAAGGACCAGCACCGGATTAGCCAGCCATTCAGGATGGAAAACTTCAACAATAAAGCCAACCGCTAAGAGCCTGGCCACCTCCTCTCCAATAGCTTTGCGCCTTTCTTCGTTAAACCGGCGGAGAAACTGTTTCACCGGTTTGTACTTAGGATCGACATTAAGAGTGTGCTCAGCGAGTTCCCTCGGTACACCTAGCATGTCAGAAGGCTTCCATGCAAAAATGTCCCGATTCTCACGGATGAACTCGATGAGCGCGCTTTCCTATTTCAGATCAAAGTTGGTACTGATACTGAACTGCTTGGACGAACCGCTGGGTACGAAGTCAACAAGCTTAGTCTCAGCTGCCGATTTGAACTTTAGGGCCGGATCATGCCCTGTAGTTGGCTTCTTCAACGGAGTCATGTCCGCCGGATCAACATTATCCTTGTAGTATTTCAACTCTTCCGTGGCACAAATCGACTCTGCATAGGCCGCATCACCTTCTTCACACTCCAAAGCAATCTTGTGACTTCCATGAACAGTTATTGTCCCCTTGTGACCCGGCATCTTGAGCTGCAAATAAATATAACAGGGTCGTGCCATAAATTTGGCATAAGCCGGCCGCCCAAATAGGGCGTGATATGGGCTCCGGATCTTCACCACCTCAAAAGTCAATGTCTCTGACCTGGAATCATGATCGTCTCCAAAGGCCACTTCCAGAGCTATCTTGCCAACAGGATATGCTGACTTACCAGGTACCACACCATGGAATACCATATTGGACGGTTTCAGATTTTTATCTGTTAGCCCCATACGGCGGAAGGTCTCATAGTATAGGATATTAATACTGCTCCCTCCATCCATGAACACCTTGGTGAATTTATAACCTCCCACCTGAGGTGCCACCACCAACGCTAGCTGACCCGGATTGTCCACCCGGGGAGGGTGATCCTCTCTGCTCCATACGATTGGCTGTTCAGACCAGCGTAAATAACGAGGCACGGCCGGTTCAACAGAATTCACCGCTCGCTTGTGAAGCTTCCGGTCTCGCTTATCCAAGCTAGTAGTGAAGACATGATATTGCCCGCTTTTCAACTGCTTTGGATTGCTCTGATAACCCGACTGTTGCTGCTGCTGGTTGTAACCACCCTGGTTATTCTAATTATTTTGATTGTTATGTCCACCCTGATTACCATTGAAGCCTGAACCGGAATTTCCTCCACCGTGACCCAGCCCATGGAATCCGGATCCTGAGCTACCACCTGATCCGTGATCATATCGGAAAGCATTAGAATTCTTGAACTCCTGCATAATGTAACAATCCTTCCAAAGGTGGTTGGCTGGCATCTCCTTCGTCCCGTGCTTTGGACAGGGCTGGTTTAATAGATAGGTCAGGCGGTCCGGGTTAGGACTTGGAGCTCCACCGTGATTCGATGGTTTACCCTTTCGTCGCTGGCCCTTGTCATGCGTGCTAGTATTAGCCACAAAGTCCATGCTGCTATCTGCTTTACGCTTACCTCCGTTTCCATGACCTGTCGTGTTGTGTTGCTGCCCTTTGGAGTTGTTGCTCTTCTGTCCCTTCCCTGTCTTGTCATCATCAGACTCGGGATCCTTGGTACTATCAGAATCAGCATACTTCACTAACGCAGCCATGAGGGTCCCCATATCATTACAATGGCGCTTCATCCGTCCCAATTTCAACTTCAGAGGCTTAAACCGGCAGTTGCCTTCCAAGGTTATAACTGCGGTATCAGCGTTGATACGGTCTGATGAATGTAAAATTTCCGAGACCCGCCGCACCCATCGGGTTGTTGACTCGCCTTCCTCCTGGACATAGGCCGCTAAGTCCACTATTGACATGGGCTGCTTACATGTATCCTTGAAATTCTGGATAAACCGGGCTCGCAACTGGGCCCATGAACTGATAGAATTGGTCGGTAAGCTTTTTAACCAAGTACGGGTTGTCCCTTCAAGCATAATGGTGAAATACTTCGCACACGCCGCCTCATCCACATCAAGCGTATCCATGGCCATCTCATAGCTCTCCACCCATGTTTCTGGAGACAAATCGGCAGTGTAATTTGGCACCTTGCGCGGGCCCTTGAAATCCTTGGGCAGGCGCACATTGCGTAAAGCGGGGACAAGACAGGGCACCCAAAGAACTAGAAGTAACCCCTGGCTCGACCGAGGTGGTTGGACGAACCGGCGTAAGCTGACGATCCTCATACTGTGCCGCTAACTCGGCCTCCCTGCGTGCCCGGGCCCGGTCCACCACTTCCTGAGCATCACCAATACCACCTGCCGGATTATTGCCACGGGGCGCTTCACGGTTCCGTGCATTAATTGACATGGCCGGTTCATCCATACGCCTGCTGTAGCTCCGGCTTGGACGAGGGGTGGAATGAATCCATTCACGGCTGTATGAATATGCTTCCTGTTGAATCAAGGCTGTCCGAAGAAGCTCCTTAACCCGGCGCGTCTCCACCGCCTGCGGAGAATCACCTTCAATCGGGATGGCCTCCAGTCGTGAAGCGGCAGTGACAAGATTGTCCATTGGATTGGAATAATGACCCGGTGGCGTCGGGGCAGGCTGAGGCACGATATTGTTCTGTCGAGGCGGCTCATCAGGCGGCTGAACCGGCACGCCCGGTCCAGGTGCCTCCGCCCGGTTTATCACCGGCGGGTTACTAGTTCCTGCTCCTGGGGTGTTAAATAATTTCTGGCTTCGAAAACCGGAGGCAAGCGAGACCGGTGCTTCCTCTTCAGGACTTAATGCGACGCGGTCTGATCCAGCATACGCCTATAGGCCTGCGCATCCAAAGCGGCCCGCTATGCGACCATCCTGTCGTTCTTGGCTGCTAGGTCAGCCTTGGCCTGAGCGATCTGTTCCCTCACCTTTTCAACTTCCGCGTTGTGGGCATCCTGATCTGCTGGGTTAGCCTCTGCCATAAGCACATCCAACGCATCAAACAGATCAGATAAAACTTGAGCCGGCGGGTGCACAGGGCCTCCTGCCCCGGCAGCCGTCGCCGTTGCTGACCCGGAGATCATTACTGCTGCAGTCGAAGAGTGGATCGCCGCCTGTGTACCGGCCATGAATATTCCAACCCGGTTGGGCAGATCAGAGGGGTCCGGAATACTCTCGCCATCAGAACAGCCCCCAATCCGGCCGTCTTGTAGCTGATACAACGATTCGGTTTCTCCGATTGAGGATTCGTCGCCGGAATAAATGACGGTCTCGCTACCAGATTCCGATCCATCCTCATATTCCCCTCCGTGGATGACTCCCACGAAGGCACGCTTCACGGCCAGTTTAACATGGGCAGATCACGCACGCTGAGCCGTTTCGACGAGGTCGGTGCAGATGTCCGGCTCAGGGCCCGGTTCACCGATCTTGCCGATGAATACGTGTATGCCACCAAAGGGGACCCGGTACCCGTACTCAATCGAGCCGGCCTCGGGGCCCCACCCTGCATTGTCGATGTAGAGCTTGCCGCGACGACTCTTGGTCATCCAGCCCACAGCATAGCCCTTGAGTCCTTTGAAGTTGCCCTCCAAGAACTTGAAACCATCGTGCGATAGCCCCACGATGGGCGCCAACGGTCGTGGTTTTGTCACGGCAGATGTCCTCATGAAAGGACTTAGTCATGGAGCCATCGCTATGGGTTAGCTTGAAGGGGTTAAAGCGGACACAAGGACGCAAGAGAGTTTATACTAGTTCGGCCCCTTCGATGAAGGTAAAAGCCTACGTCTAGTTGTGATGGAATTGATGGGGTTTCAATGACTAGGGAGCAAACAAGCTTCGCCTAAGTCTCGAGTTGTTGTCTGTTGTCCCTGAACCGCCGCCGGGTCGTCCCCTTATATACATGGGTGGCGCCCGTCGGTTTATAGAGTCCCGACACCGGTTCATAGATGTATCCGGCTCGGTCTCCATTATTCCTAACTTACAATACAAGTTACATACCGACGCCGGTTTATGGCTACAGGCCTTGAACTGGTTATGGGCCTTGAGCCCTCATCTGCCTACTTGGGCATTAACATACTCAACTACTGACAAAGTTAACTCGGCCTGTCCTGGCCGGTTTACACCCAGTAGTAATATCCCCAACAATAGCCTTGTCAAGTTAACCTGATGCAGTGCATGTCCATGTCCGACACGAACCCTTCAGTTCAAGGACACCTAGCAGCACCCCAATTTTATGAGCCCACTACTAGACGTACTTGACGTGCGAAGGTGCAACATCGGGGATGGCAATTCGCTTGATATTCATGAGGGATCATTCTACCATTCTAGCATGCATAGAAACAAAGAAGCATAACAATCACAAATAAACACATATTGTGAAATAGTATGGCTCCTTCATGGACGTTCTTCCAGGTCGGCTCCGACTCCGATGACCATCTAGAAACTCCATCCTGTTTGTTACACCAGGACGCCAAGCCACCAACCTGATCTCTATTATCCAACTACTACAACTAGTAATGAATTTACATAGAGTCACAAGTCGACACGCAGGTCGTTATAGAATATAATGACAGCACTTTGGCTCCTGCCGGCTGACAAACATGACACGCAGGCCATGTATAAATTACACACATGCATCACATACACATGAGCCATACTATTCACATCAAACATGCAAAACAAAGTTATGCATAGAATCGCATTCTACCAGTTTGTGTGTCGGGTACGAAATACACGGCGCTACGCACATGGCGGTCCCGCTAGCCGGTCAGCGGGCGGGGTTTGAAGGGACGTTTTCGGAAATCATAGATCACATCTGAACTCCGATCAAGCCGAATTTTCTAATCTGACCGATCTTATCGATCATCGCGAGTACGATTCGGGTTTACGTTTCACTATTAACCCCGATGGCGGATGACCGACCGGTAGGGGTAGATCGTGTCACGAGCTCATCGATCCCGATTGACAGAAAACATAGCATCAACGATCCCCATGTGCAGTTGATCACATCAACCGTGCACATAGCCGATCTCATAAACAACAACAGATCTCATTTGCTGCCTCTACATATCAAATATGCATACGATCTGAATCCAAATCCTATAGCGGAGGCTCCGATACCACTGTTGGGTTCTACGGTAGGGTGCGTCGACTGCAAAATAAAAAAATTCCTACACGCAGAACAACAGGAACATGCTATGGGAGATGGATCACAGTTCGTTACCACTAGACGCGCAGTGCCGTGCAGCGGAAGAAGACTTGGGGCAGCGCGTCCGCGTGGATCGTCTCCTCCTCGTCTGATCTCCCTCGAACAGTCGGTCGTCCGATCCCACGTACAAGTTCGCCGGAGCGGCGCAAGTGCACCGCCTCTAACGGTATCCGCGCGTGCAGGAGGAACACCGTGCGGCGGACTGCTAGGTCCGATCACACAGTCGGCGGCGAGTGGATTCGCAACACATGCAAACCCTAGTCGCAGCACCGAAGCGATCAACCGCATGAGTGTGCCATACCTCCACTTTATATAGGCGTCCGTCGCAGGCTCAACACTTGAGCCTCGCACGGACCCTAAAGCCCAAAGTCTACTCGGTCACGTTCCTAGTCCAGTTCGGATCACATCCGACCAGTGTGCTATGAACCGGCCTCGTAGGTTCCTTCCCTTAAGCGCGCGACCCCCTAGGTTCAAGTCGGCTTGGTCACAGTTCGGATCACCTCCAACCTGCACGGTTGGTAGCGGCCTCTAGCAAGGCATGCCGACCACCAAGCGGACAATGAAGCTGGTTAGGTGAACTTGTACAACATGTCACACTTCTGTTCCCTTTGCCTCACGATATATGTTGTCGGGCTCAAGGCGAGACTGTCATCCTTGTGCTAGCCCGACCTCTTTCTCGTTCCAGTGATGCCGACCACTATCCGGATTATCTCATAATCCTTGTTGCATGGCCATGCTTATCCTAGTCAGATCACACGAGGGGCCCAGAGTATATCTCTCCTAATCGGAGGGGAAAATCCCATCTTGCTCGACCATGTCTCGCAGCATGGGACTGGACAAACCCGAAACCTACCTTTGTAACTACCCAGTCACGGAGTAGCGTTTGGTCGGCCCAAAGCAAGTCTGCCACCATCCCGAGTACATGCGTCAGCTCAGGTCTTAGGACATAGAATGTATGTTGTACTAGATACTCATGACATATCGCTGCGTCTCATAGTTGGGTCTTGTCCGACTCGGCCTTATCTCGACTCGGATCCGACTATGTCAAATCTGACCAGACCTTTCCAAGTCCATATTATCCGGTTAGCATCCAATGCTCCATGGCTAGTGAGACCAAGCCATCGACTGTGTCGTATGCCAGTCTAGTCGGATGCGCGTCCACACAGCCCTTTCGACTAGGGACCTTTTAGGACAGTCATCATACAACGCATAGTCCCACAAACAAGTTACGTACTTGCTAATACACATCATTGATAATGTCCAAGGACTATCTTTATTCGTAAACACATAGGAAATATCATCATACATGATTACCTCTAGGGCATATCTCCAACATTTTACCTTTCCGACAGATGCATGATATGAGATTGGGGTTCGATGTCTAGTGGTCTGCCTATCCACGGTCATTTTTACAGTGGTCTCGTTGTGTCTTAATGAGTCCTTGGCTATGCTGACTCGGGGACGCTTCGTATGTCATGTGCACTGCCTTGTACATGATGGTGTTGTACGATCGAGCCCGTGTGGGCCCCACCACGAAAACTTCGGACGAAATCTCTATCATGTGTTTGTTTCCGGCTTATTCTGCAAGCCAAATCCTTTTGTTTTATTTTGATTGGGGTATTCGAGTTGCTTCGAAGTCAAATGTGGATTCCATACCTTTTCCCTATGCGGTGTTCTCATATTGCTATGTGAATACTAATCCTTCTTGATCATCGAGGTCGTCATGTTAATTCTTTTCCAACCGGCATGCTTCTCTTCAAGTGGATCCGATCATTTCAACATTTGCAAGATCAATCCTAAGTTTTTCTCAACGATATCCATTCCATCTGCCCTAATTTGCCTTTGTTCTCCCGCCCTCCCACCCTTTTTCTTCAAGGACTCAGATTTATTAATCAAGTATCCTTTTATTGATGGGAAGTCTCTCCATTCTTTTCCGTCAATGTTCTTATCCGGTGATTCTCAGGAAGATACTAACGGAGCTTCAAGTTTATTTTTCTTCGTCTCTTTTCTTCTCCGGTGGATTAATTTCAAGCTTCGTTGTTGATCATATCTCTTCCTTTTGTTTCACATATCTTCCCATGTGAATTTCTTATCCAAGGCTCTCTTATTTATTCACCTCTCCCAGTTCATATCTGGAGTGTTGAAGATATCTCGGAAAATTCGTGTTTCCATTTTCAATCCATTCAAGTTATTTTGAGGTTGTTATCTCATTCAAGCCATTAAATTCAACCGGTGCAATCCCCCCTTTCAATCAATCGTTCAACAGTGTATCTTTTTAGTGGGCCCTAACCCACAGGTTTTTTTCCAGGATCTTACCTGACTCTTCTAATTTTCCCGGAGCTATTCCCAAATTCTTTTCGAAGCTTGACGTAAGAATGAACCTCATCAGGCAGATGTTTTCCAAGATCGATTTCAAATTATTTTTTTCAGTGTTGGCTCAACCTCTTTGTTTTTCATTCTCCCGGAGTATCTCAACAATTCATGGTGGTGTTTCTCGTCATCATTCTCGGATTTTGAAGCCCGAAGAAGAGTTCCTCTTAAATCCTTACCCGTTCTTCCAAATATGCGTAGTTCAAGCTTGATGCCATCCTCTCATAATTGTTTTCGATTGTGAGAATTCTTTTCACCCATCCAGAGCATTTCATGATTTGTTTCCATTTCTTTCCTCCGAAGGCCATCATGTGATAATTCTTCATTCTCAGCATGTAGCTATCGTTCTCCAAATCTTACCGGTGCATCGTTCAAATATCCTCTAATCAGTTCATGATCTCTTTGTTCTCATGTATCTAAATCCCCTCAAGTATCTTCATTCGTTTTCCAATTCTTCCCGGTGAATTGTGCCTTTGCTACTCTCTTTTCCAATTCTTACGGCGGTTTGTTCAATATTCCTCTTCCTATGTTCTCATATTAATTTATTCGTTGTTTAAATCCTACCGGTGGATCGTTGAAGACTTTTCTCTAGTTTACGCTACATCTCTCGTAATCCTTTCTAAGGGAATAAGTAGTATGCCAAATCCGTTGCTTGTCATCAATTTAAATTGGTGAAGGATATGCATAACATAATTCTTATTATTGTTTCATCCAAGTGATCTAGTTTCTTCTTGCCAGAGTTGTTCGTCATGTCACATTTATCGGTTCGAGATGCTTCATGTTTTCTTTTCCGGAGTTCCAAGTTCTCCGCATTATCTCGTTGCGAAGCTCCATCTAAATCATTGCAAGGCTTCACCTTGTGTTTTCAACTTCTCTTTCTTTTTATCATCCATTTATTACCGGGGTTCTTCATGGAGACTCTACATGGTGGTTCATCAAGGATTCCTTTCATTCTTCAATTGTTCCTCAAGATTTCTCTCAAAGCTAAGATCCGCCAAGCTATACTCAAAAATAAACATGGTGCCCAACATGTTTTTTTCTGAGGAGTTCAAGTATTCTTCTTCTTGCATTTCGAAGTGCAATTCTGTCTACCTTATCTTTTGAGGTGGTGTTATATCATTCTTGTCAATTTCCATTCATGTTTCGCGATTCACATGTTGTCAAGAATGAGGTATTTTAAATCCATTAATCTCTTTGTTGGAGTTATCTTGTGTCATATTTCACCTAAAGCCTTCCCTAAGGAATGTTGCTATTGTGGTGATTAACAATGGTCCAAGTTATCTCTCTATCGTCTTGGTGGAAGAAGTTTTTCATCTCGTTGGTGTTATCAATTATATTATTTGTTTCCGTAGTGGCAGAATTTGGCCTCAATTTTGAGAAGTTTTCCATAAGCCCGCTACAAGCCTATTCGTTTCGTTGTTGGTTTTCCAACAACTCCGTTCTAACCTTTTTGGAAGGGTGCTTTCCAAGCTCAGTTGTGGAAGAAGTTGGCATTTTCTTCTCCATTCTGTTATTCCAATGATCTATCTTCTATTCTTTCTTCCAGAGGCATTGTGATGTTGCTCTTTTCACTCATCATCTCGAGGTGTGAGGATCGTGTTCTTTTCGTGCTTATCCATTTAACCGGAGTGTTGTGTCATCTCTTCAAGTTCTTTTCATCTTATCAAGTCTTGCATCTTGTTTCAACCGGAGTGCTTGCATGTACTTCTTGTCCATTGCAACCATTTTCTTATGTCTTTGAACCTACAAGGTTCTTGTATTGTTCCTTGTTCCTCTTGCCGAACAGAGTGTTTTAAATTTTGTTCACCTCCGTCGTGTCATTTCTTCAAGCTTTGTGACTTCTCAAGGTTTGTTGGTTTCACTCTTTTGTCAAAGAAGCAACTTAGTTTTACCTCTTCTCTTCCTCTTCCGTTTCTCCGGTGCCATCCTAGATCTCGGGACGAGATCCTCTTGTAGTGGTGGAGTGTTGTAACACCCCGGATGTAACTTTCCATAATTGTAACTCCAACTCTTGCCATTTCCGGCTATGTGTTGTGATATTTCCTCCGTGGTTGGGTTTTTGTCTTTCGTTTTGCATTTTGTTCATGTCATGCATCTCATCTCATAGCATCATGCGCATTGTATCTGCATGTTTTCATAAAGCTTGCATCTGTTCGTAGTTGCCGCGTTCCCCCTTGCCTTCGTTGACCGATCTGAGTCCAACCGGGTTTTCGATTCCCTCTTGTCTGACCGTTTGACCCTCTCTACACTTTGCTCAGACCCCTCGCGCGCGTCCGAAAGTTGTCCTGAACCCGACCCGCTCTGTCATTACCAATGGGTCCGGATCATCCACAAACATCTATAAAACATCTCGGTTTTCTTATTTGGACTTCCTACTTATTTATTCTCGACCGCCCAATTATGATGGGACGGACCGCGTTAACCCCTATCCTAATCCCCTACCTATATAAATAGTCCAACCCTGGACCAATCCCAAAAATCTAGCCCCTTGTCCCATCCATCCCTAGCCGCGCTTCCACCCACTCAGCTCTTCATCGGAATCCCTCCCGATCCACCCACCTCTCCTTGATTTCAGCCACCGGCCAGTCACCGTCGAACCTACGCAACCGGCGCTCTCCTATGGATCCCCTCGATTCATCCAGCCGAGCGCCTCCTCCTTCCTCTGCCTGCTATCCCGCGCCTCTGCTTGTTCTTCTCGAGGACCAGCAGAGCTCACGCGTTTCCTCCGCCTCGTCCCTGCCACCGACAGCAGGAGCAGCTCCTGCATCCCCGACCCCTAGCACCTCCATCGTCGTCGTCTAAGATGAGCGCCGCCCTGGTTCCCTTTCTCTCCTTCCTCCGGTTTGCTCTTCTCATCTCTCTCTCTGTGCGTTGCAGCAGCATCCCTGCGCCATGGAGCTCCGAGCCCGCTGGCCCGCCTCTGCTTCGATCCGGCAGGGAACACTACTAGAAAAAAGGCCGTTAGTGGCGCACCTGTTTTTGCTATTAATGGCGCACTATAGGTGCGCCACTATTAACACGCCACTAGTAACAAATAATAATGGCGCACCTCTGGTGCGCCACTAGTATCCCAGATAATAGTGGCGCACCACATAGTGCGCCATTACTATGTCCAACAGTGCGCCATTACTATGCCTCCTAGGGGGCCATATTTACCTTCACCTATGCCCCCAAGTGCGCCATTACTATGCCCCATAATGCGCCACTGGTATTTAGCCTTGGTGCGCCAATAATTCTCAATATGGTGCGCCACTACTATGAATATTAGGAATTATTATTTTTTGCTTTTCTGGTATTTGCACAGGTTACAAAATACGTTACAACACAGAATATAAACATCACACAATAGAATTCATCATATTAGTCTCCAAATTCGAAATAGCGAACAAAGTTAAAACATTAGCCAAGTTTAGGTCTCGAGACATTAGCAAAGTTCATCATATTAGCCGAGTTTGTCGTCACATTACAAAGTCGATATCGATCACCTAAAATACCATCACATAGAAGAGAGTTGCGGTCACGATGAGCATCATCGCGATGAAACTAGTCTTCACCAGGTTCCTCCTCCGCTCCCTCCTCTCTCCCGCTAGATAGCGCGCGTATCTAGCTTCCGCCTCCGCCCTAGTGGTGTACCCTTTGTAATTGTTACCGCTGAAACAGTGAACCTGTCTCTGACACTCCTCCCAGTCGTCGTAGACTCCGGGAACCTTACCCTTGTACACGACATACGACGGCATCTCTATGCACTAGACAAACAAAACATTAGTAGCAATTCACAGATAATATATAAGCAATATATAAGTATGCAACAAAAGGACTAGAAGAGAAAAGCAACACATTAATAGCACGATTCATGGTCCTACTAATAAATAGCATCGATTACATATAAGTTGAATGACTGTCCAAACTAAAGAGACATACAAATTCATTAAAGTTTAATTACAACATGAGCTAATCGATATTTCAGAACTACATAGCATCAATACTTTCGACTCAATTCAGGGACCGGAGCGTGGATGAAGCCGCCGTCTATCGTGATGGTCATGAATGTGCGGTCGTTGTCAGCCTGAATTTGTAGCGTTGTATCTATTTCACTGTTGGACGGTTGATATTTGAGGTAGAACTGCCCCGAGGTACGAAGGACATCTTGAAAGATGATTTCCGCAAACTCCGACTGGATGCGTAAGAATTCTTGTCTGATGTCCGCGTCCTGGATTGCGACAAGCGTGCGGCCCAGTCTTTGAGATTATTTTGTAGCATAAGGTGATTATGGTCCCGTACGATCGCCCGCATGTGATGGAGGGCGTAGTAGGAATCCTTCTGACTGCCAGGCGGCAGCTTGATGCAGGGGAACATTGTTATGTGGGTGAACACGTGCTTGCCGTACCTACAAATTGGCCTCCTGAAGGTGCCTCCAAATTTGGCATAGCCGGGGAGAGCATCATCAAGAACTTTCTTGATATTTGTGTAGTCTTTCTTCGACTGACGGTCTGAGTCGAAATACGTGGCCAAGGAATATTTCGTGCTTAAGAGGATGAGTGTGCAATGTGTGTCACTGCACAAAACACGGAATGTTAGAAAAAAAAGAACGATCGAAGAAATCATATGTTACGGGGCGGTGAGGGGATGACTTACTCGGAAAAGTAAGGCACGAGGAAGTTATCCTTATCTGGGTTCGCCAGAATGACACCTTCGAGGTATGAACTCGCAACTTGCCGGTCCCCAGCGCTGCCCAAGATATTGGCACGCATGTAGAAGGGGTCGACTATCACGATGTCCGGGGTCTTGTCTCTAATGATCCGCATCTCCATACTGAGCGAAAATAGCCGAATGAAGGTGTAGTGTAGCGGATGAAGGTTAAACATAGCAAATATGTCATCAAACCACAGGATGATCATACGCTTGATGGTGCTATCGACAAAGCCCTTGCCCTCTGGCACCTTGGCCACGAAAACCGGGTATGCCACATCATTCTCAGAGAGACGCCGCTTCTCCATAGAAAGAACACAGTCATGCAGACTCCGCATGGCACTGGTTGCAGCATTGAGTAGATTAGTCGGTAGCATCGGCCTACCCGCCACATGCACCCTCCTCTCGATATCCTTAGGTATTGGTGGCCCGTCCTGAGCACGGATCATACTCGGTGCCGGTTGGCTCGCACCCTTGTTATTTTTTCTTTCCCGTCCCTTCTGCTTCTTCTACTGTAATGGGATCGAGTTCTGCTCAGAGACAACCTTCTTGAGTGTGTTGGGGCTGATAATATTTCGCACCTCGCCTATTTGAGTCTCGGTGAAGGCGGCAGCTGGAGGCATCTCCTGAGAACTGAACGCCAGATGTCGTGGATTTGTCATGGCAGATGTCCTAGTGTAAGGACTTAGTCACGAAGCCAATGCATCTATGTGGTAGCTTGAAGGGGGTTGAGCGGAATCGAGAGACGCAACACACAAGAAGAGGATTTAGACAGCTTCGGACCCCGGGAAACATCATCCGGTAATAACCCTACATGCTGTTTGTGGCTAGGTCTCATTATGATCATGAGGGAGTCGCCGTAAGCCGGCTCTCCTCTTTGTGTCTAGCCCTAGATCTTGTTTCTTCTTGCCTCTCCTCTTTGGGGAGCCCTACCCCTCCTTATATAAGTTGAAGGGGCGGCTTACATGTAGAGTCCTATTAGGATTAGAACTAACTTATTCTCTATTACAAGTCGGATACAAGTACGGGTCTTGCTTCCTCGTAAAGGAAATTTTCCTCATGCCTTTTGTCTTAAGCCGGCCCACCATAATATGAGCCGGCCTACTGGGCCTTGGGCTTAGTCTTCTATGTGACCCGCCGTCGGGGTCATCTGTGAGTCGTCTGACCTGTGAGCCGCCAGACCCATGAGTGGCCAGTCCTACGGTGGGTCGTCGGTGAAGCGTCAAGTCCGGCCGGGTCATACTTCCGGCCGGGTCATACCGCAGGGTATATCCCCGACATTAGCCCCTAGTTTAATTTGGATTTATCCATGTTAAACTGATCCTGTAAAACAAACACAAGAACAACTTTGACAGATTGTGTTCCGGGTTAAAAAAAATTGTACGCCGGCACCTGATCATCCTTAATTCCTTGTGCTCCGGGTTAAATATTCCCCTGAGACGGGACCTGATTATCCTTAAGTCCAATTGCCATTTCCTTTATCTAGAAAATCCACTTGAGTCGGCTTGCAAGGCGCCGGCTTAAATAATTTTGGTCTTCAAATACTCATCTGATATTCAGCCGGCTTGAAGATGTAAAACTTGCTGGTTTATCATTACCAAAAACTACCAGATTATAAAACAGATGATACCAGGTCATAATTGTTGTTGACACCGGTTTACGTAATTGATCCTCCTGATTTGCTCAAAACTGATAATTTGAAGATTTTTGTCCCTTATATCCATATTACCTGTAGCCCCCAAGTCTTGAGCAGAACAAAGTGATGGTTTAAGACTTGCTCCAATAAATGTTGCAACCTTGAAGAAATCCGGTTTATTCATCTCAATCATATAAACTGAATATTCCACACATTTAGCCCCCAAGTGCGGGTTGTCATGCTTGCAGCAACTCGGGACTTATAATTGCTATGCTCATGAAAACTTCAACCAGTGTAGCCCCCAAGGGCGGGTCATTATGCAATAACGAACAGGGACTTTGTAGATATAACCATGTAAATTTGAACAGCAATGTGTAGCCCCCAAGGGCCGGCTTAGTAAGATAATACTGAGCTGGGACTTTGTATATAATTGACAATAACATCATATAATATAGTCTCCACCATGGGGCTTGAACCCACGTCTACAAGGTTAAGAGCTTTGTACTCCACCAACTGAATAGTGGACCGTTCAATATAATGGATTAATGCTTGTGTACCTTGAATTTTTGACAGGAGCAATTGGTAGCCCCCAAGGGCCGGCTCATTTAAAATGTGATGAGTCGGGTCTTCAATAAGTTGAGCAAAAAATGTCTTTGCATTAGCCCCCAAGTGCCATGGTGCATGCTGGCAGTGACATGGGACTTGTATATTCGATGTAATCTCGATTTGAACAATGTAGCCCCCAAGTGCCGGGTCGTAAGCCTGCAGCGACTTGGGACTATTTCCTCCATTGTAAAAATAAATCATGCCCATTGATAAAAATAATAGCATTGCGCTAAAGCGACTTTGAAAACCTCCATCATAACACTGGTTATTATGAAATCCAGCCAGTTTATTGATAATCACAATAGAAATCTAGCCATGTCATTATGAAATCCAGCCAGTTTTGGCTATTCCAGATTTAAATAATACAATTCGGTATGAAAACCTCAATCATTCAATGTCATTATGAAATCCATCCAGTTTTGGCTATTTAAAGATTTGAATACCTCATCGGTTGACAAGTAAATCCGGAGTTTAAATACCTGGCGGCTCTTGGCCGATGATGACTTAATGCGCATTCATTGTAAGCGGAATTTTTGTAACCTCACGGCTTATAGCCTTTGAGAAAATCCAGAATGGATACCCCTTTTGAAACATCAATTTTAATGATGAGCTTGAACTTAATATAAGTCATAGTTCTACAAATCCGGCACAGAGTTTAAACAACATATGCCCTGGCGACTTAATCAAAAGCCAGGGCCGACTTAAACATGATCATGTATAAACAATATTATACCTGTGATATTGAATCGTACTGCCGGCTTATGATACCTGTGAAGTAAGGAGATAACCCAATCTTTAGAAGCCAAAACCTCCAAATGTTCATAACTGTCATATACTGGCGACTTATCGTCCAAAGTCAAGCCGGGTTAAATAGAAACCACTCATATATGCTTCAGATATGATCAAAAAAGCCTCAAGTAAAATCCAAAAAATTGTTCACAAAAAGAGACTTCAAAAATTTTGAGGCTTCTGATTCGAATACGATCAGAAAACCGTTCCAAAGGGGTTAAGCGAAGATTCGAATACGATCATATAGCCCCCAGTGGCTTTGGCGTTGCCGATCAAGAGGGTACCGACAGCTATGTTCTCTTTGGTTCGAATACGACCTATGTTTGAACAGGAAGCCCCCAAATGACCTTGAGAGTTGTTTAACGACGCTGATTCGAATACGATCCACATCGAACCCAAATGGGTTGAGCTATGATTCGGATACGATCAAGAAGACCCCTAGTGGGTTTGGCAGTGTGCCAATCAAAAGGGTACCGACGGCTATGTTCTCTTTGGTTCGAATACGACCTATGTTTGAACAGGAAGCCCCCAAGTGAACATATAAATTTTGGCATTGCGCCGATCCTGAGGGTACCGATAGCTATGCTCGATGAACAGGAAGCCCCCAAGTGACCATAATAAGATAAGCCGTAAGGCAGGATACCCATGTTTGAACCGCGCATCATGGCAGCAAGCTCTTTTTGGCACCCTTTAATCTTTCTGAGAACTCGAACTTGCGAGAGGTTAATTCTTTTTGAACCGGAACTTTAAACCGGATTTGAAAGCTTCAAAACTTTGTGAGAGATAAATTTACCTTGAACCGGATTTGAGAGCTTCAAAGTTTTGTGGTAAATAAATTTCCCTTAAACCGGTTTTTAAACAGGATATGAAGAGCTTCAGTGCTTTGTGGGAGAAAGAAGTCTCTTGAACCGGATTTTTAAACCGGAAGCATCATTGTGAGCCGGAATTTTTCTGACGACCTTTTAAATTTTCATTGATAGAGCAGTAATCTCCGGGGCCGGGTTACTTTTCCCTCTAATAACCCGGAGTTCTTGAATGCATTGAAACCGGACAATTCTGCCGAGTCATGTCATTGTAGCCCCCGAGTCTCAAGATGACTTGAGGAGTTGGCTTGAGATTCTCCATATTTGACCATAGCAGAAGGTGTATAGCATTGGCGTTGATAGCGCAATGTGAATCCACAGAAGGTTGAGGTGACTACGGCAGGTTTATAAATGATCTCGTATGAGCCGTGTCAGCAACTCGGCCAATGGTTCCTTCCAACTGGCTATTTGAAGTTTAACCCAACTGTAGTGGCGGCGACTTGTGCGGCTGCCCATTGAGCCATCCAGTGCAGATGGCGGCTGATAATACATGATAATTGGCCTCCAATTTGTTGGAAGAAAACCGGGCTTCCCAAGCAGTGACTTGCTCATACTCAATAAACAGCTCATGCAGACAGGTGCGGCCCAGTGTGTTAATGTAGACCAGGCCGCGAGAGGCGTACGGTAAAAACGACCACAACATCTGAGGCGGCACAGATAGATGAACCGGTCGTGGCGTTGTAAGCCGGTGCGGACGGGAAAGTTGTTCTCCTTGTTGTAAGCCAGCTTGGTCGCGAGAGACGACCACGGCGTTGTAAGCCAGTGCGGGAGTCCGTTGACGACCACCTGTGCTAAAAGATGTTTGCGTGCCTCCATCTCCGCGGTATAATATAACTTTTTGTCATAAATAATTGCCCTACATAAACAATATTGCAGACCAAGGCAAAGATAAACTTGTTCTTTGACAAAACAATATGTGGTAATAAAACAATTTTAGATGGATATTACCTGATTTGTTCGGACGACGGATGATCCCTTTTATGAACAACCTTTAGTATTTGCAACGGCGATTTAGCCCCTCTCCTCACAAAAGGGGATTAATCACAGCACTGTAGCCATCACCCACAAAATAATTCCCTTTCTCTTGCAGTATATTGTTGGAAATATGCCCTAGAGGAAATAATAAAATGGTTATTATTATATTTCTTTGTTCATGATAATTGTCTATTATTCATGCTATAATTGTGTTATCCGGAAATTGTAACACATGTGTGAATACATAGACCACAACATGTCCCTATTGAGCCTCTAGTTGACTAGCTCGTTGATCAACAGATAGTCATGGTTTCCTGACTATGGACATTGGATGTCATTGATAACGGGATCACATAATTAGGAGAATGATGTGATGGACAAGACCCAATCCTAAGCATAGCACAAAGATCGTGTAGTTCGTTTGCTAGAGCTTTTCCAAATGTCAAGTATCATTTCCTTAGACCATGAGATTGTGCAACTCCAGGATACCGTAGGAGTGCTTTGGGTGTGCCAAACGTCACAACGTAACTGGATGGCTAGACTGGGATTTGTCACTCCGTATGACAGAGAGGTATCTCTGGGCCCACTCGGTAATGCATCATCATAATGAGCTCAATGTGATCAAGTGGTTGATCACGGGATCATGCATTATGGTACAAGTAAAGTGACTTGCCGGTAACGAGATTGAACGAGGTATTGGGATACCGACGATCGAGTCTCAGGCAAGTAACGTACCGATTGACAAAGGGAATTGTATAGGGGATTGATTGAATCCTCGACATCGTGGTTCATCCGATGAGATCATCGAGGAGCTTGTGGGAGCCAACATGGGTATCCAGATCCCGCTGTTGGTTATTGACCGGAGAGTCGCCTCGGTCATGTCGCATGTCTCCGAACCCGTAGGGTCTACACACTTAAGGTTCGGTGGCGCTAGGGTTGTAGAGATATTAGTATGCAGTAACCGAAAGTTGTTCGAGTCCGGATGAGATCCCTGACGTCACAAGGAGTTCGGAATGGTCCGGAGGTAAAGATTTATATATAGGAAGTCAAGTTTCGCCATCGGGAAAGTTTGGGGTCACGGTATTGTACCGACCACCGGAAGGGTCCTGGGTCCACCGGTGGGGCCACCTATCCCGGAGGGCCCCATGGGCTGAAGTGGAGAGGGGAACCAGCCCCTGGTGGGCTGGTGCACCCCCCTTGGGCCTCCTCCTGCGCCTAGGGCAGGAAACCCTAGGGGTGGGGGGCGCCCCCCTTGGCTTGGGGGGCAAGCCACCCCTTGGCCGCCCCCTTGGAGATCCCATCTCCTAGGGCCGGCGCCCCCCCAGGGGGCCTATATATAGTGGGGGGAGGGAGGGCAGCCGCACCCTAGCCCCTGGCGCCTCCCTTTCCCTCTCCAACACCCCCTCCTCTCCGTAGAGCTTGGCGAAGCCCTGCCGAGATCCCCGCTGCATCCACCACCACGCCGTTGTGCTGCTGGATCTCCATCAACCTCTCCTTCCCCCTTTATGGATCAAGAAGGAGGATACGTCTTCCCAAACCGTACGTGTGTTGAACGCGGAGGTGCCGTCCGTTCGGCGCTCGGTCATCGGTGATTTGGATCACGACGAGTACGACTCCATCAACCCTGTTCTCTTAAACGCTTCCGCTCGCGATCTACAAGGGTATGTAGATGCACTCCTCTCTCCCTCGTTGCTAGATAACTCCATAGATTAATCTTGGTGATGCGTAGAATTTTTTTGATTTCTGCTACGTTCCCCAACAGTGGCATCAAGAGCTAGGTCTATGCGTAGTTACTATGCACGAGTAGAACACAAAGCAGTTGTGGGCGTAGATGTTGTCAATTTTCTTGCCACTACTAGTCTTATCTTGCTTCAGCGGCATCGTGGGATGAAGCGGCCCGGACCGAGCTTACATGTACGCTTACGTGAGACAGGTTCCACCGACTGACATGCACTAGTTGCATAAGGTGGCTAGCGGGTGTCTGTCTCTCCCACTTTAGTTGGAGCGGATTCGATGAAAAGGGTCCTTATGAAGGGTAAATAGAAATTGGCATATCATGTTGTGGTTTTACGTAGGTAAGAAACGTTCTTGCGAGAAACCTATAACAGCCACGTAAAAACATGCAACAACAGTTAGAGGACGTCTAACTTGTTTTTGCAGCAAGTGTTTTGTGATGTGATATGGCCAAAGGATGTGATGAATGATATATGTGATGTATGAGATAATCATGTTCTTGTAATAGGAATCACAACTTGCATGTCGATGAGTATGACAACCGGCAGGAGCCATAGGAGTTATCTTTATTTTTTGTATGACCTGCGTGTCATTGAATAACGCCATGTAAATTACTTTACTTTATTGCTAAACGCGTTAGCCATAGAAGTAGAAGTAATCGTTGGCGTGACAACTTCATGAAGACACGATGATGGAGATCATGGTGTCATGCCGGTGACGAAGATGATCATGGCGCCCCGAAGATGGAGATCAAAGGAGCAATATGATATTGGCCATATCATGTCACTATTTGATTGCATGTGATGTTTATCATGTTTTGCTTCTTATTTGCTTAGAACGACGGTAATAAATAAGATGATCCCTTATAATAATTTCAAGAAAGTGTTCCCCCTAACTGTGCACCGTTACGAAGGTTCGTTGTTTCGAAGCACCACGTGATGATCGGGTGTGATAGATTCTAACGTTCGAATACAACGGGTGTACACGCAATACACTTAGGTTGACTTGACGAGCCTAGCATGTACAAACATGGCCTCGGAACACGGAAGACCAAAAGGTCGAGCATGAGTCATATAGAAGATACGATCAACATGAAGATGTTCACCGACGTTGACTAGTCTGTCTCATGTGATGATCGGACACGGCCTAGTTGACTCGGATCATGTTTCACTTAGATGACTAGAGGGATGTCTATCTGAGTGGGAGTTCATTGAATAATTTGATTAGATGAACTTAATTATCATGAACTTAGTCTAAAATCTTTACAATATGTCTTGTAGATCAAATGGCCCACGCTAATGTTGCCCTCAACTTCAATGCATTCCTAGAGAAAACCAAGCTGAAAGATGATGGCAGCAACTATACGGATTGGGTCCGGAACCTGAGGATCATCCTCATAGCTGCCAAGCAAGATTATGTCCTAGAAGCACCGATAGGTGAAGCACCCATCCCAGAGAACCAAGACGTTATGAACGCTTGGCAGTCTCGTGCTGATGATTACTCCCTCGTTCAGTGCGGCATGCTTTACAGCTTAGAACCGGGGCTCCAAAAGCGTTTTGAGCAACACGGAGCATATGAGATGTTCGAAGAGCTGAAAATGGTTTTCCAAGCTCATGCACGAGTCAAGAGATATGAAGTCTCCGACAAGTTCTTCAGCTGTAAGATGGAGGAAAATAGTTCTGTCAGTGAGCACATACTCAAGATGTCTGGGTTGCACAACCGCTTGACTCAGCTGGGAGTTAATCTCCCGGATGACGCGGTCATTGACAGGATCCTTCAGTCGCTTCCACCGAGCTACAAGAGCTTTGTGATGAACTTCAATATGCAGGGGATGGAAAAGACCATTCTTGAGGTATATTCAATGCTGAAATCAGCGGAGGTGGAGATCAAAAAGGAACATCAAGTGTTGATGGTGAATAAAACCACTAAGTTTAAGAAAGTCAAGGGTAAGAATAACTTCAAGAAGGACGGCAAGGGAGTTGCTGCGCCTGGTAAGCCAGTTGCCGGGAAGAAGCCAAAGAATGGACCCAAGCCTGAGACTGAGTGCTTTTATTGCAAGGGAAGTGGTCACTGGAAGCGGAACTGCCCCAAATACTTAGCGGACAAGAAGGCCGGCAACACTAAAGGTATATGTGATATACATGTAATTGATGTGTACCTTACCAAGACTCGTAGTAGCTCCCAGGTATTTGATACCGGTGCGGTTGCTCATATTTGTAACTCAAAGCAGAGCTGCGGAATAAGCGGAGGCTGGCGAAGGACGAGGTGACGATGTGCGTCGGGAATGGTTCCAAGGTCGATGTGATCGCCGTCGGCACGCTACCTCTACATTTACCTATGGGATTAGTTTTAAACCTCAATAATTGTTATTTAGTGCCAGCTTTGAGCATGAACATTGTATCGGATCTCGTTTAATTGAGATGGCTACTCATTTAAATCCAAGAATAATGGTTGTTCTATTTATATGAGAGATATGTTTTATGGTCATGCCCGCTGGTGAATGGTTTATTCTTAATGAATCTCGGCGTAATGTTACACATATTCATAGTGTGAATACCAAAAGATGTAAAGTTGATAACGATAGTCCCACATACTTGTGGCACTTGCCGCCTTGGTCACATTGGTGTCAAGCGCATGAAGAAGCTCCATGCTGATGGACTTTTAGAGTCTCTCGATTATAAATCATTTGACACATGCGAACCATGCCTTATGGGGAAAATGACCAAGACTCTGTTCTCCGGAACAATGGAGCGAGCAACCAACTTGTTGGAAATCATACATACCGATGTGTGCGGTCCAATGAGCGTTGGGGATCATGGAGGATATTGTTATGTTCTCACTCTCACTGATGACTTGAGTAGATATGGGTATGTTTACTTAATGAAACACAAGTCTGAGACCTTTGAAAAGTTCAAGGCATTTCAGAGTGAGGTTGAGAATCAACGTGACAGGAAAATAAAGTTCTTACGATCAGATCGTGGGGGAGAATATTTAAGTCACGAATTTGGTACGCACTTAAGGAAATGTGGAATCGTTTCACAACTCACGCTGCCTGGAACACCTCAGCGTAACGGTGTGTCCGAATGTCATAATCGCACTCTATTGGATAGGGTGCGATTCATGATGTCACTCACCGATTTACCGCTATCATTTTGGGGATACGCTCTAGAGACAGCTGCATTTACTTTAAATAGGGCTCCATCGAAATCCGTTGAGACGACACCGTATGAATTATGGTTTGGGAAGAAACCTAAGCTGTCGTTTCTAAAAGTTTGGGGATGCGATGCTTATGTCAAGAAACTTCAACCTGAAAAGCTCGAACCCAAGTCGGAAAAATGCGTCTTCATAGGATACCCTAAGGAAACCATTGGGTATACCTTCTACCTCAGATCCGAAGGCAAGATCTTTGTTGCCAAGAACGGGTCCTTTCTGGAGAAAGAGTTTCTCTCGAAAGAAGTAAGTGGGAGGCAAGTAGAGCTTGATGAAGTACTACCTCTTGAAACGGTAAGCAGCGCAGCTTAGGAAGATGTTCCTGTGGTGCCTGCACCGACTAGAGAGGAGCTTAATGATGATGATCAAGGTACTTAGGATCAAGCTCCTAATGAACTTCGTAGGTCCACAAGGACACGTTCCGCACCAGAGTGGTATGGCAACCCTGTCTTGGAAATCATGTTGTTAGACAACGGTGAACCTTCGAACTATGAAGAAGCGATGGCGGGCCCGGATTCCGACAAATGGCTAGAAGCCATCAAATCCGAGATAGGATCCATGTATGAAAATGAAGTATGGACTTTTACTGACTTGCCCGATGATCGGCGAGCCATAGAAAATAAATGGATCTTTAAGAAGAAGACAGACGCGGATGGTAATGTGACCATCTATAAGGCTCGACTTGTCGCTAAGGGTTATTGACAAATTCAAGGGGTTGACTACGATGAGACTTTCTCACCCATAGCGAAGCTGAAGTCTGTCTGAATCATGTTAGCTATTGCCGCATTCTATGATTATGAGATATGGCAAATGGACGTTGTCGGTGTCAAAACCGGCGGATCTCGGGTAGGGGGTCCCGAACTATGCGTCTAGGCGGATGGTAACAGGAGACAAGGGACACAATGTTTTTACCCAGGTTCGGGCCCTCTCGATCGAGGTAATACCCTACTCCTTCTTGATTAATATTGATGATATGGGTAGTACAAGAGTAGATCTACCACGAGATCGAGGAGGCTAAACCCTAGAAGCTAGCCTATGGTATGATTGTTGTTCGTCCTACGGACTAAAACCCTCCGGTTTATATAGACACCGGATAGGTTAGGGTTACATAGAGTCGGTTACAATGGTAGGAGATCTACATATCCGTATCGCCAAGCTTGCCTTCCACGCCAAGGAAAGTCCCATCCGGACACGGGACGATGACTTCAATCTTGTATCTTCATAGTCTTGGAGTCTGGCCACGAGGATAGTTCGGCTATCCGGACACCCCTAGTCCAGACTCCTCAAGAGCCCCCTCGAACCAGGCTTCAATGACGATTTAGTCCGGCGTGCATATTGTCTTCGGCATTGCAAGGCGGGTTCCTCCTCCGAATACTTCATAGAAGGTTTTGAACACAAGGATAGTGTCCGGCTCTGCAAAACAAGCTCCACATACCACCGTAGAGAGAATAATTTTTGCACAGATTAGCTAACGTATTCCTCGGCATGACATCACACCACGGCCAGGCCTTTATATGAATCATTTTTTACTGTTCCACCTCAGCGCGTTTAGCGAGGCGGTTTCCCTGGCACGTCTTATCAAAGCATAGATCGTGCCCCCCTTATTCCGGGATTCCCATCAATATGGACGTGGGTAACCCATCTGCGCCATTGATTACGGCGCTTGGGAGATAAGCGAGTTTTACCAGGCTGGCGGGGGACGCATAGCTTCGTCTGTCCATATAAGGGGATAAGGATCCACCTTTTCGCTTACGCCTTCTTCCTCCTTTGCTCATCCATTCACGCACACTCGAGCTCCAGCGCCCAAGTCCGCACACCCCACCTCAACCTTCTCCAACTATGTCCGGAGCGGGAGACAGGTGGATGGCCTCCTCCGTCATGGAAGGGCACATCACAAAGCTACGGGAGGCCGGATACTTGTCCGGCGAAATCGCGTGTCGGCTACCCGACGAGGGGCAGCTCATTCCAACCCCCAGGCCCCATGAGAGGGTGGTGTTTCTCCCCCACTTTCTCCGCGGACTAGGTTTTCCACTTCACCCATTTGTCCGGGGGCTCATGTTCTACTACGGCCTGGACTTCCACGATCTGGCCCCGAATTTCATCCTCAACATCTCGGCGTTCATCTCGTGTGCGAGGCCTTCCTCTGCATCCAGCCCCACTTCGGCTTATGGCTGAAGATCTTCAATGTCAGGCCGAAGGTAGTGGGCGGCCGTCAAGCGGAGTGCGGAGGCGCCATGGTCGGCAAGATGGCCAAAGTCCTATGGCTCGAGGGCTCCTTCGTGGAGACAATAAAGGGGTGGCAATCGGGGTGGTTCTATATCACCGAGCCGCGTGACCCCAAATGGGCGGCGGCCCCCGAATTCAGATCTGGCTTCCCCACACGGCTCTCATCATGGAAAGAGACGGGCCTGACATGGGGAAATTCGGATGAGCTATCCGGACTCCAAACATGCGTCCGAAACCTGGTGGACAAGAATCTCAGGCTTGTCAACGTAATCCAGGTGATGCTCATCCGCCGGATTCTCCCATGACAACAACGGGCCTTCAAATTGTGGGGATCCGGCACAGCACCCAACCCTAAAAAGGCTCTTCGACACTACGTACGAAGATGCCTGGAAGGTGCTGTTCAAGGGCGCTGAGGTTCCCGCATCCGCTACCGAAGATCGCGGATTCAGCTCGCAGCGTCAAGCCAGCGAGGTAAGTTATTTTACCCTTTACGGGACTCTTTTTTCATAGATTGACTCTATGTGGGATCTAATACTCCCTAACCTTTAACAGGACTGGTTGAAGACGTCCGGACAGGTTAACTGTCCGGCCCCTTTGCTGAAGACCCAGCAGAGCCCGATTGACGGGGGCTGCTGGCTCCGCACCTCATGTGGTGCCGAGAAGAAGGTTAAGAAGGAGGCAACGGGAACTCGAAGGAGCTCCCGACGCCTGGTGTTGTCAGATTCTGAAGCAGAATCCTCTCCTGAGAACGAGGAAGAGGAAAAAGAAGTCTCTCCCCCAGCGGGGGAGGAGAGGAAAAGGAAGGCCGCCCCAACTGGGGAGGTCGGAAGGTCCAAGAAGGGAAGGACCCTTCCTCCGGACTTCTCCACCAACGTCGACAACGACGAGGAGGAGTGGCCAACAAGGGCCAAGCCCCTGGCGAGATCGTAAGTGTCCAGATACCCATGGCTTTTTCATTGCATAGTGTTCTCTAATGCCGAACAATTATGCAGCTCGCCCAAGGGCGAGTTTGCCGCTTCGTCGAGCGGGTCCCTGAGTTCGTCGGAAATGGAGAGTACTTCACTTCCGGCCGCCTCCTCGCCTCACGCTACGGTCGACACCGAGGTGGGGCCCCAAGGGGGGCCTGGTCAAGAGGAGGTGGCGCAGGAGGCGCCGCAAGGCGACCTCCCGGACTCCAGGCGCGTGGGGGGCGAGACCCCCAGGGGCTCTAAGCCCGACCCTTGTCCGAACTCCATAACAGAACCTTCAGCAGTTCCGAAGTCCGGCAAGCGGCCCCTTCGTAAGAAGGGTAAGACACCGGTGTCCTCCGTCCAACCGGAGGCACCGGATAACTTACTGGAGGCGCTTAACAGCGCCTCCATCGAGGAGGAGCACCGCGCTGTTATGAGTGCGGTGATCCGGACAGTTCAGTCCGCCAAGAGCGGGCTGACTGGCTTTCGCACCAGCCTTCTAACAGCTTTGAGGTAAGTTTAGAATATGTAAAAATATTACCGCATAGACAGTAGCCTCGATGCTTAGTTCGTGTTCGGAAAGAAAAGCCGGACTAAGGATCTAAAAGATATACGCAGGAGTCTAACATAAGTATGTCAATATGGGAATGCAGGCTCTTACTTGCTTGACCTCTGCCAGACCGACCGCAGAGGTCAATGCATTGAAGCGAGCCTCGGCGGTCCGAGAACGAGCTCGGCCTTGCCAAGAAGCAGCTCGAGGACAAGGAAGGTAAGTAATACCTTATTAAAGAAATACCTTATAGAAAGGTTTCGGTTGCAAAAAATAACAGGAATAGCATGGGTACTACAGGGGCCACAAACGAGGTGGCGACCTTGAAGGAAGCGGTGTCCGTGTGGCAACTCAGCGACGCATGGAGCGCACCGAGCGAGAGAAGGGGAGGCGAGCTGGCGGAGGTGCGGCAAGAGCTCCAGTGCTCGTGAAAAAACACGAGGGTTTGGAGCATGAATCAAGACCCGAGAGTCCGAGCTTGCCTCGGCTCTTGAGAGTGCCAAAGCTGCTAAGGCCGAGGCCCAAAAAGCCCTCCAAGAAATTGAATCATTAAAAAAGATAGCGGTGGGTAAGGCATTCTTTATGCAAAGCAAGCATGTGAAAGTGAATTACCTATTACTTACCCGGATTTAGAGCTCTCCAGGAGCATTCGCAGATCTTCCCCGTAGTGTGTCTGATGCTGCCACGTTCTACCGTGCCAAGGAGGGGAGCTCGACGGAAAAGGTGTTCTGGTCTCGGTATCTTTGAGGCGGACATCCGTGCCCCTAAGCGACCAGCTGAAGCAGCTGGCCGAGCTCCACAAGGTCGCCGAACAGGCCATGAGGGGCCTCATAGTTCGGCTGTGGCCATTGGAAGCCATGCCTGGGAGCTACTTTGGGCTAGTGTGGCGGCTGGTGGACGCCTGTCCACGGATTGAAGTCATCAAGCGCTCCGTCTGCATTGAAGTTGCCCGTCGGGCCCTTGCCCGTGCTAAAGTGGACTGGGGCAAGCTGGATGCGAAGAAGCTTGTGACGGACGGGCCACCGAAGGGCAAGGAGCATCGCACGCCCAAAATGTACTATGAGGGCCTCCTGAAGGGTGCCCGCCGTATAACGGATGAGTGCTCCAAAGATGTAATTTTTTAATAGACTCGCATGTGTTATCCTGTACGCTGAAAACTTGTTCATATGCGCTAAGCAATGCTTGTTAATTTAAAATATTACCTTCTGTGCGGCCGTTTATCAAATTTGAGAGATGGCAAGTCGTTGGCTTCAGCCCCCATGCCATGAGTGCTGGGGTGTTCGGGATAAACTTGAGCGCTCTTGTTCCCATTCTTGGGTCCATCGAGGGAGGCGTTCAACGCAACGAACAAGGCAACCGAACTTACAATGCTTGAACACTCTCACTTAGCCATAGAATTCTATAATTTTAAATTTCGGCGAAGCCCCTAGTATTCGGAAGACCGAGTTCGGGGCGCTATCCACGCCTTGGCCGAACAATTCCGGTTCCTCGCTCTAAGCGGCATAAGTCTTTAGGGACCCAAAAAAACCTCTCGAACAGCGACCGGCTCTCGCCCTATCGTGACGGTCAGTTTTAGCTTTCTCCACTGAGGTGCTCAACCCAGCTCAACTGGGGCACAATCGCAGTGGTTCTCCCGGTGCTACCTTAGCCGATATAACGGAACGTAAGGTACCAAAACACGGGAGCCGGGCAAACCCAACTATTGACCCAAGACATGATTCAGAGCCGATGCATATAATGCTATAAGTTCGGGGTGCCGCACTTGTGAAAGTGTTCGGACTTATCACACCATAATTTTGGGGTACTTAAGCCCCTGGTGTATTGGCCGTACCAAAGTGTACGGGTGCAACATGTCATGAAATGAACATATATATAGATAAAAAATGTAATAATAGGCAAGAGCTATATATTGGTTATTAAAAAGAGACTGCAAATAAAAGCAGAACGATACAAATTGTGCGATAAGCAAGGGATGGGACTATTTTAACATGTCCCCCTCCAGGGGTAAGCTGCGGGATGGTATGTAAAACAGGTATAATGCTCGTAGTAGAGACCACCTGGACACTCGACGCAGTTTTCTGCTTCCCTGGCTGTTGTATCGTGAGTTCGGCGCGAATGCCGGACAGGGCTTCTGGAGAACAGAGTCCTGAAAGTAAGAAAAAAGAAAAAAGAAAAAGAATGACACAATCGAGGCCCACAGTGCGGTTGAGCCGCGTGCAGGCGTGTCGTGGTCGTGCCCCTCCCCTTATGCCCATGGTATCTCCAGAGCGTAGTTATGTACGCGTAGTACTGGCTTCGCAATTTCACGAGGGCTTGGGTTGGGGCCGGATTGCTATGCGTGCTTGAATCGTGCCAGGCGGTCTTGTTGTAGGTTACTCCGGGCGCGCTTGACAGTGTCCGGACGTTTAGTGGCTGGACTCGAGAATTGCTGTGAGAGGCTGCTTTGTACCTCCGTCGCGAGGGCCGTCGTGTGCTCCTCCATTCGGAGAGAGCGTTCGGTGTTTCCATTGACCGTGATTACTCCTTGAGGGCCTGGCATCTTGAACTTGAGGTATGCGTAGTGCGGCACCGCATTGAACTTTGCAAATGTGGTTCGTCCAAGCAGTGCGTGATAGCCGCTGCGGAACGGGACTATGTCGAAGATTAACTCTTTGCTTCGGAAGTTATCCGGGGATCCGAAGACCACTTCGAGTGTAACTGAGCCTGTACAATTGGCCTCTACACCCGGTATGACGCCTTTAAAGGTCGTCTTTGTAGGTTTAATCCTTGAGGGGTCTATGCCCATTTTATGCGCCTGTATCCTGATAAAGCAGGTTCAGGCTGCTACCTCCATCCATCAGGACTCTGGTGAGGTGAAATCCGTCAATAATTGGGTCAAGAACCAATGCGGCGAAACCGCCGTGATGGATGCTAGTGGGGTGGTCCCTTCGATCGAAGGTGATCGGGCAGGAAGACCATGGGTTGAACTTTGGGGCGACTGGCTCCATCACGATATCGTCCTTTAGCGCACGCTTCCGCTCCCTTTGGGTATATGGGTTGCGATATCATGTTCACCGTCCGCACTTGTGGGGGAAACCCTTCATCCTCTATTGTTCGGGCGGCGAGGCTCTTCCTCGTCATTGCTATGCAGCCCCTTGTCATTGAGTTCGCACTTAGCTTGCCTGCTTGCTTGAACACCCAACAATCCTGTTGGTGTGATTGGCTGGTTTTGGGTGCCATGTATCCGCATGTTTATCGAGTATTTGGTCCAAGTTGGACGGGCCCTGTGTATTTCTTTTGAACGGCTTCTTCCGCTGACCGGGTTTAGAGCCTCTGAATCCGGCATTGACTGCCGTATCTTCATCATTGTCGCCGTTAATGCGGCGCTTGTTTTTGTTGCGATGCGACCTGCCATTGCTGTCCTTGGTATCCGAACTACCAGGGTTTTTGGTCAAGTTGTTACTACGAGCTAGCCAGCTGTCCTCTCCCGCGCAAAAGTGGGTCATGAGTGTTGTGAGGGCTGCCATGGATTTCGGCTTTTCCTGTCCTAGGTGCCGGGCAAGCCACTCGTCGCGGATGTTATGTTTGAAGGCTGCAAGGGCCTCTGCATCCGGACAGTCGACGATTTGATTTTTCTTGGTTAGGAACCGTGTCCAGAATTGTCTGGCCGTTAATTCTGGCTGCTGAATTATATGGCTAAGGTCATCGGCGTCTGGTGGTCGCACATATGTGCCCTGGAAGTTATCAAGGAATGCGGCTTCCAGGTCCTCCCAACAACCAATTGATTCTGCTGGCAAGCTGTTAAGCCAATGTCGAGCTGGTCCTTTAAGCTTGAGGGGGAGGTATTTGATGGCGTGTAGATCATCACCGCGGGCAATGTGGATATGGAGGAGGTAGTCCTCGATCCAAACCGCAGGATCTCTTGTGCCATCGTATGATTTGATGTTACGGGTTTGAAACCCTCAGGGATTTAATGATCCATTACTTCATCTGTGAAGCATAGTGGGTGTGCGACGCCTCTGTATTGGGCTATATCACGACGTAGCTCATATGAGCTTTGTTCATCGTGTTCGCCCGCCGGTTTGCTGTATCCGGCGTGACGGTTATCATCACGTGTCGTGGGGTGCCCACGCGATCCATAGATCGATCTTGTATGTTTTGCCTTATCCTCCAATATATCTCGCAAGTCTGGCGCGTTTTCCCGTGCCTTGGTACTTTTTGAGCGGCGTCGGGGTGTCGCTTGAGCGGAGGGCCGAGAGGCTTCTCTGTCGCAGCCACGGCGTGGCCGATCTGCCATGTCGTGCGCTGGTGACTTGGGTGCTTCCTCCTCTGATCGAGGCAACGGCCTGCGTTTGGGGTAGCTTTTGGAGGGGCGTTCGAGTTCATACTCTTGACTGCGAGGACTTTAGTCCATCCGCCGCCTAGCGGTCTTCGTCGACTCTAAGTTGTTGCTGCTTTTTCTTGAGGCTGCTTGCCGTGGCCATAAGCCTGCGTTTGAAACGCCTCTGTTCGGCGGGATCCTCGAGCACGACAAATTAAATGCGTCGTCGAGGCTTGCCTCATCTTCGGAGGGAGGCGCATAATTATCGCCCTCGACCTCTCTTTCTGCCGACCGTCGCGTGCGGACTTGCTTCTCCTCCTCCCGCTACCGAGTCCCGCCGAGAGGGGTTGTCTTCGACAATCGTCCGGGGTGTTATTATCTCCGTGCGTAATCACCATTTTAGAGCGGCGCCACGACGCCGGGCGCTTCGTTGCTTCTTGGAGGGTCATCCTCCGTTGTTCCATCGCCGTTCCCATCTTTTGGGATGTCCACCATGTATATTTCAGATGACGAGGTGGCCTTCCAAAGGCCTGTTGGTGCTTGGGTCTTGGTCGCCTCTCTGCATCGCCGTCCATACCGTCGATGTCTTGAGTCGAAGTCGAGCATGTCGGTTAGATCATCGGCAGTGGCTACAAAGTGGGTGGTGGGTCGGCGTTGAATTTCTTCATCGTCGCATCCCAACCTTCATGTCCTTAGTCCGCCAGGCTCTCCGGATAAAGAGAGACTTTAGTGAATTCAGGATGTCGCCAAAGGGCGAGTCTTTGAAAGATGTCCGCGGCAGTGAACTCCATGACCGGCCCAATCGGATTCGATTGGCGGTAGCGGAGGTTCGAGAGTCGAGAGGAGTCCTGCACCCTGGAGTCAAGGTCTTCGCAAAGGACAAGGATGGAGTTCGGCTCAATCGCTGTAGAGATCGTAGCCCCCGAGGCGGTGTCCAACCACTCGTCCTCGATCGGGGAATCCGGCTCCGGACTAAGGGTCGGAGTGGATGCTGGTGCGGCCTCCAGGGCTCTGTTCAGCGGTAGAGCTAGATCATACCCATCGAGACAGTGCAGCACGCTCGGTTGTGGCTCAAATCCGTCGAAGATCAAGTCTCCGTGGACATCGGCCGTATAGTTCAAACTTCCAAATCTGACCTGATGGCCAGGGGCGTAGCTTCGATCTGCTCCAGATGGCTGCTTAATTGGCCCGTAGTGCAAAGCCGCCAAATCTGAAGATCTGCCCGGGAGAAAAGTCTCACCCTGGACCGCTTCGTTGTTGATGATCGAAGGAGCCATCGGGCCTATCGGTGACGACACGGAGGAACTCTCAATGAAAGCACCAATGTCGGTGTCAAAACCGGCGGATCTCGGGTAGAGGGCCCGAACCTGGGTAAAAACATTGTGTCCCTTGTCTCCTGTTACCATCCGCCTAGACGCACAGTTCGGGACCCCCTACCCGAGATCCGCCGGTTTTCACACCGACAGACGTCAAAACGGCATTCCTTAACGGCTTTCTTAAGGAAGAATTGTATATGATGCAGCCGAAAGGTTTTGTCGATCCAGAGAATGCTAACAAGGTGTGCAAGCTCCAACGCTCAATCTATGGGCTGGTGCAAGCATCTCGGAGTTGGAACATTTGATTTGATGAGATGATCAAAGCGTTTGGGTTTACAAAGACTTATGGAGAAGCCTGTGTTTACAAGAAAGTGAGTGGGAGCTCTGTAGCATTTCTCATATTATATGTGGATGACATACTATTGATGGGAAATGATATAGAATTCTTGGAAAGCATAAAGGCCTACTTGAACAAGTGTTTTTCAATGAAGGACCTTGGAGAAGCTGCTTATATATTAGGCATCAAGATCTATAGAGATAGATCGAGACGCCTCATTGGTCTTTCACAAAGCACGCCTTGACAAGATATTGAAGAAGTTCAATATGGATCAGTCCAAGAAGGGTTCTTGCTCAGATTGCAAGGTGTGCGATTGAGCACGGCTCAATGCCCGACCACGGCAGAAGATAGAGAAAAGATGAGTGTCGTCCTATGCCTCAGCCATAGGGTCTATTATGTATGCCATGCTGTGTACCAGACCTGATGTAAACATTGCCGTAAGTTTGGTAGGAAGATACCAAAGTAATCCCGGCATGGAACACTGGACAGCGGTCAAGAATATCCTGAAGTACCTGAAAAGGACTAAGGACATGTTTCTCGTGTATGGAGGTGACGAAGAGCTTGTCGTAAAGGGTTACGTCGATGCTAGCTTCGACATAGATCTGTATGACTCTAAGTCACAAACCGGATACATGTTCATTTTGAATGGTGGGGCAGTAAGCTGGTGCAGTTGCAAGCAAAGCGTCGTGGCGGGATCTACATGTGAAGCGGAGTACATGGCAGCCTCGGAGGCAGCGCATGAAGCAATCTGGGTGAAGGAGTTCATCACCGACCTAGGAGTCATACCCAATGCGTCGGGGCCGGTCACTCTCTTCTGTGACAACACTGGAGCTATTGCCCTTGCCAAGGAGCCCAGGTTTCACAAGAAGACCAGGCACATTAAGCGTCGCTTCAACTCCATTCGTGAAAATGATCAAGATGGAGACATAGATATTTGTAAAGTACATACAGACCTGAATGTCGCAGATCCATTGACTAAACCTCTCCCTAGAGCAAAACATGATCAACACCAGAACTCTATGGGTGTTCAATTCATCACAATGTAACTAGATTAGTGACTCTAGTGCAAGTGGGAGACTGTTGGAAATATGCCCTAGAGGCAATAATAAAATGGTTATTAATATATTTCTTTGTTCATGATAATTGTCTATTATTCATGCTATAATTGTGTTATCCGGAAATCGTAATACATGTGTGAATACATAGACCACAACATGTCCCTAGTGAGCCTCTAGTTGACTAGCTCGTTGATCAACAGATAGTCATGGTTTCCTGACTATGGACATTGGATGTCATTGATAACGGGATCACATCATTAGGAGAATGATGTGATGGACAAGACCCAATCCTAAGCATAGCACAAAGATCGTGTAGTTCGTTTGCTAGAGCATTTCCAAATGTCAAGTATCATTTCCTTAGACCATGAGATTGTGCAACTCCCGGATACCATAGGAGTGCTTTGGGTGTGCCAAACGTCACAACGTAACTGGGTGGCTATAAAGGTGCACTACGGGTATCTCCAAAAGTGTCTGTTGGGTTGGCACGAATCGAGACTGGGATTTTTCACTCCGTATGATGGAGAGGTATATCTGGGCCCACTCGGTAATGCATCATCATAATGAGCTCAATGTGATCAAGTGGTTGATCACGGGATCATGCATTACGGTACGAGTAAAGTGACTTGCCAGTAACGAGATTGAACGAGGTATTGGAATACCGACGATCGAGTCTCGGGCAAGTAACGTACCGATTGACAAAGGGAATTATATACGGGATTGATTGAATCCTCGACATCGTGGTTCATTCGATGAGATCATCGAGGAGCTTGTGGGAGCCAACATGGGTATCCAGATCCCGCTGTTGGTTATTGACCGGAGATTCGTCTCGGTCATGTCTGCATGTCTCCCGAACCCGTAGGGTCTACACACTTAAGGTTCGGTGACGCTAGGGTTGTAGAGATATTAGTATGCAATAACCCGAAAGTTGTTCGGAGTCCCGGATGAGATCTCGGACGTCACGAGGAGTTCCGGAATGGGCCGGAGGTAAAGATTTATATATAGGAAGTCAAGTTTCGGCCATCGGGAAAGTTTCGGGGGTCACCGGTATTGTACCGGGACCACCGGAAGGGTCCCGGGGTCCACCGGGTGGGGACACCTATCCCGGAGGGCCTTATGGGCTGAAGTAGGGAGGGGAACTAGCCCCTGGTGGGCTGGTGCGCCCCCCTTGGGCCTCCCCCTGCGCCTAGGGCAGGAAACCCTAGGGGTGGGGGCGCCCCCCTTGGCTTGGGGGGCAAGCCACCCCTTGGCTGCCGTCCCCCCTTGGAGATCCCATCTCCTAGGGCCGGCGCCCCCCAGGGGGCCAATATATAGTGGGGGGAGGTAGGGCAGCCGCACCTGGCCCTGGCGCCTCCTCTCCTCTCCAACACCTCCTCCTCTCCGTAGAGCTTGGCGAAGCCCTGCCGAGATCCCCGCTGCATCCACCACCACGCCGTCGTGCTGCTGGATCTCCATCAACCTATCCTTCCCCCTTGCTGGATCAAGAAGGAGGAGACGTCTTCCCCAACCGTACGTGTGTTGAACGCGGAGGTGCCGTCCGTTCGGCACTTGGTCATCGGTGATTTGGATCACGACGAGTACGACTCCATCAACCCCGTTCTCTTGAACGCTTCCGCTCGCGATCTACAAGGGTATGTAGATGCACTCCTCTCTCCCTCGTTGCTAGATAACTCCATAGATTGATCTTGGTGATGCGTAGAAATTTTTTGATTTCTGCTACGTTCCCCAACATATACTCCCTCCGTTTTTATTTAGTTTGCGCTTAAGAGCAATCACGGATACCAAGGAGAGCTGAGGAAGCAAAAATCTGGACTGTTTTACCCATGAACTGGCGTGAGATCTGCCTTGATCTCCATGACCGATATTGTTGGGCAGTTGTAACTGCATTTCCGTTGATTGGCTGCCCTCCTCACTCCTCGTTCCCCACGCCCCGCATGCGTGCTGCCAAGGGCGCTCGACCACTGCATGCATGCCCTCTTTCTTCCAAGTAATTAATGCATATGCATGCACAGCTAAAAATAAAGGGCAGTTTTGGGAGAACTAGGGGTAAAAAGCTAGCGCGCAGACTAAAAGGAGAAAAACGAGAAAAACTTAGACGCAGACTAAAAGAAAACGGAGGGAGTATAATGAAGACCAGCAGAGGCAGAGCAACAGCTGGCGACTTATGGCGATAGTGGCTAGTACTGCAGCAACTCAAACAGTGCGCCTTATAATGCCACGATATCCTTATCAGTTGTCCACTCATCAGACAACAATAAATAATCCTAGGCGCATCCATATCCCCTTGTATTAATCCATTTGAGCCATCACCTCGTCAAGTAAGTTTTCTTCAGAACATAGCCACCGAAATTATGTATGAGACCACCTCATGCTTATTTCCCATGGATGCATTGGCGGGGACGAGGTCGGCAACTTGTGGTGACCACAGTATTTCAGAGATGGTTTTCCGGTGGCGGCTCGTCGCGGGGAGGCCTAGAGGTGCGAGGCGGCTCTCCAGTGGCGGCTCGCAGTGGCGCATCACACGGAGACGGCAGCAGGCCGGCTCTCCGGCAACTCAAGCATGAAGCAAACCGACAGCAAACCTTTAGTATTTGCAACTTTGGCGGCCTTGGTGTGAAGGAACAGAATAGCGGACCTCGAAGGCGGCTCAGCACGAAGCTACGGCCACGCGCGACAGAGGTGGACGGCATATTCGACCACGGAGGCGATGACGGCAGCCGACGGCTCGGAGGCGGAGACGGAGTAGAGGCAAGTTGTAGTGCAGAGGTGAGTTTTGGAAACGACTCGGAATCAGCCCGCCCCCATGACCAAATTCTTCTCTGATTTGTTGTTGGTTTGACTTTTCTTCTTGTGCTCATGGATCAATAGATGGATCACTCGATGACTGTGATTTGGATGGCTGCGTGGGCAACTCTCAATGGAGATGATTTGTAGCGGCAGCTCAAGGCCGTGGTGGCATGGCAGCTCACCGGAAGGGTAAGACGGCGGCGGAGACGCGAGGCGTCGGGCGGCCCAACGAGGCGGTTTAGGCAGGCCGCGGCTCGGCTCCGCTGCAGCTGAGAGGGGAGCTGCTCGCGGCACGGTCGAAGAGGCGCGAGGTGAGTCAAGGGGCGCGACGGCGACCACCAGCCCGGAGGCGATGGGAGGCCGTAGCGGCTCGGAACAGGCGGGCAGCTCAAGGCGAGGGCGGATCCGGTGAGGCACGGCGGCCCAAAGCAGAGGTGAACGAGGGCAGCGGCCCGCGCAGCAATGGAGGCGAGGCCGCGGGCGGCGGAGGCGGGACGGCCGGCTTACTCGTGTGACACTAGCAGGCGGCTCGTTGGCAAAGCCACCACCGCATATGTTCCCGAATCGTGGCCTTATCCACGTCCGGGTCGTTGGCACTTTTTCCACCGCATATGTTCCCGAATCGTGGCCTTATCCACGTCCGGGTCGTTGGCACTTTTTTTCTTTTCAACTGCTGGTCCACGTGCCTGAGGTTTCGGCCTTGATCCGTTGAGAAATTGGCAGCAAGCCTAGGGAGCCACGCCATGCAATAGCTATGGAATCTGATGCTGCGATTTAGATTTGGACACGGACGACGGTGTAGGTTTCGGTGACTTGTACCTCGTATCGAATGTTTTCGGATGCTAGACTTCGACTCAAACAGCCGGCTGCTCGTCGATGAGCGAAACACACGGTCGTGAAGACTTGCCAAAATAGGAAAGAGCGGCCCGCCGACGATGTAGATCCGATCGCGCCAGTTCTTCTTTATCCGATTAATCGCGAGCTTCTCGAAACCTTGGGAAGATCCCTCCAAGAACTCAACACCACCGTGCGCAGGCCCCACGGTGGGCGCCAACTGTCGTGGATTTGTCACGGCAGATGTCCTAGTGTAAGGACTTAGTCGCGAGGCCAACGCATCTATGTGGTAGCTTGAAGGGGGTTGAGCGGAATCGAGAGACGCAACACACAAGACGAGGATTTAGACAGCTTCGGGCCCCGAGAAACATCATTCGGTAATAACCCTACATGATGTTTGTGGCTAGGTCTCATTATGATCATGAGGGAGTCGCCGTAAGCCGGCTCTCCTCTTTGTGTCTAGCCCTAGATCTTGTTTCTTCTTGCCTCTCCTCTTTGGGGAGCCCTGTCCCTCCTTATATATGTTGAAGGGGCGGCTTACATGTAGAGTCCTATTAGGATTAGAACTAACTTATTCTCTATTACAAGTCGGATACAAGTATGGGTCTTGCTTCCTCGTAAAGGAAATATTCCTCATGCCTTCTGTCTTAAGCCGGCCCACCATAATATGAGCCGGCCTACTCGGCCTTGGGCCTAGTCTTCTACGTGACCCGCCGTCGGGGTCATCCGTGAGTCGTCTGACCTGTGAGCCGCCAAACCCGTGAGTCGCTAGTCCTACGGTGGGTCATCGGTGAAGCGCCAAGTCCGGCCGGGTCATACTTCCGGTCGGGTCATACCGCGGGGTATATCCCCGACACCAGACGATGCCTGTTGCAATTGGGTTTCTCCGCGGTACCAGCTAGATCGCGATCGTCTTTTGCAGGGTTGGGTTCTTGAGAAGGAGGCCCAAGAATTCGTCACCGTACCCATGTTCGTTGAAGTACTTATCGATGTTGGAAAATGTACCGTCGTCATCGTCCGGATCCTGTGCCATATGCATGTCCGGATCAGCTGACGGCGGTAGCGTTGCGGCGGTCTTGCCATGGCTTGGCGCCGGCACGACTGGCGGTGTTGTCTGCGGGGTGGTGTCCCCCGCCCCCAAATGAACCTGGCTCTTCGACCAAAGCAGGGGCCAGCTTAAGCAGGCACTGAGGGTCATCACATCATATTCGTCGGCCCCAGGGGGTCGAAACGAAGGTAACAAGTCGTCGCAGCCCCGCAGCACCCGAACCAGTTGAACCCTATACACGGTGGGTGGCATCGGATTACCGTGGAACACGCGGTTGCCCGGTTGAACGATTCTGGCCTTGGCGACATTGATCTACTCGCCGTCCACGAAGTGCAAGTGAGTGCATGGAACGCCGGCGGCGCCCTGCGAAAACATGTAGGGCGTCAGGGATGCCCAGTCAAAGGCAAGGAGATGAAGTCATCGGACGAGGCTTAGTTACCGAGATGGCGTCGAGCTCGGCTAATGTCGAGGCACCGCCAACGGCGGGCGTGCAAGTGACGGAGGGGCCGCTTGCTGCCGAGGTGCCGGCCAGCGTATTCTTCCCACACCCGGGTGCATTAAGCTCCAATGCCGGCGCCGACGCCGGAGACACCAATGCCGCCTCCGCTGGAGACACCAATGGCGCCGATGCGTTGTGCGAGTTGTTGCCCGTGAAGCTGGGAATCGGGGGCGGCCCCTGTTGGCCGCCCGCAATCCACGCCTGCAGCCCCTCAAGCAAGGTAGGCATAATGGCGGTGATCGTCGCTCCCAGTTGGTCTCGCACTTGCTGTTGGACTATCTCTGGAATCCGCACCACTTGTGCCTTGAGTTCTTTAACCTTGCGCTCCTGGCTTTCCGAGCTGGTCTTTCTCTCCTTTCGCCCAGCCTTATAGTATTTCGACCATTTCGTGGACAAGCCTTTGCCGGCCACACGACCAGCTGGCGACGGCTTACTGAACTTATCCTTGTTTTTCACTACGTTCAACGCCCTATTTAAAGTGGTGTCCCAAGGGGCAGACGGGGAGCTCTGAGAACCCATGCTACTGCTTTCAGTTTCCTGCGGAAGGAACATGAACAATTTAGAAATTTGGCTTCATTAATTAAAATGCAACCATATGGAGCTAATTACGCGGGGGTGTATTCCTTACCAAAACAAGCTCAAGCGCCTTGGTCTTCGGATCCGTGGTAAGCTCCTTTGTTACCGGGTCCACCTTGTACCGGGCCCTGACATAGTTCCTGGTCTGCTTGTCACAGTATTTATCAAAGAGGGGCGGTAGGCCTTGCTCGGCACGCTCCGCGTCCTCCTTGTCCCATATAGGTTCCGCCACTCTGTAACCGCCGGGACCGAGTGTGTGTTGTCCTAAGTTCAAGTCCCGCATATCTTTCCCCCACTGACTTGATTCCGCGGATGTGTTGCTCTCGCACTTGATCTTGAACTCCAGGTAGTCAGCTTTGCTGATCGAAGGATTTGTCTCCTTGATCTTCTCATAACTATCACCACTTAGAATCCTTCTCTTCATCGCGGCTCTCCAAGTAGCTAGGGTCGTGCTCATCTTCGTGAGGGCGGCACTGTTCACTTTATTCCCTTAGAGGTGTGTGTTTGCGAAGTCACCGGGGAACTTGTATCGTTCATGCAGCTTCGTGAAGAGGAGGTTGCGCAAATTCCCTCGGTCAAGATGCCTTAGGTTCTCGGTGTTGATCGAGACGGTGCTCCGGAGAATGCACCCGAGTTGTCCCGCGTACCCACTGACTAATTATTTGGGCGTCGTTGGATGCCCACTGGAGGACACTTCAGTAAATTCCTCCTTGACGGTGCCGAGCACGTTCGGGCGCCGGTCCTTCCGTTACCTCTTCGGTTGGCTGCCATATGTGCATGTGCTGCCATCATCAGTGGTGGCATCCCCGGCGGCACCATCAGTGGTGTCATCCCCGGCGCCACTAGGGGTTGTGTAGTTGGGATCGGTGTCTTCCGCGATGTCATCATAGCGGTGAGGTTCTTCCTCCATCTACTGGGACAGCTCCCAGAATGACTTGCCCGAACCGCCGGCCTCATCGTTGTCGGCCATGTTTGCTCTAAATAGGAAAAAAGGCTACTAGAGTTATTGGATGAGATCAGGGTAGTATCTATTCTTCTATCCTATATATTTTCACATTACAGGTTATAAACACCCCTTCACCCAAAGGATTGTTCCAAGTGCACTATTGTTATCCTACTAAGTGCACTATTGCAGGTTATATATTTTCTATCCTACTAAGTTCACTATTGCTAAACCTGACTCAACTTAAAGTAGCATTCACGATGAAAGGAAACATGAAACCATGCTTTCAGTAAACTCTCAAAAGAAATCAAAGACTGGCCAATACCAAGTATCATTGAAGGAGTTTGGACATTTTGTGTATAACAAACATTACTTCATTCATATAGCATGATGATGCTTTTGCCCCTTGAACTGCAGCATAGACCATGTATGTAATCACTTTGCCACATACACAACAGACAAAGTACCCTAGGTCGTACTCGATACTAGCAAATGTAAGGGCAAAAATCAAATCATTTGGTCTACAGACTGCACATTAGCAGTCCAAGGCGCAAATAAACCAAAAAAAGGTGAATAGACTTAACATAGCAGCAAAAGGAGCAGGAACACAAGGCCATCAACAGTAGGTTGTAGATGACATTACACTACAGCTGACCAGCCTATCCAGATATCATTTTAAACACCACACCACAGGAGCTCCCCTGGGTCAAGTGGCCAGGTTACTACAATTTTTAGCAACTGTCAAAGTTTACAGGTGATTACACATAACAGACAAAGCCGTGATCCTTTACTCCTATTTGACTACAGACAAGCACCAAACTGCCATCATCAGAAAAATACATGGTGTTGTAGTAATAACAAATAGACCATATGCGCAAATATAAGCAATGATGAACAATTCTCCCAGTTAAAAGCCATTCATGCTGATTAATTTTTGTTTTGGTTGAGAATCGGGCACCTTCTAGGTCAAGAAAATCGGGCATGACCTTTGCTAATTTTCTTGACCTAGGAGTGCCCCATTCTCAACCAAAACAGAAATTAATCAACATTTTAGGAGAAAGGGGTATGAACAAGTAGATTTTACTCCAGAGAGTTCTTGCAGGTGCGTATGAACTGCAGCATCTCAAAGCAGATAACAACACAACAACAAATGAAATTGCCAGAACTGAATGCTCTGTGTCACGCCCAATATGCGACCCTATCCAAAAGGAACTCGAAGGTCCCACCAAGGATAGACCCGCATATTGAAACGCTTTTGCAAGGTGGATATCATTACATCAACATTACATAATACATAGGGATACATACATAAGGCACAAAAGCCACAGAATACATCAACATCATATACAAGATCAACATCCGACTACGGATGAAACATAAACAGAAACTCAAACGATATCCACCACGCTAGCCCAGGCTGCCGACCGAAACCTAACCCCGATCGAAGAAGAAGCGGAAGAAGAACTCCAACACAAGCAAACATCGCTCTCGCGTCATGATCATCGCGAGAACCTGTACCTGCAACTGGTGGTGTAGTATTCGGTGAGCCACGAGGACTCAGCAATCCCATTACCATGGGTATCAAGACTAGCAAAGCTTAAAGGGTAAGGAAGGAGTAAAGGTGGTGAGGTAGCAGCAGCGACTAAGCATATATGGTGGCTAACATACGCAAATGAGAGCGAGAAGAGAAACAAAGGAACGGTCGTCAACTAGTAATGATCAAGAAGTGATCCTGAACTCCTACCTACGTCAAGCATAACCCAGAAACCGTGTTCTCCTCTCGGACAACCCCGAAAAGAGACACTCACGGTTACACACACGGTTGGTGTATTTTAATTAAGATCAACTTCGGGTTTTCTACAACCGGACATTAACAAATTCTCATTTGCCACATAACCGCGGGCACGGCTTTCGAAAGTTCAAACCCTGCAGGGGTGTCCCAACTTAGCCCATGATAAGCTCTCGCGATCAACGAAGGATATTCCTTCTCCCCGGGAAGACCCGATCAGTCTCGAAATCCCGGCTGCAAGACATTTCGACAAAGATAAAACAAGTCCAGCAAGACCTCCCGGCGTGCCGACACCACGATAGTAGCCGCAGATCTCGTCTCGAGCCACGACCGGATAAGCTAAGCGTCACAGTACCGACGTAACCCAAGTTGCCAAGGGATGGTCCCGCACGGTGCTCTAGTTTGGACCAACGCTTAGACAAGCACTGGCCCGGCGGGGGGGGGGGTAAATAAAGATGACCCTCAGGATGCGCGACTCCCAAGGGAAAAAGGCTAGGTGAGGCAAATGTAAAACCAAAGTTGGGCCTTGCTGGAAAAGTCTTATTCAAAGCGAACTGTCAAGGGGGTCCCATAAATCACTCGACCGCGTTAGGGACGCAAAATCCGGGAACATAATACCGATATGACGGAAACTATGGCGGCAAGAGTGGAACAAAACACCAGGCATAAGGCCGAGCCTTCCATCCTTTACCAAGTATATAGATGCATTAATTAAATAAGATATATTGTGATATCCCAACAAGTAAACATGTTCCAACAAGGAACATCATCTCCATGTTCCAACAAGGAACAAACTTCATCTTCACCTGCAACTAACAACGCTATAAGAGGGGCTGAGCAAAGCGGTAACATAGCCAAACAACGGTTTGCTAGGAAGGGTGCAAAAAGGTTAGAGGCTGACATGGCAAATAGGTAGGCTTGAGCAGCAAGTGATAGGTAGCGCAGCATAGCGATAGAACGAAGCAACTAGCATAGCAATGATAGTAGTGAGATCCAGGGTAGCGGTCATCTTGCCTGAAATCCCGCAAGGAAGAAGAACGAGTCCATGAAGAAGATGAACGGATGAAGCCGAACCAAGCGTAGACGAACGAATCCTCACGATCACAACGAAACAGGAACTAACAAGAAAAGCACACGACAGGGTAAACACACCACACATGATCAAGGCATGATGCATAAACAAGCATGATGCATGACACAGCTACATGAAGCTACTCATGGCAAGAGATGGTGCAAACAAGAACAACACATCAAGGCAAGTTTAAATGAGGCCGGGAACAACATATAACAATTCCGGTAAGTCCTCATATGCAAATTTCGAAATTGGTCCAGATCTGAATAACTTTATGTTCAAGTTGTTAAACAGCAATTTAAGATGCACCACGATGATCTACACGAAATTCTAGTCAAGTTACATATAAAGTTCATTAGATTCGGAGCTACGGCCTAGAAGATATGAGCAAAACAAGTTAAGCATGGCATTGATGCAAAATGCATACAAACATCAAGCAAACACCTCAAAACAAGGATCCAACATGATAATATGAAACTACATGCAAAATCAAGCAAGTTTCATATAGAACACACTCAAAACGGAGCAACGGTTCAACACATACACTCTATACAAGACATGGCAACAATCTGTCCAAAACAGCAACTAGGCATATTGCAAGCATCAAAACAACATGCTACAGGACCTCAACAAGAAAACAAAAGGCATGGGCATGATTTACAGGTAAAGCATTACAAAACATGAACACTGAGCTATCTCCAGAAACAACTAGAACATGCTCAAAATGACATGGCAAGATTGCAAATAATAACAGTTCCAGGCATTGCAGAAATTAACATCAGGTTGCAATGTTTAGAGCTATGAAACAACATGTTACAGGAACTTATCATGCCAAACAAAGGCATGGCATGATACTACTAATTGCATAGAACAAATGTCCTTTAGTGACCATAAGCCAAAAAGGATCGGAAAATATAGTAACACCCATGTCAATATCGAAAGTTTCGTTAACAGATTCAGCAACATGGCATGTCAAAAACTGATAACAAGTAGGCATGTTTACAAGCTCAATGCACTCACTACAGAGCCTTATATGAAAAACTAAGCATACATACATCAAGAAGACATGGCCTAGAAGACATACATGGCAAGAACAATAACATAGCATACATGGATCAACCACAACAACCTTGGCAAAATTGAACAACAAGTATACAATCTGCCAGGAAACATTTGATAGCAAAAGTAGAGCTCGATTGACTCAAGCTAGGGCACTCCATAATTGCAAACAAGGGCATGGATGGTTAGATCAAAACATGTAGAACAAAACATCCTTACTGAAGTATCTCAAAATATGCATGGATCTCTCTGTAGCATCAAGTTAACATGGCATCAAAATATCAGCAAAACAGGGCTGAAAACAACAACATCAGGACACCTAGTTTGCATGCATGTTCTAGTCACCACATAGATCACAAAAATACATGGCATACACCCCTGGAAAGATGGCATGGCATATTACAAAACACATGTAGGACTCAAGTCCATAGGATGCACACATCAATCATGGCAAAAATGACAAAAGTGCAAGTTCTGATAAAAATCAGAAACTAACAACACATAGCACTCTTCTAACAGCATTTCGGGCATCAAGATGAGCTCAAATGAAAATTATGCAATGAGATGAAATGATCTACTCTTCGAGGCGAACATTTTGACATATTATACGCGCAAAACGGAGCAACGATGACAGAGTTACGATGCGATGAAAATGGCACAAAATATCACATATTCGGGGACTTAGACGAAATTTGAACAGAGCGAGCCCCGAGTCTAAAGTGTGCACCGAGCGAGGAATAGGGCGGTGGCGCTCACCTAGCAGCCCGTGGGCCGGCTGGAGGAACTGGCAGGTTGGGCCCTATGCGCAGGGTCGAGGCCCACGACGGAGTCAGCGGGTCGTCCCCATGCCCGACGCAGGTCGGCGACGGCGGCCCTGGCGCACTCCGGCGAGGGGAGGGGGGGTCGGTGGAGTCGCGGTGGCCGTCGGGGTCGGGAGCGACGACTGGTGGCGGATCCGGCGAGGGTTCGCAGGGCGGAGCGGCGAGGTCAACAGGCGAACTAGGCCCGGCGGCGCAGATCGGAGCACGGGCGCTGGCGAGCGCCGCGGCCAAGCCGGAAGGCAGTGGGATCGGCTCCGAGGCGGCGAAGCGGCGGCGGGGCGAGGCGCGGGAGACAGGCTCAGCGCCGGAGGCGGGCTCGGCAGCGGCTCGGGAGGCACACCGGCGGGCGGGCAGGCGAGGCGGCGGCGCTGGTCGACCCGGGCCCGATGGGCTTGACAGACACGCCGAACTGGGCAGGCGGCGGCGGAGGAGAGAGAGAAGGAGCAGGGCGACGTGGCGGCGCGTGAGTGGAGGAGGGAGAGAAAGCGCTGACGTGGCGAGTTCTCATTGGCCGGAGCGACGTGGAGGCTGGACGTGTCCGGCGGGGGCGGACGCGTCCGGCGGCGCGAGGAGGAAAACTGCTAAGGGTAGGGGTAGAATGATCCGAAAATTTCGGGGGAGGTCTAGTTTTATAGGTAGAGGGAGCTAGGAGAGTCCAAATGAGGTGCGGTTTTCGGCCACGCGATCGTGATCGAACGACCGAGAGCATGGAGGGGACTTAGGTGGGTTTTGGGCCAGTTTGGAAGGGGTGTTGGGCTGCAAACAAAAGAGGCTTTATGTTACCGGCTAACTGTTGAGTACCAAACGACCTCCAAATGATCCGAAACTTGACAGCGGTCTCACGGTGCTATACCAAGGCCGCTTGACAAACCTCGGGCCATTCCGAGACCGTTTAACACCCTCACACGAAAAGAGGTAAAAGGGGGCGCCGGGAGACATAGGAGTGCCGGATTGCAAAACGGACAACGGGGAAAATGCTCGGATGCATGAGACGAACACGTATGCAAAATGAAATGCACATGATGACATGATATGAAATGCATATGATGACGTGGCAAAGTGCAACACACAAGCAAATGACATGGCAAAGACGGCGAATAACTGGCAGACACCTGGCGCATCGAATCCGGGGCGTTACACTCTGCTTCTTCTCATACCCTCCAAAGAATTGTGGTGATTCACAGGATATATAATTCAGACACATATCCAAAACAGCAGCGATAACAATGTATCTTAATTTTACTGTTTCCGTTTATCTTAATTTTACTGAATAGGTTTAAGTTAATTAAAAGACAAAGGTTTTGATGTATCTTAATTAACAGAAAAGTGTTATAGTTAAAATTATAAAAATGATTTAAAGTTAATTAAAAGAAAAAATTTCAGTTTATCCTAAGCTAACCAGATGTAGCAAGATGCCACTCTAAGTATCCTGGAGTACAATAGAAAATCTTTACAATTAATGTGCCTCAACTATCCTTTAAACAGTGTGTTGCAAGAGAGATAATTCTAAGAAGTCAGAAACATCCATTCACAAGAAAATTAACAGAAAAATGCAAGATAACCTAACATTACTCCTCAGTTATACTCCAGCGGAGAGCATTATAAGAGAAGTCATCAGCTGTAGGTAATGCAACACCATGGTAGCCAAAAGAAAACAAAGATAGTGTGGTTGAAAAAATTACTTACTTCATTGTGCCGAGTACTCCATCAAGAAGAACAATCATCAACAAAGAACTAAGAATATTCAACTTAACAATCATCAGCAGCTTCATTATTCCATTAACGGATGCTGGAGTAAGCTACTCAAGCTACTACTCCAAAATTAACACAAGCTACTTGACAAGATATGAGACTTCAAATTTGCCAATATTATCACCGCCTATTGACTTTCTCATCGAAGTGAAGCTACCGACAAGAATAAAGACAGAATAGAGCAACAATCTACAGCAACGAAAAACAAATGAAGGGGGGGGGGGTTCATTGATCGTCGTCGCGTCTCACCAGGTCGCCAGCGGCCAGGGGGATGAGGCAGTTGAGGCGGCGGGGAGCGGGCCAGCTGGTGGTGGAAGCCCCAGTCCAGGCACGGGATAAGCTCCGAGTGCCTCTCGTCACACACCTGCACACACATCATAGCGAGTCAGCAAATCAAACCAGGCACCATTAGCACGAAGCGACACAAGCTGGGGTATGCGGACCAGGAGGGAGGAGAGCGCGAGGTCGGCAGGGACGGGGGATCTCCAGCTCAAACGGATCCTCCAACACGGCGTAGCGGAGCTTGGCGCAGCTCCTAGGCATGACGACGGAGCACGGGGCGGTCGGTGGCCGCGGTGACGCGCGGCGGCCGTGCTCGGGGAGGCGGATCTGGAGGAGAAAGGGAGGCCGAGAGGGCGATTAACGAGTGGAGGGAAGCTAGGGGCGGCGCAGTGGGTCTGGGCGGCAGCGCAGGAAGGGGCGGCGGCGCAGTGGGTCTGGGCGGCGGCGCAGTGGGTCTGGGCGCAGGTCTCTGGCTATGGTCTGGTCGTTGGGGAGGGGAGAGGAAGGGAGGCGGATAGGGGGGAGACGACCGACCGGCTGGGTGATTTTAGTGGGGGGAGGATTAGCAATGGCGCACCTTTCAGGGGTGCGCCATAAACACCGTGATAGCAATGGCGCACCTCTCCTGGTGCGCCATTACTAACTTTTTTTGGATTTTTAGTTGCATGTAATAATTTTTTAGAAAATGGCCATAAATTTTAAAATGTTACGATATAAGTAGTTATTACTAATTTTCAAATACTTGCGTTGCAAAACATTTATGAATTGGTAAAACATTTATGAATATGAAAAATATCATCAAATTTGAAAAATATTCATGAATTCAAAAGTGCCCATGAAATTTAAAATATTCATGAGTTCAAAAATATTAACAAATTCAATACTTTTTGTGAGTTAGAAAAATGTTCGCATTTTCAAAAAATATTTGCAAATTTAAGCAGGAAAATGAACACTGGAAAATAAAATACCAGAATAAACATAAATAAAAACAATTAAAATACCAGAAGAAAACACAAAGAATCCCGAGGTGCCTGTAAATGATGATTTGCAACAAAACAAGAGGGAGAAGAACAAAAATTCCAAATCCAAGAAGAAGGTGGTCGATACTTCAACTTGGTGATGAATAAGTTACAAAAGGAAGGTAAGTACAGACAACATTAATCCCCACTGTTTTAAACAAAAGAGGTTACTGGATAGAGGACTAGAACAGAAGAAATGCCATTTCCATATGTCGAAATACAGTCGAGAAATGAAGACTACAATTAATTTAAACCATTGTGCAAAGATTTAGAATTAGATGACATGGTTGAAATCAAGTGATACATGTAATAATTTAGTTGCATGTAATAATTGAGCTTGCCACTGACACACACACACGCGGCCGATATGTCGTGATTCGATCTTAGCTATCTTTTCACAATCTTCTTGCCCTTCTTTTTTGCAAATGGAGTTCTTCTCTTGAACGGACGTCCTTTAGGTAGGGTGGTCCTGCTTCTTCTTGTGGTGTATGGTACTTCATCGTCGACGTCATCTTCCATCTTCGGGTCGTCGTACTTGTCGAAGTCTTGCTCATTGGCGACTCCATCCATTCCGATGATGTTCCTTTTGCCTCTCCTCACGACAACACGACTGGGCTTTGACGGGTCAGTAATGAAGAAGCATTGGTCCACTTGGGAAGCCAGTACCCATGGCTCATTTTTTGCGGTGACGCTTTGCGATCATGGGTCTTGGATTTGGCTTCGGTATAACCATGGTGGTGAAATACCGGTCTTCTTTTAGGACGCTCTTGGCCCATCTGACACGGAACATTGGGACCTTCTCTCGGCAGTAGCTCAGCTCCCAGATCTCTTCGATCCTTCCGTAGTATCTGTCCTTGTCGTTACCGGTGTAGGATTCCATCGTTACCCGGAATTACGATAATCGCTCTTCATGTACTTTTCCTCGTGTAGAATGTGTAGTCGTTGATATCGTGACGCCTCATAGGTCATCGAGTTGCGCCGCGCTCGTGATAAGGCGATATGAGTTTTTCTTCCGCTGAAGAATCCTCATGTAAAGGGTACGACAGAAGCTTGTTTCCGGCCTCATTTAAACTTGCCTAGATAGGTAGTTTTATTATGCCTCGCCTCTTGCCATGTTTAACAATATTTAATATTGTTGAGTAGCTTAAACGAGAGCAAACTAAATACTTGGATGTGGTGTTTCGTCAATATGCAACTCATTGCATATTGAGCTCCACTTAATTTGTACTGTTGTTTGTTGCCCTTTGCCATTCCATGCATATTTACACCGGACATGCATCATACTTGAATGTGCATCATGCCATGTTTATGCGATGGTTGTTTACCATGTTGTTTGCTTCTTTCCGGTTGCGCTTCTCCTTGATAGTTCCGGTTACGTTGCGACTGTGAGGATCCGTTGGGCTGCGTTGGTTCGTCTACTTCGTGGACTCGCTCTTCTTCCTAGCGGGATTTCAGGCAAGATGACCATTACCCTCGATATCACTTCTATCTTTGTTTGCTAGTTGCTTCGTTCTATCGCTATGATGTGTTACCTATCACTTGTTTACCATGCCTCCCATATTGCCATGTCAAGCCTCTAACCCACCTTTCCTAGCAAACCGTTGTTTGGCTAAGATACCGCTTTTGCTCAGCCCCTCTTATAGCGTTGTTAGTTGCAGGTGAAGTTGAAGATTGCTCCATGTTGGAACATGATTATGTTGGGATATCACAATATCTCTTATTTTAATTAATGCATCTATATACTTGGTAAAGGGTGGAAAGCTCGGCCTTTTGCCTGGTGTTTTGTTCCACTCTTGCCGCCTTAGTTTCCGTCATACCGGTGTTATGTTCCTTGATTTTGCGTTCCTCATGCGGTCGGGTTTATGGGAACCCTTGACAGATTGCTTTGAATAAAACTCCTCTAGTAAGGCCCAACCTTGGTTTTACATTTTCCTAACAACCTACTAACTTTCCCTTGGGAGTTATAAACCCGAGGGTCATCTTTATTTACCCCCCCCCCCCCCGGGCCAGTGCTTCTCTAAGTGTTGGTCTGAACCGAGTAGACTGCGGGGCCACCTCGGGGAAACTTGAGGTTTGGTTTTACTCGTAGCATGTCTCATCCGGTGTGCCCTGAGAACAAGATATGTGCAGCTCCTATCGGGATTTGTTGGCACAGTCGGGCAGTCTTGCTGGTCTTGTTTTACCATTGTCGAAATGTCTTGTAACCGGGATTCCGAGGCTGATCGGGTCTTCCCGGGAGAAGGAATATCCTTCGCTGATCGTGAGAGCTTGTGATGGGCTAAGTTGGGACACCCCTCCAGGGTATAAACTTTCGAGAGCCGTGCCCGCGGTTATGTGGCAGATGGGAATTTGTTAATATTCGGTTGTAGATAACTTGACACTTGACTTAATTAAAATGCATCAACCGCGTGTGTAGCCGTGATGGTCTCTTTTCGGCGGAGTCCGGGAAGTGAACACGGTTTGGGTTATGTTTGGACGTAAGTAGTCTTCAGGATCACTTCTTGATCACTTATAGATGACGACCGTTGCGTAGTTTCTCTTCCTACTCTTGTACTCGCCTGTTAGCCACCATATTTTTCTTATCAATTGCTGCAACTCCACCTCATTACCACATCCGACCCATAAGCTTAAATAGTCTTGATCTCGCGGGTTTTGAGATTGTTGAGTCCTCGTGACTCACAGATACTACCAAACAGTTCCAGGTGCTGATGATACCAGTGCAAGTGATGCAACCGAGCTCAGTTGGGAGTTCGACGAGGTCCTTGGTCGTTATATGTTTCATTTTCGGATGATCAGTAGTGGTGCCCAGTTGGGACGATCGGGGATCTAGCATTTGGGGTTATCTTCTTTTCATTTAGATTTGTCTGTAGTCGGACTATGTGTGTACTCTGATTGATGTATGAATTATAAGATCTTTGTGTGAAGTGGCGATTGTAAGCCAACTCTATTTATCCCTTTCTTGTTCATTACATGGGATTGTGTGAAGATGACCCTTCTTGTGACAAAACCACAATACGGTTATGCCTCTAAGTCGTACCTCGACACGTGGGAGATATAGCCGCATCGTGGGCGTTACAGCCCACTAGATTTCCCATAGCATTAAAAGAATCCAAAGATGGACACATCGAAATTCCCACAGGTAATTGTTTCTTCTAACTTATCAATCCGAGAGGGGCTTTCTTCAATTCTTTCACTGATTACAGTTTCCTTTTCTTTTAGTAGCTTAAAAACCTCTCCCGCTTTTGACCCAAATTTATTAGCAAGATTATGCATTCTTTTATCCAAATTTTTAATTTATTCCTCAATAATCATCTTCTTTTCAATAGCATCTAATCTTTAAATAACATGCTTGAGAGTCAAATCTGTGTCATTAACAATGATAGTTGGTGAGCCCACTAGATTTCCCATAGCATTAAAAGCATCCAAAGATGGACACATCAAGAAATTCCCACAGATAATCGTATCAACGACCAATCTATACCAAGTGGTAATGCCCACATAAAAACTGTGAAGAAGAACAACGGTAGATTGCTTATGAATATATCTATTGTGAGCATTGCAAATTCTATACCAATCATCTTTTAGATTCTCCCCTCCCCTTTGTTTAAAATTAAGAACCTCATTCTCGGGGGTACAAGCAATAGAGGAAGAACTAGCCAGAATGACAAAGCAAGCAAGATTGCACACAAAACAGATCTGATGAGAAAACGGCGAAAGAAAAAGAGGGTGAATAAGACGGCAAAGTTTTATGAAATGGGGGAGATGAAAACAAGAGGCAAATGACAAATAATGTTAATTGCAAGGAGATGAGATTTATGATTAGGAACCTGATAGATGTTGATGATGTCTCCCAACAACAGCGCTTTAAATTGGCGAGTTGTCGGGAGACTTGACTCGAGGGCCGCCAGAGTAACAGGCGACGACGCCGGGCAGCAGGGCTGTGGATCGAGTTATGAGTTAAGGGTTCATCTCGATTTGAGAGGAGGCTGTGCGATCAAACATGTAAAAGGGTAGTTTTGTCCTCTGTTTTGTGCACTTATTTTGTCTATCATTTACATAGATTGTTTTGTGTTGAAAAGTGGCAAAAAAATCAAAATGCAAACTAAGAAGTGACACCAGATCAATTTCAATGTAATGAGTGGCAAAGTGTTAAAGTCCAATGTAACGGGTGACAAATAATCAAATCGCCGGTCGATGTCTTCGCTGTACCACTGTTCCCAATCCTCTCGCAAGCTTCCTCGCCCCCATCTCCATCCACCAACCGCCCCCCCGCCGTCACCCTGCAGTCGCGCTTCCTCGAGCTCCGGCCCGGCACCATTTTCCAAAGATCGTCGCCGGGTGAGAGGACACGCGTGTATGCCTGTTTTTCTTTTCTTTACGAAGGTGCGTGTATGCCCTTGGATATGCCATAAAGCCCCAAATCCACGCTCCGTCCCACGATCTCTCGTAGCCGCTGTCTCAACCATTCGCCCTTGCCGCTCATCTTCTCTCCGCTCGCCTTCGGCCTCCCTCTCCCTGAATTCCTCCTCTGCCTCGCCATCATCCATTGCACCACCCTCAAGAGCGGCTGCCTCTCCCCGAGCTCTCTGCCTCCGCCCCTTTCTCCCCTGTCGACGCATGACAGATCGACCAAGACGGATTTTGCCCGCTTTCTCCCTATTTTGGTCGGGGCGATTTGAGGATCATCCGGACATGTGTTAACTGCCGCATACCTCAATCCCACTAGATTTCCCATAGCATTAAAAGCATCCAAAGATGGACACATCAAGAAATTCCCACAGATAATCGTATCAACGACCAATCTATACCAAGTGGTAATGCCCACATAAAAACTGTGAAGAAGAACAACGGTAGATTACTTATGAATATATCTATTGTGAGCATTGTAAATTCTATACCAAGCATCTTTTAGATTCTCCCCTCCCCTTTGTTTAAAATTAAGAACCTCATTCTCGGGGGTACAAGCAATAGAGGAAGAACTAGCCAGAATGACAAAGCAAGCAAGATTGCACACAAAACAGATCTGATGAGAAAACGGCGAAAGAAAAAGAGGGCGAATAAGACGGCAAAGTTTTATGAAATGGGGGAGATGAAAACAAGAGGCAAATGACAAATAATGTTAATTGCAAGGAGATGAGATTTATGATTAGGAACCTGATAGATGTTGATGATGTCTCCCCGGCAACAGCGCCAGAAATTGGCGAGTTGTCGGGAGACTTGACTGCAGGGGCTGCCCAGGAGTAACAGGGGCGACGACGCCGGGGCAGCAGGGGCTGTGACTGAGTTATGAGTTAAGGGTTCATCTCGATTTGAGAGGAGGCTGTGCAGTCAAACATGTAAAAGGGTAGTTTTGTCCTCTGTTTTGTGCACTTATTTTGTCTATCATTTACATAGATTGTTTTTGTGTTGAAAAGTGGCAAAAAAAAATCAAAATGCGAACTAAGAAGTGACACCAGATCAATTTCAATGTAATGAGTGGCAAAGTGTTAAAGTCCAATGTAACGGGGTGACAAATAATCAAATCGCCGGTCGATGTACTGCCGTACCACCGTTCCCAATCCTCTCGCAAGCTTCCTCGCCGCCCATCTCCATCCACCAACCACCCCCTCCCCGCTCGTCACCCTGCAGTCTGGTCGCTTCCCTGAGCTCCAGCCCCGGCACCATTTTCCAGCATCGCCGTCGCCGGGTGAGAGGACACGCGTGTATGCCTGTTTTTCTTTTCTTTCTGAAAGGTGCGTGTATGCCCTTGGATATGCCATAAAGCCCCAAATCCACGCTCCCGTCCCACGATCTCTCAGCGCCGCCGCTCGTCTCAACCATTCGGCCCTTGCCCGCTCATCTTCTCCGCGCTCGGCCTTCGGCCTCCCTCTCCCTGAATTCACTCCTCTGCCTCGCCGCCATCCGCTGCACCACCCTCAAGAGCGGCTGCCTCTCCCCGAGCTCTCTGCCTCCCGCCCCCCTTTCTCCACCAAGCTGACGCGGGGCGGACAGATCGACCAAGACGGGATTTTGCCCGTTTTCTCCCCTATTTTCGGGTCGGGGCCGATTTCGGGGATCATCCGGACATGCGTTAACTGCCGCATACCTCAATCCCATGACAACTCCTTCAAATCCCTCCGCCCCCTAGAGAAATCAAGGTAGAGGTGCTCCAAGTCAACGTCGAAGAGCACATGCTGGTTGCCCTGAGCTCTTCGGCAGCCCTGCCGGAACATGCGGTGTTTGTCGGCTTGAACCACTCAGTGTGTCTGCCCATCAGGGAGTTTCCGGAGCTCAGGCCCAACTGCGTCTACTTCACCACGCCTCGGCTGAAACACCACGACAATTTCGGTCTTCGTGGCTGGAGTGGTGTGAGGGTTTACGACTTGGAAAGTCAGATGTCTGAGCGTGCTTTCCCAGGCTTTGGACCGGACTATGCGGTATTTTGGCCCTCTGAACTTTGGTACATTCCGAACCTTTCAAGGATGAGATCACGGGATGCGATGGATGGCTTTTGCTTCAAGCTGGAAGAAGTGGACTCGCTGATCTGTGACATCAAGTTGAAAGTAGTTGACTTCGGCAAAGGAAGTTGGCCTTCAGTTAGCTAGAAAATCAGTACCAGCAGCAGCATGTCTGTGCCCTTTTGAGTCTCTATAAAAGCTATCAAATCTGAAGATTCAAGTTGTAGTATGCCTTCTTCTTTCTCTTCTTTGCTCGATGATGATCGGCTCTTCTGCCCAAATCCAAATCTGAATATTATCTGTTGCTTGGTTGCGCTGACATGTACTCGGCTCATACTCCCTCCGTTTCAAAATAGATGACTCAACTTTATACTAACTTTAGTACAATATTAGTTCAAAGTTGGGTCATCTATTTTAAAACGGAGGGAGTAGTTGTTATTAAACTACTTGGCTTTGAAAATGTTACAGTTTCCAGTTCCCAGTACGAAATGAACTGTGTGGTGAGGCACCATGATGCTTCTTTGCCCCTCCATATGGTCTAGTTTCATCCGGAGATTTTCAGTCAGTGCAGGTACACGAGCTGGTGAGCCATAAAGAATTGTGAACAATTTCTTTTCAACTAGTAATCGTGTACGTGCAAATGTACGTATTGACTGATGCAAAGAAGAAAATGTTGCACATATTTTTTTCCATTCAGTTTTCAATCTGTATACTAAGTGCACATCATTTTTTAATGAGATAAAATTGTACAATGCTATCATGCTTTCAGCTTTAGTTTCATGTATCTTGCCTTGAAAATTGTCTCGTTACAATATTTCATCAAATACAAAGAAAACTAATAGACAAGCCTTTGGCCGTTGAAGGAAATTGTGTAGCCAAAAATAATATATATGCATGTGGCAGCAACAATATATGTGGTAGAAATCACAAATGTTTTTTTTTTCAAGTATTTAAGGAATGCATCGCCCATTTGCTGCACTTTTCTTAGGACTGCAAAAATGAAAACGAAAAAAAGAGAGGCTTGTTCCAGTCTAGACTTGAGATCATATTTGGACTATTTTTTTAAACGTAAGTTCTTTCTTTTTTACAGTCAGGAAGTCCATGTCTACCTATTAAAAAGAAATACCACTTCACTCTCAGTTTCATTCATACAGTAAGCATAGTCCTTAATCCTTATCATAAACTCATTTTGGCTTATATACAATGATCTAATCACAAATCTAAAGCATGAGATGGCTTACAAATAGGTCATAACAAGCTCAATCGAAACACTAGAAATTGCAAAATATCATACAAAAAAATTGAGCAGAAAGAATATCATACAAATTTAGAAAATAATTAAACATTAGTCAGTTATGGTCATATGTCAACATATAAAATTAAGAAGTACAGAAGCTCTAGTGATTACTGAATCTTCCTTCACTGTAAGATCCCTCCAATGCTGTCAAGTGTCAACGCAACAATACAGAAGCTAGAAGGATACTTAGGGGAACTGTAAAAAATAATCACAGTGCTACATGATCTTGGAGAGAACAAATGTAAATATATGATTTCATCCAGTCCAGCCACACTCAAACTAACTTTTTTAGGGATTACTAACTGCAGAGGGGTCTTCGTGCTGATTTAAAACCACCTTGAAATTAAATGCAAGTTGTCAGTTAAACCATCTTGAAATTATCTGCAAACAAGAAATACAATCAATTGAATCGACATCAAGAAGATAAGGAGGGGAATGGAATCTATGGAGTGGAACATTATGATGTGGATCCTATGGAGTCTTGCATGCATCCGACACATGTTGGCCTGTATAGAAAAAATATTCAAAGAAAAAAAACTGAACTGTGCACACATGTATAACACATATCAATGTTTGTTGTAAGAAAAAAAGAATTTTTGAATTTTTCTAGTATTATTTTGGATTTTACTGTATCAAGGATGCATGTGAGCAGCTCACAAACTGCATGTCCGTTTAATATGATAGACCATGCTACCTTGTTGAGAAATCATGAAAAAAGCAGTGAAACCTCCATAAATAAATAAATTCTCAACAACACTCACTGTCAAATAAATAAATGCTCAGGTTTCATGTCAACAAACTTATGAAATAAATTGGCAAAATGATGTATAATAGAAATAGACAATTGCAGTTTTTTTTTTCCAGGGAGCAGTTGTGAGGAGCTATGATACATTAATGATCTCCCAGGAAAAGATGCAGGCAGGCCACTTACAACTATACCAGGCCAGCGGCGGTAGACAACCGCCCAGCCTTCTGGGCCCGTCTTTTTTCCTCACAAGCTCCACATAATCACTTGACTAAACCAATAAATGAGTTGGCTTATTGCTAGTTATACATGATTTTCTGATCATCAACTCGCTTGTTGCGTTAAGGATATATAAAGATGAACATTAGATCAATACACCACAACAAGAGAATCGACATAGCCATCACTGTAGCAGTTGTCATGCCATGATCACACACGACCGCCATGAGAAGGATATGTCGTGGTTCCTGTTTGGTAATGGTTCCATGTTTCCAGAATCCACTATACAGAATACAAATTGAACAGGCAACATCACTCTGCGTCCAATCCATCCTTAGGTAAGGTACAAACGTGCTTGTTAATTGACCTGAGCCATAAGGAGTCAGGCAAAGGATAGTCATCTTCATTTGTCCTATGGTCCCATGTTTTTCCTCTCCAGAATCTTGCAAGAAGGACCCTTGACAGAGATGGTGCTCGGAGCGCCCGGCCGTTGACGCGCGGTGGGACACCCATGACAGAGTTTTTCTAAGTTCGGTTTACAAAAAGGAGGTCAATACCCCTTTATCAAATACTCTCTCCATCTCATAATATAAAAACGTTTTTGACAGTACACTCAAGCTGTAGATGGGAGTGGGACTAAGTGGGATTAGACATCCCATCCCACTTAGGCCTTGTACAATGGGAGATGTTTAGGAAGGTGCTTAGAAAAATAAACCGGATTTTTCAGAAGCACCGGTGCCTATTTCTATAAGAGAGACGCTTAGTTAAGCGTCTACCCTGTAGAAATAAGCACCGGTGCTTAAGAAAATCCTGATTTATTTCTCTAAGGCCTTGTACAATGGAAGTTGCTTAGGGGAGGTGCTTAGAGAAATAAACCAAGCTTTTCTTAAGCACCACCGGTGCTTATTTGTACAGGGTAGACGCTTAATTAAGCGTCTCTTCTGTAGAAATAGGCACCGGTGCTTCAGAAAAACTCGGTTTATTTTTCTAAACACCTCCCATTGTATAAGGCCTAAGCACCTCTTCTAAGCACCTCCTATTGTACAAGGCCTTAAACTGTTCTAATGGGCTCCTATTGGACAAGATGAAAATTAGGTGGGCTAGCCCTATTAGTCCATTGGAGTCCCACTTAATCCCGTTGCCAATGGCAGTGATCAACAACAACTTCTCGTCTTCTAAAAAAAAGTAACAGCTTCTCGATGCCAATGGCAGCCGCGATCTCCCCCGCAGCAGTTACGGCGTTGATGTTGTAGGCCTACCCAGTCTCATCGGCGGCCACGATGGCAATGACTAAAATGTGGTCGGGCGCGATGATCGGGTGGAGCACGGAGAGGTGTACGCGCGTCACCTTGTCGACGAACCCGAGGGCTGCGACGTCGGGGGAGGGGCGCACGGTGAGGAGGCACGTGTCCTTGCCATAGAGGTCGACGGCGGTGGCACCGACGAGGTTGATGAGGGAGACGAGCTGCTTTGTTGATGTTGACCTTGCTGACCAGCACCATCTCGACGACCTCCATGGTGAGAGCGTCGGTGATGCGGAGGCCGTTGCGGAACTACGGCTCGATGCCGATGTGCTGCAGCCAGGAGTTGATCTCCGGATCGCCGCCGTGCACAAGGCTGCGGATCATTGACGCCTGCAGCTCCGGCGTCTTCATGGCTGCGGCGCCGTACTTCACCACCACCGTCTTGCTCTTGAACCGATGGATGAAGGCGAGCGCCTCCGGCAGGATGTCCAGGCAGTTCAACACCGCGGTAGCAGGATGGGAGGCGGATGAGCGCCGCGCTGGCGCAACGCCAGGGAGGAGGCTGAGACGACAATGTCTTGCGTTAGTATTTTTTTAGTGGGATCCCACTTCCACCCGCTTAATCCATGTGGGCTACCCAATATTTTCCACCAATTCCTAGTGGGATCAGGTGGACTGGGGTGAAATGCCCATGGGCAGTCCCACTTGCAGCCTGACACTATACTAGTGTCAAAAACACTCTTATATTATGGGACGATATTCTCAAAATACTTCAGAAAAAAAATATTGAGCTGCCAAATGCAACTGGCTATGGTTTTGTGTTGGTAACTTGGTATTCATGTAGGAAAGGAGCTTGTCCGACTAAGAGCATCTCCAGCCGCGCCCCCAACAAGGCCCCCAGGCGATTTTTCGGCCGCCGGAACCAAAAAATCGGCTGAGTCGCGCCCCAGGGGCCCATTTTTTGCCGGCTCGGGCCGAAATTGGCGCCGGCGGACCCAACCCGAACCCGGCGCGCTGGGGGGCGCTCGGGGGCGCCGGCCGAATCGTTTTTGACGTGAAAGCGTCGTGGGCCAGCCGCGTCAGCGACACCGCCTGCCTCGTCTTCTCCCGACGCCTCGGTTTCCCGCGGGGAATCAATGGCAAGGCTGCCGCCGGTCAGCTTTGCCATTGATTCCTCTCACGGGCGGCGCATCACGGGGCGGCGCGCCGATGCCTCCCCTCCCTTGGACGCGTACACACGGACGCGACGCGGCTATATATGGCCTCGCTCGCCTGTGATGAGTGCCACCTCTCCACCTCTCCTGAGCGCCGCCGCCGAGCTCTTCTCTCCCGTCGATCTCTTCTCCCCAGCCACTCCATTTCCCCGATGGCCGAGCGTTTCCTCGGAGACGAGGCGGCGGCCAACGGCTTCGGTCGCCGTTCGCTCCACGAACAGGAGTCCTGGCTCCTGTTCCAGGCGAACATCCCGGCGCCGCCGGACATGCGCGCCGGGCCGACGGGCGGAGGCTCAAAGAATGGGGAGTGCCCATTCCCCGTTGCCCGACGCCGCCGCCAAGCCATCCTACTTCACCGACGAGGTCGAGATCGCGCGCCCCTCCCTCACCAAAGCCGAGCTCTCCCTCCCCCAGTACGCCGCCGACAACCACGCGGCTTGGGCGGCGTAATTCGAGTGTCGCCGGCAGCAGCGGCTGGCGTCCACCAACGGGGTGCCGGTGGTCGGCGGCATCAAGAACAGCGAGGGGCGCCACCTGTGGTGGGGCGTCTGAAAGAACATGCGGTGCCCCCATGTTTGGTTTTGGTAATTGATGACAATCTCTATGGACTAATGGTTGCCTTGAGTTATATTTGAAGGTTTTGTCCATAGGATTTTCTTGGAGTACATGTGTTAGTTTCAAGGAGAGTTTGTGTTGACCAAGGTGCTATTAAGGAATTATCCAAAGATTGGTCATCTGAGAGTTGAGCTTATTGCAAGCATGTCTTGAAGAAGAAGATTGTGTGATCATTCATGTTTACCTTCAAGACATCATCCAAATGAAGAGAGTTGGAAAAATTCAAGGTTGATCAAGACTAAGTCAAGAGTGAATCAAGTTGATCAACTCACAAAGCGAAGAAGATGTAACGAGAGGGATCAAGTGATCCCATGGCATGGTAAGCATTGTCCGTTGTGCTTTGTGTACTAACCCATGGTCTATGTGAGAGTTCTATGTGGGGTTAGGTACGTGTTCATGGGCTTGCGTCAAGAGGAAGATATCACTCAACCCATGGAGAGGATGACATCAAGTGGTGATCGTCATCAAGATTGTTGTGTGCAAGTTCAAGTGGAGCATCACGAAGAGATCAAGTGCTTGAATCTTGCCATCCATTGTGGTGTCAATGGACTTGTGAAGATGTGCCAAAGAGTGGCTCACCCATAGTGGAGTATGGGGGAGCAATCATCTAGTCTCCATCGACCCAACGCAATCAAGAAAGGTGGTCCATCTTGAGGAGGACAAGATCGTCATCATCTAGCTCAAGTGGATCATGTGCAAGGCAAAGGTTTGCCCTTGATAGGTTTTCTATTTTACTGGTCTCATGGTGGTAGTTTGGAGACCGGGTTATAGGATCGATAGCCATACTATCAAGGGGGGCTCTCAAGTGAGTAGCTTGATCGTATCGTTCGTTGAGAGCTCAAACCATTGCATCCTTGCATCATGTTTCTTGGTTGTTGTTTAATTCTCCTTGTGAGTCTTAGAGCTTATGGTCATCTTTATGACAAGCTTGAGTTTATCGAAAACGGAGTTTGCATGCGTCTTCTATGATGTTTTCGGTGTTGGAGGTTTTACCGGTCTTATCCGAGGAAGGGTTCTCACCATTTTCTTTTGGGCCTTTTGTCATTTGCTTATTATTGATATTTCTATCAAGATTGTGTTAGCCCTTGTCGCTAGCTTTCCAACAAACTTGGTTTCATCAAATTCGGAGTCCGTTTGCAAAAGTTGTATCAGTTTTGGTGTTCTGAAAAAGCTGCATCAGTACTACCGCAGACAGGAGCGGAAGTAATTTTTTACTACCGCTCTTGGGAGCGGTACTACCGCTGGAGCAGTACTACATGGGCTACTTCGTGGCTACTTCCGCCGGGACCAAAAACTCGTCACAAGTCCAGCGGTGGTAGGCACAGATGTAATTTTTTAGTACCGCTCGCAAGCAGTAGTACCGCTACCCTTAGCAGTAGTACCGCTACCCCTAGCGGTAGTACCGTGAGGTCAAGCAGTACTACCGCTCCGACGGTTCTTTTGGCCTTTTTTGTCTCCTCGCTGCTGTGTTTCAAAGGGCTACTACCGCCCTAGCAGTAGTACCGCTCCTTGGAGCGGTAGTACCGCTTGGTGCGGGCTGTGAGCATAACGGTTGGATTTTTCCCCATCTATAAAAGGGGGTCTTCTTGCCCAATGAACCTTATCCTTTGAGCTCGTATTCTTCCCCCATTGTTGACCTTCTTCGAGCTTGCTAACTCTCAATCCCTCCAATGATTCTTGCTAGTTCTTGAGGGAAAAGAGAGAGGAGATCTAGATCAACGTTTCCACCAATCACTTTCTCCTCTAAGTGAGGGAACCCCTTGGATCTAGATCTTGGAGTTCTTCGTGTTCTTCTTTCGTTCTTCCTCTCATTTTCCTCCCTAGCATTAGTTGCTTTGGTGGGATTTGGGAGAGAAGGACTTAGGCACTCTGTGTGCCCTTGCCATTGCATTTGGTGCATCGGTTTGAGTTCTCCACGGTGATACGTGGAAGTGAAGTTTGAGAAGCTTATTACTCTTGGGTGTTTGGGCACCCTAGAGCTTGTTCCTCTTGGGTGCCTTGGCTCCCTAGACGGTTGGTGGTGTTCGGGGCTCAATCATTATGGTGTAAAGCTCCGGGCAAGCGTCGGAGTCTCCTATTAGGTTGTGGAGATCGCCCCGAGCAATTTGACGGGTTCGGTGACCGCCCCCAAGGGTTGCCATTTATACGGGTTCGGTGACCGCCCTCAAGGGTCCCTTAGTGGAATCACGGCATCTTGCATTGTGCGAGGGCGTGAGGATATTACGGTGGCCCTAGTGGCTTCTTGGGGAGCATTGTGCCTCCACACCGCTCCAAACGGAGATTAGCATCCGCAAGGGTGTGAACTTCGGGATACATCATCGTCTCCGCGTGCCTCGGTTATCTGTTACCCGAGCCCTTTACTTATGCACTTTACTTTGTGATAGCCATATTATTCTTTGTCATATATCTTGCTATCACATAGTTGCTTATCTTGCTTAGCATAAGTTGTTTGTGCACATAGGTGAGCCTAGTTGTTTTAGGTTTTGTGCTTGACAAATTAACCGCTAGGTTTATTCCGCATTTGTTCAAGCCTAAACCATAATTATTTTAAAGCGCCTATTCACCCCCCCTCTAGGCGGCATCCTCGGTCTTTCAGCGTCCCCGGCCGCACGCTAGAGGGTGTGCTGACGCACCTCGACGGCGGCAACAACCCACCGTTGGCGTACCCCCCGGCGAGGACGGCTGCCCCGGCGCACCGCCGACGCGACGGGCAATGGGCGCCAAGGAGGTTCGGCTCCTCCTCCTCTTCTTCCTCGTCGCGCTCTTCCTCCCAATCCTCCAGCACTCCGACGCTGCTCGGCGTCAAGGCCGAGCCCGCGGCGGAGACGCCGCTCGGCCAGCGCACTCGCAGCACCGGCATTGTCATCAGCGAGGGCGGCCGGCGCGCCTCCTCGTCGACTCCTCCCCCGCGCTTCGTCAAGCCGAAGACGGAGCCAGGTCTCGCACCGGTGAAGACGGGGCCGGGGCTGGCGCCGATGAAGACGGAGCAAGGCGAGGTCGAGCTCGACGACGACGCGGCCCTCGAATGAGCACGCCAGACTCCACGAAGATGGCGAGGGCGCGCCAAGTCGTCGCCTGCGGCGCTTCAGCGCGCGCCGCCGAGGCCGCGGCGAAGGAGGAGTCGTCATCATCGACGACAGCGACGACGCGCCGCCGCCGCCGCCAGCAGCCGGGGAGGGGTCCAGCAGGGGCGCCCGAGTCAAGGAGGAGAAGGCCGATGATGGCGGCGACGACGGCGACTTCTCGGCCTTCAGCAAATTTTTTTTGATTAGTTTTTACATGTAATGGCGACTACTGGACTTAAATCGGCGAATATAAGCCCAAGTTTGCCGAAATTGGGCGTGTTTTAGACGAACTTTGCCTAAATATGCTACACAGTTTTTTTTCCACGCGTCTGGGGCCGGCCTGGGCGGCGGTGAGCCAACTCGCCTCGGCCCATTTTTGCACCGGTCACCCCGTGTGGCGATTTTAGGCGCCCCCTGGGGGGCTAACGGCTGGAGATGCTCTAAGTTTCAGTTTAGTATTTCAATCTCGCGTTCTTCCTCCGAGTTGTGAATCCTGATGGATTCCTTTTCCTAGTCGTACATCGCGCTTCATCAAGTACTAGCATTTCCCCACGCGGCGGCACGCCGCGCCCATCCATACGGCACTGATACAGTTTTTTTTATGTACTAAAATAACTGGTTCCTACACTAATTCATGCGCCACATGAATTAACACGCATCTGATTTTTTGAATGTTTGGCAACTCGTCCCAAGTTTCGTTGCAAAGTAGTTCATACAAGAAAAGGGTATGTCTATTTGGTACATGCATAAATGATGTACAATAGATAGTGATAGTGGCTATTGGATGCAGAATGGCGAAGCTCTTGTTCTCTTGTTAGATTTGAGATATTGATCCTCAAGCTGTGTTTGTCTCTGTGATGTAGTGGTAGAGAGATGAGGCTAGTTCTTATGCTATTGTTCTTGATGGTTTGTTCCCTGTAAACACAATGTTGAAGTTGTTGCTGGATGCACGGCCTGCGTCTCAACGGTTCCAAATCATAACTTGACTCTCGAAGATTGCAAAATATCTTGAAATTGGAGACAAACCATTTTGAGAATCCTTGTTCACCTTGATTTCTCCCGCTGAAGATTAAATGCACACAACAGCTACTTATTTGTTTAATAAGGTTGTAAACCTAGACGCATGTATCTTTATTTCTTTTCAAACTAAGTGGTCAAATTGAAGGTTCTTTTTTTTGCTCGACCGCTACAATGGTTTCGGTATAGTAGAGGAGCAAAAGATAAGTAGTACCGAAGTGGAGAAGTGAACAGATCCATACGCCTTTGCAAAAAAAAAAAACAGATCCATACGCTGGATACATAGTTGACCGGCACAATAAGTTTTAATTAATCAAAACAAACATAAGATAATGAGAGAGGAAGAAAATCAAGGAGTTGAGTAACCTCCGAGGATGATTGTGAGAGCGCTTGGTGTACAAATTAGTCCTAGTCAATTGCAAGCAGTTGACTGCCTTGTGGCCCAATTTGAACATGGGCCAAACCGACAATAAAAGAAAGTTAGAATTATCTTATTTTTTTAAAGAAAATTGGTCATTTGTCACTTTCAACACGGGGCTTCGCAGAATTGTCACCGTCAAGATTTGCTTGAAAAAATGCCATCCAATTCATGCTCACTTTCATTACCATGCAATTTCTCCTTTTTTCCATTACTTTCCCTTTTTCTTTTCCATTTTCTAGGCACCTGAAAGACCAAAGTGCACCTGATCCTATCTAACCTTATCTGATTCGTGTGGACTGGTTGGATAAGGGTTGCTCTCCGGCTACCTCGCTCTTGTCGTCACGGGTTGCTCATCGTCGAACCTCACCGCTACTAGCGCAAGCCACCACGGCTCTCCGCCCTAGCTTGCCCACGCCTGTGCGAGCAACCGTAGCTCCCCGATGGTGCTCACCCACGCCGATGCCCGAGCGAGCCACTGTGACTCGCTGCCGGTTCTCGTCCACGTCTGCAGGCGCCGGCGTAGTTCGTCCTCGCGTCGCGGATGCCCGCGCTATATACCGCAGCTTGCTGCGGGTTCTCCCCCACGCCTGCGCGCGATAGCGCAGCTCTCTGCGGGTGCTTGCCATCCCCTTGGCTCATTGGCGTAGCTCGCCTTCCCCTGCTGGCGAATTGTTTTAGTGGCAAGGGTGGTGCCGAAGAGAAGATGATGCCTTGTGCACACCTTGAGCAAGTGGTGTGATGGCAACAGCGGCCGGAGAAGGACATGGATGCGTGTGTAGGTCCTGAAGATGTTGAATGCAAGCAACATGTAAGTGACGTTTGTTGTAATCTTTTGCTTGATTATAGTTTCACAGCCAGGATCAAATGAGCGACAATATGACAAATGAGTAATATTGCAAATTTCAGTCCATAAGCTACTTGATGCAATCTGTTTTGTTGCACTTGTTGTAGCTTATTCAAAATCATCAATGGAATTGTAGGTAGAAGTGGCACACGTATGTAGACCTCCGTACATTGGCAAGGGACTCTTCAACCATGATTCATAGATGAATATGAATTCACATCTCCCAAAAAAAAGTAAGGAGTTCACATAATGATTTCATAAATAAAACTAAAATGAGTTCACAACGCCAAATATATATGAGCTCCTGGCTAATATAAGCTCACGGCTCAGAGCAATTGAAGAAATTGAGTTCAAATAGAAGAAAACTACTTGATGAAATAAGTCTGGAACTCGCTGACTGGAACTTGATTTATGTTTAATAATATGGCGCGGCTGTGTGCATCATTTGATGCAGAGGCTGGGGTAATCCCCTTTTCGAAAATAAAGCAAGTATAACATCAATTTCATAGAGGCCAATCATCCAATTTATAGCGTTCTCTTTGATGTAAGCTTCTTTGCTGGATATGTGGGGTTTGGAATGAGACTAATGTTAGACAGTCCAATAAGCGGTATGTGATAGTAGGCCTTCTCTGTGTCAACGGGCAACATTAAACTCATCTTTGTATAGGGGGACAGTTCAGTAACTTAGAGACGTACTAAACATTTTTCTCCTCAGAAAAGAAATTCCCCACTCCACAAACAGTTCTTCTTCTTCCAGGTTGGTGCATTGACGGAGTCAATACACTGGTACAACCCCAGCATGGAAGATACAAATTATTTCACATTTCTTGCTGTAATTTCAGTGGTGACTTCCGGGCAAAGCCAGGGCGGCTGCCTGACATTGTGGGGTTGATTAACATCTGCCACTGAGTCGCTGGATCTACCTATTATTACTTGCAATCCAGTAGTAGACCACCCTGACTCATTCAACTCTGTAAGCATCCTTTGTTCCCTTTCTTTTGGTTGTTTGAATAATTTGATTCCAATTTGTTTCCATCGCAAAGAAAAATTACCACCAATTAAATCGACCCGTGGTGATAATATATGTGATCAATTTATGTTTGTCATCCTCGTGTTCTTGTACGATTAACATCCATCATCTGTTTTTGGAATAAAGAAATGTAACTACTCTATATATACTTTTCTGTCAGTTAGTCTAATTGTTTAGCATCTGTTGCAATGAGTGACAGAGTTTTCTATTTAATTAAATAGCTAACTTTTTTTCCTGATAGACCGCAATGTTATCTCTGCTGAGATTATTTGAGCAAATTGTTTCTTGTTATCTGAAAAAGATTGCCACCATGGCTATACAGTAATAAAATGAATTTATTCATTGTTGCAGAGAGAACTGTCCAACACTACTTTCTTGTCAATTTTTGCATGTCCAGCCTTCTCGGAAGATGGCATTAGGCAGTTTACTTTCTGATGGAGACCACTTCTGATGCTACCTAGATTGGCCGATCTACTTTTTTCATCAGTGACACTACTATCCATTTCATGATGAAGCACTTGGCATATCTGCTGTAGGATCATAATGTTCAGCCTGGCTTCTATCTTTTATCTGGTATGTAATACCTTTTTCATTGGTGCAAAACTGCAAATTTATCCAAATTGTGCTGCTAAAACAAAGTTCTTAATATAAGTTACCTATAATCATCAGCGCTGTTTATATAATTTTTGACAAGAAGACTCATGGCACGAATAGATCTAATACTTCGCCTAGAAAAGAAGCAATAGAGAAAATTAATTTGCTAGATTTGAAAGCACAACCCGGTATTTTAGTGTTTAGTGAATTGATAGCATCATCACGAACACCATACAAACAGAGGAATTTTGTCTAATTAGCTAATAACAACATACATCAACAGATACACCAGGTGAAGTGTGTGTGCATCGCCCATCTGTGTAATACTAATCGCGGCAAGGCTGGAGGAGGCATCTGGCCAGCCGCTCGCTTCCGTTGCCATCGGTTAGAGGTCGTGGCTGAGAAGGCGCGATGCTGCTGAGGGAGGTCAAGGGAGAGGGGTCACGCTGCTCCGCCTGCTCCCGCTGTACGCCATCGCCGTCGCCATCGCCGCCGTCGTTGTGTTGCCCGGGAGAGGCAGTCTGAGAGGGCCGTCGGGACAGGCGAGGCGTGGGGAGCATGGCCGTGGCGAGCGGGCTGTCGTGGGCTGCGGAGCACGTAGATGGTGGAGGTGACCGCGCTTGGAGTCCTGTTGGTGTGTCTACGCAGAGAAGAGACGACAGATATGGACGGCTGGGAGGGCTGCGAGAGGTGAAGGAGGAAAGCCTATTTATAGTTTTGTACGGTGGTGGAGCGGTGGCTTTGAATCAACGAGGTTTCTCTCGAACCACCCAACGCTATCGATTCAAGCCGCACGCACAGATGGAAACACATAAGCCAACACGCAGGCCAGGAAAACAATGAAGCATGCACGCGCAAGTCAACGGAGTCACATGGGCCACATGCACCCAAAATCGCTAACCGCACCCAACCGTACTCAAGAATTCAGCACACACGTTAACAAAATTTCAAACGAAAAGCTGAATACACAACGCATTTATACACAACCATTTACCAAAATAATAGCATGTGTCATGCACACAATTCACCATGGATCACTTTCACACAAGTGGTGAAACCTTGGAGCAAAAACCTTGCCTGCAATAGAGGCTTGGGTATATATACATTGTCTTTTCCCGTAGTAATTTATATTCTGCAGAAGCTAACTTTTTAGAATGGCAGATCATTGTGCAAGTAGCAGTAGCGGCGGCTGGACGGACCTCCCAAGCGATCTCCTTGGCCGCATCTTGCAACTCCTTGAGCTCCTGGAAGTTCTCGCTGCCGCAGCCGTCTGCACTTCATGGTGCTCAGCCATAGTGGCCGCCGGCGTCCCTCGCGACCGCACGCCGTGGCTCATTAGCTGGAAACCGGGCGACTGTCTAAGCAGCGAGTTCCGGAACCTCCTCAACTCCCATGAGAACCACAAGGTTAACTAAAGGCCCTTATGAACCGGAAATTTTATGATTTTTTTAAATTTTTTTATTTTCAAATTTCTGAATTATTTTAACCTCTAATCTCTAATCACCCCTCATCACTGCTCAATTTAACCTCTAATCTCTAATCACCTCTCATCATTCCAAATCATCTAACTTCCCGGATGGTCACCCATCCTCTCACTACTCCAGCCTGAGCACGCTTAACTTCTGGGTTCTATTCTCCTCGCTTCCAAGTCTCGCACTTGTTGTTTTCCGACAATAGTAAGATGTCAATCCTATTAACCCTCGTGAATTTAGCTTGAGCATGAAGTCACACATTTCACTGTTTGAGTTTGAGACTATTGTTCTAAAAACAATAATTATTTAGTAACACTAATATTTCTTGAATAAGTAGTTTGACCATAGTTTGACCAATGTTTGACCAGATTTGACCAAAATTCAAAAAAAAACTGAAATAATTATTTAGTAACAATAATATTTCTTGAATAAGTAGTTTGACCATTGTTTGACCACAGTTTGACCAGATTTGACCAAAATTCAAAAAAACTGAAATAATTATTTAGTAACACCAATATTCTTGAATAATTATTTAGTAACACTAATACTTCTTGAATAAGTAGTTTGACCATAGTTTGACCAGATTTAACAAAAATTCAAAAAACTGAAATTTGAGCATAACTTTTTTTCCTTTTAGAATTTGAGGATTCTAAAAATTTGCAAACAGGCCGTAGGCTGTCAAAATCGATGCGGATTTTCGTGCTGAACATTTTGATATATTATACTTTTTCTGACATTGTATGCAAAAGTTATAGCCGTTTTACATTTTCCCTGCACTTTTTGCAAAACATGTTCAAATTTAAGTTTTTAAATTTTCCTAACTAGTAGATGTGGTAACATAACTACATCTCGAAGGATTTTAACTTTTGAAGTTTTTATCATTTTCTTTTGCTTTTTACAAAACTGAAAAGGCGATACACAGGGGGGGGGTAGGATTTGAAAATTGCACCATTAGTACCGGTTTGTGGCACGAACCGGTACTAAAGGTCTCAACCCCATTAGTATCGGTTCGTGGCACGAACCGGTACTAAAGGGCATCGCACCCTTTAGTACTGGTTCGTGGCACCAATCGGGACGAAAGGTCCCATTTGAACCGGGAGTAATGCAAGTACGGTGCCCTCGCCGCTCGAACCGGGACTAATGCTCACATTAGTCTCGGTTCGTAACGTAACCAGGATTAATGCTCTTTTCTGGCCGAACGAAAGCCCTGTTTTCTACTAGTGATGGGACCTCTGCGGTCCACAAGAACCAAGCAAAGAGGTGATCATCAACGGGGACAAGAGATACAGGGGGATTCATACCAGGTTTCTGGTGTCTACGCCTGTAACACCCCGGATACAACTTTCCATATTCGTAACTCCAACTCTTGCCTTTTCCGGAGATGTGTTATTTTATTTCCTTCGTGGTTGGGGTTTTGTCTTTTGTTTTGCATTTTGTTCATGTCTTGCATTTCATCTCATCGCATCATGTGCATTGCATCGGCATTGTTTTCATAAAGCTTGCATTCGCCAGTAGTTGCCGCTTCTTCCTTGTCCCCGTTGACCCTCTCGGATCAACCGGACCGCTCTCTTCTCTCTCTTTCTCGAGCTCATCAAAACCTTTTGTCTCCATGGCGTTTTGCCAAACCCGTCGCGCGCGTGTCTGAAACTCCCCCGAACCCGACCCGGGCAGTCGTTACCGTTGTGTCTGGATCATCCCCAAACGTCTACAAAACATCACCGTTTTCTTTGTTGGGCTCTCCCTACCAATTTATCTCGACCGTTTGATTTCGATCAGATGATCCAATCCCCCTCTCTTCCTTATATATATAGACTCCCTTGTTCATTTTTAGACCAAACCCTAAATTTTAGGGATCCTGTCCCATCCACCCACTCCCGAGCGCCGCCACTCTTCCTGTCCCTTCCTCACCGGGATCCTCCCCGATCCAAAAATCCTCTCCTCGATTTCAGCCGTCGGCAAATCTCCGTCGATCCCCTCCACAACCACCGGATCCCGCAGTGCCCCTCCTCTTGCCTGAGCCATGCCTCGTCCCTGGCCCCACCTCGACTCCGGAGCACCACCGAGCCCCGCGCCTCTCCTCCAGTTTGATCGCCGTCGTCCCGACGAGCGCTTCTGCCGCCAGCCACCCGGCCAGCCTCCGCCATCTGCAGCCGACCCGTCGCGCCCACAAGAAGCAGCTCCTCCCGAGCGGGAGCGCTGTGCCGGGCCCCAACCGACCCAAGCTCCTCCTCCTACGAGGACCCTGAGGACGCCGGCCGTTCTCCTCGTCCGCCTCGTCGTCTGCCGACCGAACCGGAAGATGAGCCCCCGTGTCGTCCTCTTTTCCTTCCTAAGCTCCTCCCCTGCCTCTCATCCCTCTCCTTGTTCCCTGTAACAGCTCCAGGGAGCCGCTCGAGTTTTGCCGCGTCGCCGTTCCTTCGATCCGACGAGGACCGGTCGTCCCAAGCTCGGATCCGCCGGCTTCGTCCTGATCTGGGTCTTCCCCGCCTCAAGCTGCGTCCCGTTCCCGCCGGTCCCCGCCGAGGCCGCCTCGCCGGAGCCCCTGCATTGCGCGCTGTTCCCTGCCATGGCGTCTCGGCGTCCTCTGCTCCCTTTTGAGGCCTGAGCTCCTCCAGCTCGACCCGTCCGCCGAGCTCCTGCGCTACTGAGTCCCACCGCTTCCTTCCTGCGCGAATCCCTCGCGGAGTGAGCTCATCCCGAGCCCTCATCGCTGGCCTCCCTGCTGCTGTCTCTGTTCTTGAGAGAGAACAGCAGCAGTTCCCTCATCGTCGCGTTGACCGCGACGGTCGAGATCGTGCCGCCAAGCCAGCTGGCCTCCGCCTGCCTCCTCCACTGAACCGGGCCGAGGCCCATGGTGAGGCCACCCCAGCCCTCGTTTTTCCCCTTCTGTTGGACCTCTGCCTAGATTTGGCCCATATAGTGTTTTTTTCCTGCCAGCGATTTTAACCATTATCCAAAGATTTAACAGATTTGCGAAACCCCTTGCACTTCATGCATATAATAACTCATGATCTGCTCATCATATGTAAAAACTTTATATATGTAAAATGCTCAGAAAATTGTGTAGATTAATAATATGTCATTTCCATCCATGTTTAAAATGTTTAAATTGCTGTTTATTTAAATTTGCTAATATGCCATGTTAAAATGATTTATTTCATAACTAAATAACCGTAACTCGGAATTAAATGTTCTTTATATGTAAATGGGGTAGAAAAATGCCTAGTTTAACATGGTGCACTTTATTTTGCTGTTTAACAACTCTAAAATTGTGTATAGGGCAGAACAGTACCGAATCTAAAATATTGCTCATGAGGATTTTCCGGAATTGTTGTTTCTTATTTCCGGCCTCATTTAAACTTGCCTAAATAGTTAGTTTAATTATGCTTCACCCCTTGCCTTGTTTAAAAACATTTAATATTGTTGTGTACCTAAACGAGATCAAACTAAATAATTGCATGTCGTGTTTTGTCAATATGCAACTAGTTGTCTATTGAGCTCCACTTAATTGGTAGTTTTGGTTGTTGCACTTTGCCATGCCATGCCTCATTAAACCGGACATGCATCATACTTGATTGTGCATCATGCCATGTTTATGCTTGTGCATTTATCATGTTGTTTGTTTCTTTCCGTGTGCTTCTCGGTTCCGTAATGTTGCGATTGTGAGGATTCGCTCGACTACTTCCGCTCGCCTTCTTCATGGACTCGTTCTTCTTCCTAGCGGGATTTCGGCAAGATGACCGCTACCCGGATCTCACTACTATCATTGCTATGCTAGTTGCTTCGTTCTATCGCTATGCTGCGCTACCTATCACTTGCTGCTCAGCCTCCCAAATTGCCATGAACCTCTAACCTGTTGCACCCTTCCTAGCAAACCGTTGATTGGCTATGTTACCGCTTTCGCTCAGCCCTCTTATAGCGTTGTTAGTTGCAGGTGAAGATGAAGTTTTGTTCCTTGTTGGAACATGGAGATGTTGTTCCTTGTTGGAACATGTTTACTTGTCGGGATATCACAATATATCTTATTTAATTAATGCATCTATATACTTGGTAAAGGGTGGAAGGCTCGGCCTTATGCTTGGTGTTTTGTTCCACTCTTGCCGCCCTAGTTTCCGTCATATCGGTATTATGTTCCCGGATTTTTGCGTCCCTAACGCGGTCGGGTGATTTATGGGACCCCCTTGACAGTTCGCTTTGAATAAGACTTTTCCAGCAAGGCCCAACCTTGGTTTTACCATTTGCCTCACCACCACCTATACCCTTCCCTTGGGTCGGCCAACCCAAGGGTCATCTTTATTTAGCCCCCCCCCCCGGGCCAGTGCTTCTCTAAGTGCTGGTTCGAACCGAGCTGCCTGCGGGGCCACCTTGGGGCAACTTGAGGGTTGGTTTTACTCGTAGCTAGTCTCATCCGGTGTTGCCCTGAGAACGAGATATGTGCAGCTCCTATCGGGATTGTCGGCGCATCGAGCGGCTTTGCTGGTCTTGTTTTATTGTTGTCGAAATGTCTTGTAGCCGGGATTCCGAGACTGATCGGGTCTTCCCGGGGAGAAGGAATATCCTTCGTTGATCGCGAGAGCTTATCATGGGCTAAGTTGGGACACCCTGCAGGGTTTGAACTTTCAAAGCCGTGCCCGCGGTTATGTGGCGATGGGAATTCGTTAATGTCCGGTTGTAGAAAACCCGAAGTTGATCTTAATTAAAATACACCAACTGTAAAGCGTAACTGTGAGTGTCTCTTTTCGGGGTTGATCGAGAGGAGAACACGGTTTCTGGGTTATGTCTGACGTAAGTAGGAGTTCAGGATCACTTCTTGATCATTACTAGTTGACGACCGTTCCTTTGTCTCTCTTCTCGCTCTCATTTGCGTAAGTTAGCCACCATATATGCTTAGCCGCTGCTGCAACCTCACCACTTTATCCCTTCCTTTCCTACTTAAGCTTTGCTAGTCTTGATACCCATGGTAATGGGATTGCTGAGTCCTCGTGGCTCACAGATTACTACAACACCAGTTGCAGGTACAGGTTATGCGATGATCATGACGCGAGAGTGATGTTTGCTTGCTTTGGAGTTCTTCTTCGCTTCTTCTTGATCGGGGATAGGTTCGGTCGGCAGCCTGGGCTAGCAGGGTGGATATTGTTTGAGTTTCTGTTTATGTTTCATCTGTAGTCGGATGTTGATCTTGTATATGATGTGATGTTGTATTCGTGTGGCATTGTATGCCGTATGTATGTATCCCCACTATTATGTAATGTTGATGTAATGATATCCACCTTGCAAAGCGTCTTCAAGATGCGCTTCTATCCTTGGTGGGACCTTCGAGTTCCTTTAGGATAGGGTCGCATCTTGGGCGTGACAACGCCCTGCGGCGGCCTCTTGCAAATAAGGACTCTTGAGAACGTTCGTCGTCCCGAAAAAATCGAGGTGGAGGTGCTTGAGGTCGATGTTGGAGAACGCAAACTGGTCAGCTTGTCTTCTTCGATGGCCTTGCAGGATCACGCGGTGTTTGTCGGGCTAAACCATTCGTCTTGTTTGCCTGTCAGGGAGTTTCCGGAGCTCAGGCCCAACTGTGTCTACTTCACCACACCTCGGCTGATACACCATGAAAATTTCGGTCTTCCGGGCTGGAGAGGTGTGGGGATTTACGACTTGGAAAATCAGACGTTTGAGTACGTTTTCCCCAGCTTTGGACCGGACTATGGAAGATTTTGGCCCTCTGAACTTTGGTACACTCCGAAGCGTTGAAGGATGAGATCGATGGATGGTTTTTGCTTGAAGTTGTAGGAAGTTGACTCGATGATCTGTAATATGTGTGGGGCGGATATAGGAACATCTGGACACGTTTGTCATGTCGGATCGTGTTCATTGTGGTCAACCCCGACAAATTTATTTGTCTATCCGCATTCCGGACCAAACCTTAACCCTTCCACTTTGCTCCAAACTCCTTTCCGACCTTCTACGGTATGGTGGACAACGGATCCGACAAGGTAAAGTTCCTTTGTAGCTCAGGCTACATGGAACCTCTCATCTTCAACCCTCCAACATTGTTTTGAGATCCGTACTCTTCAACTAACTTACAGCAAGAAGATTTATCTTTTTTGTTTCTCTCAAATGAAAGAACATAGATACTTCAAACTTTGTAGACAAACAAAATTTACAAATTCGATGTGTGAAAAAACTTTCAGTTTTTTTGGACCAACATAAATATACAAAATGAGGATTTTTTGATTAAAAAAATAATTTTTAGCATTTAAAATGCATGAAAAAATCTGAAAGTTTTTTCCCACATAGTAATTAGAATGTTTTGTTGTCCTGCAAAGTTTGAACTTTATACGTTGTTTTGTTTGAGAGAAACAAAAATGACAAATGTGCCTGCACGAACCACGACGCAAAAATGGATGGCAAAGATAAGGGATACCACGTAGCTCGAGCTACACAAAACCACACTCATCCGACAATGAGATCTCCCGATTCGTCGGGTTGGACCTCGTCCCATGCGAGGATGAGGAGGAATTGGTCGTTTGGCTTGCTCTCCGCCGGTCTTAGGAAGAAATCTTAGCTCCGCAGTTGGAGTCGCTCGACGCGCAAGTCCGTAGCGTTCCCGCAAAAGTCGCCTGGATCCGTCAGGGCTGGTGGCTTGAGGTGCATGGCCGCGGCCTCGCTTGACGCGACAATCACTGATAGGCGGCACAACCCCTTGATGTCTACTACACAACCTTCTTCTTGTAGACGTTGTTGGGCCTCCAAGTGCAGAGGTTTGTAGGACAGTAGCAAATTTCCCTCAAGTGGATGACCTAAGGTTTATCAATCCGTGGGAGGCGTAGGATGAAGATGGTCTCTCTCAAACAACCCTGCAACCAAATAACAAAGAGTCTCTTGTGTCCCCAACACACCCAGTACAATGGTAAATTGTATAGGTGCACTAGTTCGGCGAAGAGATGGTGATACACGTGCAATATGGATGGTAGATATAGGTTTTTATAATCTGAAAATATAAAAACAGCAAGGTAACAAGTGGTAAAAGTGAGCGTAAACGGTATTGCAATGATAGGAAACAAGGCCTAGGGTTCATAATTTCGCTAGTGCAAGTTCTCTCAACAATAATAACATAATTGGATCATATAACTATCCCTCAACATGCAACAAAGAGTCACTCCAAAGTCACTAATAGTGGATAACAAACGAAGAGATTATGGTAGGGTACGAAACCACCTCAAAGTTATTCTTTCCAATCAATCCGTTGGGCTATTCCTATAAGTGTCACAAACAGCCCTAGAGTTCGTACTAGAATAACACCTTAAGACACAAATCAACCAAAACCCTAATGTCACCTAGATACTCCAATGTCACCTCAAGTATCCGTGGGTATGATTATACGATATGCATCACACAATCTCAATTCATCTAATCAAACCAACACATAGAACCTCAAAGAGTGCCCCAAAGTTTCTACCAGAGAATCACGACGAAAACGTGTGCCAACCCCTATGCATAGGTTCATGGGCGGAACCCGCAAGTTGATCACCAAAACATACATCAAGTGGATCAATAGAATACCCCATTGTCACCACGGGTATCCCACGCAAGACATACATCAAGTGTTCTCAAGTCTTTAAAGACTCAATCCGATAAGATTAACTCAAGGGTAAAACTCAATCCATTACAAGAGAGAAGAGGGGGAGAAGAAACATAAGATCCAACTATAATAGCAAAGCTCGCGATACATCAAGATCGTGCCAAATCAAGAACACGAGAGAGAGATCAAAGACATAGCTACTGGTACATACCGTCAGCCCCGAGGGTGAACTACTCCCTCCTCATCATGGAGAGCGCCAAGATGATGAAGATGGCCACCGGTGAGGTTCCCCCCTCCGGCAGGGTGCCGGAACAGGGTCCTGATTGGGTTTTGGTGGCTCTGGAGGTTTTGCGGCGGCGGAACTCCCGATCTATTCTCTGTTCTAGAAGTTTTACGATACGTAGGTATATATGGGTGTAAGGGGTACGTCGGTGGAGCTTCGGGGGCCCCACGAGGCAGGGGGGCGCGCCCCCCACCCTCGTGGCCAGCTCCCGTATCTTCTGACGTAGAGTCCAATTCTATCCGGTGGCTTTCCTTCCAAAAATAACTTCTCCAGTTGATTTCGTTCCCTTTTGACACCGTCTGATATTCCTTTTCCTCGAAACACTGAAATAGGCATAAAACAGCAAATCTGGGCTGGGCCTCCGGTTAATAGGTTAGTCCCAAAAATAATATAAAAGTGGATAATAAAGCCCAATATTGCCCAAAACAGTAGATAATATAGCATGGAGCAATCAAAAATTATAGATACGTTGGAGACGTATCAAGCATCCCCAAGCTTAATTCATGCTCGTCCTCGAGTAGGTAAATGATAAAAAGATAATTTTCGATGTGGAATGCTAGTTGGCATAATTTCAATGTAATTCTTCTTAATTGTGATATGAATATTCAGATCCGAAAGATTCAAGACAAAAGTTCATATTGACATAAAAATAATAATACTTCAAGCATACTAACAAAGCAATCATGTCTTCTCAGAATAGCATGGCAAAAGAAAGTTCATCCCTACAAAATCATATAGTTAGGCCATGCTTCATTTTTGTCACACAAAGATGTTCCCAACTTATATACCCCCGATGAAAAGCCAAGCAATTGTTTCATACTTAAATAATCTCAAACTTTTTCAACCTTCACGCAATACATGAGCGTGAGCCATGGATATAGCACTATGGGTGGAATAGAATATGATGATGGGGATTGTGTGGAGAAGACCAAAAAGGAGAAAGTCTCACATTGACGAGGATAATCAATGGGCTATGGAGATGCCCATCAATTGATGTCAACATGAGGAGTAGGGATTGCCATGCAACGGATGCACTAGAGCTATAAATGAATGCTCAACAAAAGAAAACTAGTGGATGTGCATCCAACTTGCTTGATCACAAAGACCTAGGGCATTTGAGGAAGCCCATTGTAGGAATATACAAGACAAGTTCTATAATGAAAAATTCCCACTAGTATGAAAAAGACAACTTATGAGACTCACTATATGAAGAACATGGTGCTACTTTGAAGCGCAAAATATGAGACTCACTACATGAAGAACAAGGTGCTACTTTGAAGCACAAGTGTGGAAAAAGTGATAGTAACATTGCCCTTTTTATTTATTTTCTTTTTTTTCTTTTCTTCTTTTTTTCTCTTTTTTTCTTTTTTTGGGCCTTTCTTTTTTTCTTTTTGGCCTTTCTCTTTTTTTTTCTTTTTTTCTTTGGGCAATGCTCTAAGAATGATGATCATCACACTTCTATTGATTACAACAAATGAATTACAACTCGAAACTAGAACAAGATATGACTCTATATGAATGCCTCCGTGATGTATCGGGATGGTGCAATGAATCAAGAGTGACATGTATGAAAATAATGCATGGTGGCTTTGCCACAAATACGATGTCAACTACATGATCATGCAATGGCAATATGACAAAAGTAAAGTATGTCATGATGATGATGAACTAAACGGTGGAAAGTTGCATGGCAATATATCTCGAATGGCTATGGAAATGCCATAATAGGTAGGTATGGTGGCTGTTTTGAGGAATATATAGGAGGTTTATGTGTGATAGAGTGTATCATATCACGGGTTTGGATGCACCGCTAAGTTTGCACCAACTCTCAAGGTGAGAAAGGGCAATGCACGGCATCAAGAGGCTAGCGAAGGCGGAAAGGTAAAAGTGCGATAATCCATGGACTCAACATTAGTCAAAAGAACTCATATACTTATTGCAAAAGTTTAGAAGTCATCAAAACCAAGTACTACGCCAAGATGCTCCTAGGGGGATAGATTGGTAGGAAAAGACCATCTCTCGTCCCCGACCGCCACTCATAAGTATGCACAAGCCAGGTACACTTCATGTTTCAAATTTGTTACACAACTTTAACCATACGTGCATGCTAAGGGACTTGCTAACTTCAACACAAGTATCTCTCAAATTCACAACTACTCAACTAGCATGACTCTAATATCACCATCTTCATATCTCAAAACAATCATCAAGCATCAAACTTCTCTTAGTATTCAACACACTCATAAGAATTCTTACAAATCTTGTATGCTTAGCATATTAGGATTATTTAAGAAAATTACCATGCTATTTAAGACTCTCAAAATAATATAAGTGAAGTATGAGAGTTCATCTATTTCTTCAAAATAAAACTACCACCATGCTCTAAAACATATAAGTGAAGCACTAGAGCAAATGACAAACTACTCCGAAAGATATAAGTGAAGATCAATGAGTAGTCGGATAATTACGCAACTATGTGAAGACTCTCTAACATTTAAGAATTTCAGATCTTGATACTTTATTCAAACAGCAAGCAAAAAAAATGACATGACGCTCCAAGCAAAACACATATCATGTGGTGAATAAAAATATAGCTCCAAGTAAAGTTACCGATGAACGAAGACGAAAGAGGGGATGCCTTCCGGGGCATCCCCAAGCTTAGACGCTTGGTTATCCTTGAATATTACATTGGGGGTGGCTTGGTAATCCCCAATCTTAGGCTCTTTCCACTCCTTATTCCATAGTCCATCGAATCTTTACCCAAAACTTGAAAACTTCACAACACAAAACTTAACAGAAAACTCGTGAGCTCCATTAGCGAAAGAAAAAAAACACCAATTCAAAGTACTGTAATGAACTCATTATTTATTTATATTGGTGTTAAACCTACTTTATTCCAACTTCTCTATGTTTTGTAAACTATTTTACTAGCCATAGATTCATCAAAATAAGCAAACAACACACGAAAAACAGAATCTGTCAAAAACAGAACAGTCTGTAGTAATATGCAACTAACACAAACTTATGGAACTCCAAAAATTCTAAAATAAATTGGTGGACCTGAGAAATTTTTCTAGTAATCATCTGCAAAAAGAATCAACTAAATAGCACTCTCCAGTAAAAAGTTTTAGCTAATCTCGTGAGCGCTAAAGTTTCTGTTTTTTACAGCATGATCATAAAGACTTCACCCAAGTCTTCCCAAAGGTTCTACTTGGCACAAACACTAATTAAAACATAAAACCACATCTAAACAGAAGCTAGATGGATTATTTATTACTAAACAGAACCAAAAAGCAATAAAGTAAAATAAAATTGGGTTGCCTCCCAACAAGCGCTATCGTTTAATGCCCCTAGCTAGGCATGATGATTTCAATGATGCTCACATAAAGATAAGAATTGAAACATAAAGAGAGCATCATGAACAATATGACTAGCACATTTAAGTCTAACCCACTTCCTATGCATAGGGATTTTTTGAGCAAACAACTTATGGGAACAATAATCAACTAGCATAGGAAGGCAAAACAAGCATAACTTCAAAACTTTAAGCACATAGAGAGGAAACTTGATATTATTGCAATTCCTACAAGCATATATTCCTCCCTCATAATAATTTTCAGTAGCATCATGAATGAATTAAACAATATAACCAGCACCTAAAGCATACTTTTCATGATCTACAAGCATAGAAAATTTATTACTCTCCACATAAGCAAAATTCTTCTCATTCGGAATAGTGGGAGTATCATAAGAGACTTGAATACTATAAATTGTTTCCACATTAAAAGAGTAATGTTCAGAGAAAGGGTACTCATAATCATGACAAATTTTATAAATATAATCATCACTACTCTTTATAACATAAGTTTTATCACAATAATCATCATAAGTAGCAACTTTGTACTCATCATAATCGATTGAAACCTCTTCCAAGATAGTGGATACATCACTAAATAAAGTCATGACCTCTCCAAATCCACTTTCATAAATATTATAAGATTCAACATCCTCCAATTTTTGTGGGATCACTACTTCCTAAAGTTGACACTCTTACAAACCCACTTTCATAAATATAATCATCATAGGTAGAAGGCATGCTATCATCATAACTACTTTGCATATCAAAACTTGAGAGGCTAAAAATATTATCATTATTAAGCATAGCATCCCCAAGCTTGGGACAAACATTAATTACAGCAAACATCAAACATAGCTTCCCCAAGCTTGGGCCTTTTCATATCATAAGCATAATCACTCTCATCATTAATAGTATAGATAGCAGCAATAGTATAGCAAGTATTATATTCTTCCAAGCAAGTGCCAAAAAGATTTTCAGGATCATAAGAAGTATCATTATCTTCCCAATCATTATCATCACAACAAGCAATAGGCATAACGAGATCATCGTCAAGTGTATCATCTTCATTTTCATGAGTAACAGCAATAATAGGAGCAACTTTTTTTGGGAGAGATACCTTTTTACCTCTCTTCCTTTTTCTTTTCTTCTTCTTAACCTCATGTGTGGGTTAAATCCTCTTTTTGGAGATCCTTATTAATGAGATTGGTTGGATAGAAGACTCCTCCTCGTTACCTGATTCATCATAAGAAACAATAGGAGGATATTGGGAAGTCTCTTCCCTTTCGTTAGCATTCTCTTCATCTTCTATTTGTTTTCTTTTCTTTATGTAATTGGCAATATAAGGATTTTCAATGCAATTCACCGCACAATACATATAAATCTTCTCTAGATCAAAATCAAGAAATCTATCAAGATTAAATTTTGGAATACCCTCAGTTATACGTTTCATTTCTTCATAACCCAAAAGAAGGCTAAGCTCTTTATGATGCTCAAGGGTAATCAAATTATCACAATATTTGGAAACGACGACGAAAACGTGTGCCAACCCTTATGCATAGGTTCATGGGCAGAACCCGCAAGTTGATCACCAAAACATATATCAAGTGGATCAATAGAATACCCCATTGTCACCACGGGTATCCCACGCAAGACATACATCAAGTGTTCTCAAGTCTTTAAAGACTCAATTCGATAAGATTACTTCAAGGGGAAAACTCAATCCATTACAAGAGAGAAGAGGGGGAGAAGAAACATAAGATCCAACTATAATAGCAAAGCTCGCGATACATCAAGATCGTGCCAAATCAAGAACACGAGAGAGAGATCAAACACATAGCTACTGGTACATACCCTTAGCCCCGAGGGTGAACTACTCCCTCCTCGTCATGGAGAGCGCCGAGATGATGAAGATGGCCACCGGTGAGGGTCCCCCCCTCCGGCAGGGTGCCGGAACAGGGCCCCGATTGGTTTTTGGTGGCTCTGGAGGTTTTGCGGCGGCGGAACTCCCGATCTATTCTCTGTTCTGGAAGTTTTACGATACATAGGTATATATGGGTGCAAGGTGCGTCGGTGGAGCTTGGGGCCCCACGAGGCAGGCGCGCCTAGGGGGTGGGCGCGCCCACCCTCGTGGCCAGCTCCCGTATCTTCGACGAGAGTCCAAGTCTATCCGGTGGCTTCCTTCCAAAAATAACTTCTCTAGTTGATTTCGTTCCGCTTTTGACTCCGTCGATATTCCTTTTCCTCGAAACACTTGAAATAGGCATAAAAAAGAACTTTGGGCTGGGCCTCAGTTAATAGGTTAGTCCCAAAATAATATAAAAGTGGATAATAAAGCCCAATATTGCCCAAAACAGTAGATAATATAGCATGGAGCAATCAAAAATTATAGATACGTTGGAGACTATCACCCCTTTGGTGTCGTCCCGTCCCCACAACGTCGGGCTCCGAGTCTGAGGTCAACAGTGGCATGCATCACAGCCCAACTGGCCAGGAGGAGCGGTGTGCCCGTCATGCAAGGAACAAGCTGCTACAAGCAGTGACAACCCTAGAGGCCGAGGACGCGGAGCGAAGGACGGTGCGCCCTTGCTTTGGAGCAAAGTCAAGCGGTCCGTGCAATGGCCAGACTGCCCCCAAAGAGGAGGAGGAGGAGGACCGGAATGGATCGGACAACTCTAACAGTGAGCAGATCTGTCTTGATCCATTTTTCATCGTCGCCTGGTACTTCCAACGTGTCCGGCCACGTCAACGGACGTTTAGGGGCCCGGATTTGCCCAGTCCAATTGTAGATGATCTAAGTAAGCCATATTTTTTGTGCCAGCTCATAAGCCGTAGGCCTACATGGTTGCACCAAAAAAAATTGGGATGGACTAGTTAGTGAAGGAAATATGCCCTAGAGGCAATAATAAAATTGTTATTTTATATTTCCTTATTCATGATAAATGTTTATTATTCATGCTAGAATTGTATTTACCGGAAACTTGATACATGTGTGGATACACAGACAAAACACTGTGTCCCTAGTAAGCCTCTACTAGACTAGCTCGTTAATCAAAGATGGTTAAGTTTCTTAACCATAGACATGTGTTGTCATTTGATGAACGGGATCACATCATTAGGAGAATGATGTGATGGACAAGACCCATTCATTAGCTTAGCATTATGATTGTTCAGTTTTATTGTTATTGCTTTCTTCATGTCATATACATATTCCTTTGACTATGAGATTATGCAACTCCCGGATACCGGAGGAATACCTTGTGTGCTATCAAATGTCACAACGTAACTGGGTGATTATAAAGATGCTCTACATGTATCTCCGAAGGTGTTTGTTGAGTTGGCATGGATCAAGATTAGGATTTGTCACTCCGAGTATCGGAGAGGTATCTCTGGGCCCTCTCGGTAATACACATCATAAGAAGCCATGCAAGCAAAGTGACTAATGAGTTAGTTGCGGGATGACATATTACGGAACGAGTAAAGAGACTTGCTAGTAACGAGATTGAACTAGGTATGAAGATACCGACGATCGAGTCTCGGGAAAGTAACATACCGATGACAAAGGGAATAACGTAAGTTGTCATTACGGTTCGACCGATAAAGATCTTTGTAGAATATGTAGGAGCCAATATGAGCATCCAGGTTCCGCTATTGGTTATTGACTGGAGAGGTGTCTCGGGCATGTCTACATAGTTCTCGAACCCATAGGGTCCGCACGCTTAACGTTCGATGACGATTTTGTATTATATGAGTTCTGTGATTTGGTGACCAAATGTTGTTCAGAGTTCCGGATGAGATCACGGACATGACGAGGAGTCTCGAAATGGTCGAGAGGTAAAGATTGATATAGAGGACGATAGTATTTGGACACCGGAAGTGTTCCGGAGGGTACCAGGTACATATCGGGTCACCGGAAGGGGTTTCGGGTACCCCCCCCCCGCAAAGATATGGGCCTAATGGGCCAAGATGGGAAACACAGCAGCCAGCAGGGGCTGCTGCGCCCCCATATGGGCCGAACCAGAGGAGAAGGAAAGAGGGGAAGAGAGAAGGAAGGGGAGGGATTCGGCCTCCCCCTTCCTTCCCTCCTCCCTCCTCCTTCCTTCCCCCTCCGGGACTTATGGAAGGGGGAGGCCGAATTGGGGAGGCACCCAAGTAGGATTCCTCCTACTTGGGGCGCCCCCTTGCTGCTCCCCTCCCTCTCCCACCTACATATACATGGGGAGGGGGCGCCTAGAACACACACCAACAATTGCTAGTCGTGTGCGGTGCCCCCTCCACAGTTTACGCCTCCGGTCATATTCTCGTAGTGCTTAGGTGAAGCCCTGCATGGATCACTTCACCATCATTGTCACCACGCCGTCGCGCTGGCGGAACTCATCTACTTCGTTGACACTCTGCTGGATTAACAGTTCGAGGGATGTCATCGAGCTGAATGTTTGCAGAACTCAGAGGTGTTGTACATTCAGTGCTTGATCGATCGGAACGAGAAGAAGTTCGACTACATCAACCGTGTTGGCAAAAGCTTCCGCTGTCGGTCTATGAGGGTACGTAGACATAACCTCCCCCTCTCGTTGCTATGCATCTCCTAGATAGATCTTGCATGAGCGTAGGAATTTTTTTGAAATTGCATGCTACATTCCCCAACAGTGGCATCCGAGCCAGGTCTATGCGTAGATGATATGCACGAGTAGAACACAAAGAGTTGTGGGCGGTGATTGTCATACTGCTTACCACCAATTTCTTATTTTGATTTGGCGGTATTGTTGGATGAAGCGGCCCGGACCAACCTTACATGACCACGTTCATGAGACCGGTTCCGCCGACAGACATGCAACTAGTTTTGCATAGAGGTGGCTGGCGGGTGTCTGTTTCTCCTACTTTAGTTGAACCGAATTTGACTGCGGCCAGTCCTTGTTGAATGTTAAAATAGCAAACTTGATAAATCACCGTTGTGGTTTTGTGCCGTAGGTAAGAACGGTTCTTGCTAGAAGCCCGTCGCAGCCACGTAAAACTTGCAACAACAAAGTAGAGGAGGTCTAGTTTTTTTGCAGGGCATGCTTGTGATGTGATATGGTCAAGACATGATGTGATATACGTTGTTGTATGAGATGATCATGTTTTGTAACAGTTATCGGCAACTGGCAGGAGCCTTATGGTTGTCGCTTTATTGTATGAAATGCAAATGCCATGTAATTACTTTACTTTATCACTAAGCGGTAGCGATAGTTGTAGAAGCAATAGTTGGCGAGACGACCACGCCGCTATGATGGAGATCAAGGTGTCGAGCCGGTGATGATGGAGATCATGACGATGCTTTGGAGATGGAGATCAAAAGCACAAGATGATGATGGCCATATCATGTCACATATTTTGATTGCATGTGATGTTTATCTTTATGCATCTTATTTTGCTTAGTACGGCGGTAGCATTATAAGATGATCCCTTAACTAAAATTTCAAGGTATAAGTGTTCTCCCTGAGTATGCACCATTGCGACAGTTCTTTGTGCTGAGACACCACATGATGATCGGGTGAGATAGGCTCTACGTTCACATACAATGGGTGCAAGACAATTTTGCACATGCGGAATACACAGGTTAAACTTAACGAGCCTAGCATGTACAGACATGGCCTTGGAACACTGGAGACCAAAAGGTCGAACGTGAATCATATAGTAGATATGATCAACATAGATATGTTCACCATTGATGACTACTCCATCTCACGTGATGATCGGACATGGTTTAGTTGATTTGGATCACGTATCATTTAGATGACTTGAGGGGTGTCAATCTAAGTGGGAGTTCTTAAGTAATTTGATTAATTGAACTTTAATTTATCATGAACTTAGTCCTGATAGTATTTGCAAATTATTTTGTAGATCAATAGCTCGTGCTATAGCTCCCTTATGTTTTTTGATATGTTCCTAGAGAAAACTAAGTTGAAAGATGATAGTAGCAATGATGCGGACTAGGTCTGTGATCTGAGGATTATCCTCATTGCTGCATAGAAGAATTATGTCCTTGATGCACCGCTAGGTGACAAACCTATTGCAGGAGCATATGCAGACGTTATGAATGTTTGGCAAGCTCGATATGATGACTACTTGATAGTTTAGTGCGCCATGCTTTACAGCTTAGAATAGGGACTTCAAAGATGTATTGAAATGCCACGGACCATATGAGATGTTCCAAGAGCTGAAATTGGTATTTCAGACTCATGCCCGTGTCGAGAGGTATGAGACCTCTGACAAGTACGTTGCCTACAAGATGGAGGAGAATAGCTCAGCTAGTGAGCATGTGCTCAGAATGTCTAGACACTAGCACTACAATTGCTTGAATCAAGTGGGAGTTAATCTTCTAGATAAGATAGTGATTGACATAATTCTCTAGTCACTATTACCAAGCTAGTAGAACTTCGTGATGAACTATAATGTGCAAGGGATAACGAAAAATATTCCCGAGCTCATCGCGATACTGAAATCGGCGAAGGTAGAAATCAAGAAAGAGCATCAAGTGTTGATGGTTAATAAGACCACTAGTTTCAAGAAAAAGGGCAAAGGAAAAGAAAGGGAACTTCGAGAAGAATGAAAAGCAAGTTGTCACTCCCGTGAAGAAGCCCAAAACTAGACCTAAGCCTGAAACTGAGTGCTTCTACTGCAAAGGAAATGGTCACTGGAAGCGAAACTACCCCAATTATTTGGCGGATAAGAAGGATGGCAAAGTGAACAAAGGTATATTTGATATACATGTTATTGATGTGTATCTTACTAGTGCTCGTAGTAGCCCCTAGGTATTTGATACTTGTTCGGTTGCTAAGATTAGTAACTCGAAACAGGAGTTGCGGAATAAATGGAGACTAGTTGAGGGTAAAGTGACGATGTGTGTTCCAAGATTGATATGATCATCATCGCACACTCCCTATACTTTCGAGATTAATGTTGAACATAAATAAATGTTATTTTTGGTGTTTGCGTTGAGCATGAACAAGACAGGATCGTGTTCATTGCAATACGGTTATTCATTTAAGGCAGAGAATAAATGTTATTCTGTTTACATGAATAAAATCTTCTATGGTCATACACCCAATGTTAATGGTTTATTGAATCTTGATCGTAGTGATACACATATTTATAATATTGATGCGAAAAAATGCAAAGTTGATAATGATAGTGCAACATACTTGTGGCACTGCCGTTTAGGTCATATTGGTGTAAAGCGCATGAAGAAACTCCATGTAGATGGACTTTTAGAATCACTTGATTATGAATCATTTGATACTTGCGAACCATGCCTCATGGGCAAGATTACTAAAACTCCGTTCTCAGGAACAATGGAGCGAGCCAATGACTTATTGGAAATAATACATACCGATGTATGCGGTCCGACGAGTGTTAAGGCACACAACAGGTATCGTTATTTTCTGATATTCACAGATGATTTGAGCAGATATGGGTATATCTAGTTGATGAAACACAAATCTAAAACATTAGAAAAATCCAAAGAATTTCAGAGTAAAGTGGAGAATCATCGTAACAAGAAAATAAAGTTTCTACAATCTGATCGTGGAAGCGAATATTTGAGTTACGAGTTTGGCCTTCATTTAAAACAATGTGGAATTGTTTCACAACTCACGCCACCTAGAACACCACATCATAATGGTGTGTCCAAACATCGTAACCGTACTCTATTGCATATGGTGCATTCTATGATGTCTCTTACCGATTTACCACTATTGATTTGGGTTATGCGTTAGAGACAATCGCATTCACATTAAATAGGGCATCGTCTAAATCCGTTGAGACGACACCATATGAACTATGGTTTGGCAAGAAACCTAAGCTGTTGATGTCTACTACGAACCTTCTCCTTGTAGACGTTGTTGGGCCTCCAAGTGCAGAGGTTTGTAGGACAGTAGCAAATTTCCCGCAAGTGGATGACTGTCGGTGTCAAAACCGGCGAATCTCGGGTAGGGGGTCCCGAACTGTGCGTCTAGGCGGATGGTAACAGGAGACAAGGGACACGATGTTTTTACCCAGGTTCGAGCCCTCTCGATGGAGGTAATACCCTACTCCTGCTTGATTGATATTGATGATATGGGTAGTACAAGAGTAGATCTACCACGAGATCAAGGAGGCTAAACCCTAGAAGCTAGCCTATGGTATGATTGTTGTTCTGTCCTACGGACTAAAACCCTCCGGTTTATATAGACACCGGATAGGTTAGGGTTACACAGAGTCGGTTACAATGGTAGGAGATCTACATGTCCGTATCGCCAAGCTTGCCTTCCACGCCAAGGAAAGTCCCATCCAGACACGGGACGAAGTCTTCAATCTTGTATCTTCATAGTCCAGGAGTCCGGCCAACGGTAATAGTTCGGCTATCCGGACACCCCCTAATCCGGGACTCCCTCAGTAGCCCCCGAACCAGACTTCAATGACGATGAGTCCGGCGCGTTGATTGTCTTCGGCATTGCGAGGCGGGTTCTTCTCCAAATTCCATATACTTGTCGAATAGTGTCCGGCTTCTGATAAATGCTGCGCTCCTCGGCTTCTACGCCCAATAATGGCCATCTTCCACGTGTTTGAATGAATGCGAAAAGCCAGGGTATTTTTACAATTACCCCCCTAGCCACGCAAATGAGCCGCCTATAAAAGGGGCAAGTATCTAGATCTGAGTCACACCATCCCCCCCTTGCGAGCTTTCATCGGAGCGCCTCTGACCAAAGCCCATTCCATCATGGACAGTCGACGTGGCTCCTCCTCTTGCGCTCCCAGCCCTCAGCCAGGAAATTGGGAGAGATGCTCAGTCCCGCATAGCGAGCTAGTTATACTCCAAGCCAAGGGATTTCTTCCCCCGGCCTTCATGGTCCCGGTTCGAGCCGGACTTGCCACCTACAAGGGCGGAAAGCAAGCGGAGAGCGTCCCCGATCCCTCTAAAGGAGAGCGAGTATGCTTCATCTCTTATCTAGTAAGAGGACTCGGATTTCCAATCCATCCGTTTCACCGGGGGCTCTTGGAGTTCTACGGCCTCCAGTTGCACCATCTTACTCCTGCCTCCATCTTGCACATCGCGGGCTTCGTGGCCCTTTGCGAACTATTCTTGGGCGTCGAGGCTCATTCCGGGCTGTGGAAGAGAATATTCTGCCTAGTACCCCGTTCCCATGAGGGGTCAATATATCAAGTGGGCGGAGCCGAGCTATGCCGCATCGCCGGGACCGGATACCTATCCGAAACCCCAAAGAAGGCGTCCGAAGACTCGCCTTCGGAATGGTTTTACATGGAGGACGTCCCGCTGCCGGATCCTGTTCGGATCGGTCTTCCGGAGTTCAGCAATGCTCCTCTGAAGAAGCGCCTAAGTTGGCGCCCTCGGAGCCCCCGGAGAGAAGATGACCGGGATGTCCTTTATTTGATGAGCCGAATAAGGTTACTGGCTCATGCCAGATTGACCATGATAGGAGTCATGGCAATCTGCATTATGAGGGGAGTGCAGCCGCTCCAATACAGGGCCACCCCATGTGGGACTTCAACGGGGAGGACGATGCCACCCGCCATGGCCGCAAAGGGCCAGGATCGGTCACCGAACTGGTGAAGATCTTGTCTGCCATGTATAAAGGGGAGGAGGAGGATTTCCTCCGTGTCAACCCACTGAAGGAGTTTTCTTCGAATAATCCTCGAAGCTGGGTAAGAAAACATCTTTGTGACCTGTCCGATCCATGTTCCCATGGTTAAATATCTCATTTCGTGGTTTCAAGAGAACTGCGCCGGATATGGAGAAGATACACAGCCCGCCCCACAACCCGAGGATCCGGACGGTCCTCGATCCGACCTCCGAAGAGCATCCGGATATAAAGGTGGAGTTGATCGATGTGGTATTCCACCAACTTAGCATCGACAATGCTTTGGTTGCCATTACGGCTGATTACCCCGGAATACTTCCAGCCTCACAGGTAACTGAGACCGAGATCCCAAAAATCCGATAATGACCCATCCATGCTTATTTTGATCACCGATACCAATGGTGCTTCGCAGGGGTACCTTCGAGGCAGAAGCCGAGCCAGCGCGCTAGCCAACAAAGGGCAGTCGGTCCGGATCGAAACTCCGCCCGCAACGGTATGGCGTGCCACCATACTCCCGTGATTGATTCTGGAAGGCATCTTGTGACGCTGTGCTATTTTCAGGAAAAGAGCGCCACTGGATCGAGTCCGGAGAGGTTGCCAATCGAACCTTCACCGCCAGGCTTCAAAGCCGGGTCCGGAGGCTGAGGCGAGCACGAGACGTGCATTGGATGCTCCTCCGACAGAGGATGCCGACAGGTTGTCCGCCACCAACTCCGAGGTGGAGAGTGCCTTGAATCACAGGCGCCGCGGACAGTTCTTCGTGGCGATGTTTCTCCCAGAGGCCTTGAATGCCTTCGATTCGGAGATGCGCACCTCGTGCCGCTCAAGATGGTCTAGCCAGAGCCACGGAGCAAGATGTGAAGGACATACGGTAAGGAAATTTGACAGTTATATATGCCAGTAGCCCCCAGACTTAAAATAGTTAGAATAACTGATTTAAGGATCATTTGTTATGCATGATCTTACAGAGAAGAATACCTGATTGTCCCAGGAGCTTGAAGAGTGCAAGGCCCAACTTGAGGACGCACTAGCCGCTACAGGGGGAGCCGCAGAGACCCCCGCTGGTAATATACACTTTAAAATATAAATAGTTTATGAAGTGCGGCGGGTGTATAAATCTGACAAAAACATTGCAGATGGCGCCAGACTGGATCCGGACAAGCAACAGCTCTTGCGCCAGCTAAAGGCCGGCGAGAGCGTGCTTACGAGGGTGCGGCAGGAGAAAAATAACCTCCAGGATGCCAACACCAAGCTGGGTGAGGAACTAAAAGATGTTCGTGCCCAGTTGTCTGACTCCGTAAAGGAGAATCGGCGGCTTCGTCGCGGCATTTTCAGTAAGTGCTTGAGCGAACTTTGAAAGAGTTCGGCGAGGAAGGCGACTAACATAAACACGTATGTAGGTTTGCTCACAGGTCATCCTGAAGAGGAGATGCCCGATTCTTAGGGTGATCTTCTTCCCGAATTGCGTCAGCTTCACGAACGAGTCCGGCAGGTGATGAAAGGCATCAGCCAGGCCTTGTGGCCATCTATCTCCCTGCCCGAAAGCATTGGGGAGTTGACAGAGCGGCTTCAAGGAGCAAGGCGGCGCTTCCGTCTATGGAAGATATCGGCCTGCCGTCAAGGCGCCAGGGAGGCCTGGGCCATGGTAAAGACGCTGTACACGGTTGTTGACCCAAACCACATGGCCGAGGTCGGACTGTGGGGCCTGATGGGATGGAGATCCTGTAAGTTAGTGTACGCCAAGTAGAATTGGCCGCCAAGTATTCTCAACAAGATTGTAAATTAGATAGCCTATTAGATGGCATTGAGGAGGAATACAATGAGTCGAGTTGACTATGTAAAAATATGACATGAAAAATGTCTTCTAGCGGATTGTAGATCGTTTGTCGTAGCGGACCTTTTCGCTTCAACCTCGGGACCCAATAGTCAGGTGTGTCCAATACCTTCGTGGTTATATAAGAACCGGGGTATGCATGGAGACAAGGCGTAGGGGTCATTGTTGTTGTATCGCATAAGTGCCCAACTAGTTATGTTATATTACATGGGTAGTAAGAAACATCTTCCGGGAGAATAGTTCCGTTAAGGGTTCCTTTTGCTGGGATGCATGCCCTAAAGTGCATGTCAAAGCTTCTATGGAAGCAGAAAATCATTTGGCGGCAGATGGGTAAATAGTTAAAAATCATCTTTCAGTCCACCGACCGAATATTCCCTTAAGAACTCTAGCTTTCGGCTTCACCCAGTCTGAGGTACACATCCGGCTGACCCGGCAGTAACAATCGCAGAGGTGCTCCCTTTACCACCTAGCCGAACAATCGGGAACGTAGGGGTAAGCACATGACCAAGCAACCCAGCTTGGCCAAAACTTAAGTCATATCGATGCATATAATGGTGAATAAAAGGTACATGCAGAAGTTTAACGCATGTGTTGGGCATGAAGCCCGTATAAATAAGCTTCTGTTAAAGAAGCCCCCAGGTATAATGAGCGCGGACAGCGCGTCAAGTGTGTGCGAAAAAAGCGCAAACGAGCCTCTAGAGGCTTCAAGAAGAAGAAGGAGGAGGAGAGAAATAAAAGACAGCAAAAATGGAAAATGTGGACGGAGGAAGGAGACGAACTTGGAGTCCGGCACTTAGGCGTAGAATCTTCGTAGACGGGCTGCGTTCCATGGGTTCGGCTCGAGTCGGTTATCCGATGCTTTTCACAGACGGTATGCTCCGCCGTCGGGACCTGGTCGATGATGAAGGACCTTCCATTTGGGCTTGAGTTTGTCCTTTTCTTGTCCGGCAGCGAGAACTAGTTCACCAACGTTATAAGCTTTGGCCCGTGCTTTCCTGCTTTGATATCTTCGAGCCTGCTGTTGATAGAATGCTGAACGAGCTTTTGGCACGTCGCGCTCCTCCTCCAATGCGTCCAAACTGTCCTGCCGATCAAGCTCGGCTTCTCTTTCTTCATACATGCGTACGCGAGGTGAGTCATGTATTATGTCGCAGGCAAGACTGCCTCTGCGCCGTACACCATGAAGAATGGTGTGAATCCGTAGTACGATTTGGCGTGGTCCGCAGCCCCAGTCTGAGTCGAGCTCCTCAACCCAAAGGCATGTTAGATTCCTTGAGGACCACACTAGTCGGGTTTAATGCCGCCATGATTAGACCATTTGCCCTTTCGACTTGGCCGTTGGTTTGAGGGTGATAGATCGAGGCGTAATCGAGCTTGATGCCCATGTTTTTGCACCATAATTTGACCTCATCGGCCGTGAAGTTGGTGCCATTATCGATGATGATCTTGGGGGACACCGTAACGGTGCACTACCCCGATATGAAGTCTATCACTGGTCCGGATTCGCCGTTTTAACAGCTTGGCCTCTATCCATTTGGTGAATTTATCCACCATGACCAATAGGTATTCTTTCTTGTGGGTTCCTCCCTTGAGGGGTCCAACCATGTCAAGCCCCTGCACCATGAACGACCAGGTGATGGGTATAGTTTTAAGGGCGGTGGGTGGCATGTGGCTTTGGTTAGCAAAAAGCTGGCAACCCACGATCGTTGGACTAAGTCATGCGCATCTGCCCGGGCCCTCGGCCAATAAAATCCTGTCGGAAGGCCTTGCCTACAAGGGCCGGGCTGCGGCGTGGTGCCCACCCAGTCCGCATGAATTTCAGCCAGGAGGTTTCGCTCTTCCTCGTCGGAGATACACCTTTGAAGGACTCCGGTAGTGCTTTTCTTATAAAGCTCTCCCTCATGGACTTTATAGGCTTTAGAGCGCCGTACTATGCAGCGAGCCTCATTTTGGTCTTCAGGGAGTTCCTGCCTAGTTAGGTAGGCTAGGAATGGTTCCGTCCACGGGGCGATAACCGCCATTATTTCGTGAGCAGAGGGTGTTATCTCGGGGGCAGAGCCTCCGGTTGTGTTAGAGTGTTCGCCGTCAGGCAGTGCGGTTGGGTCCGGATTGATATTGCCAGACTCCCCTTCCCATAGTACGGATGGCTTGAACAGACGTTCCATAAAGATGTTGGGTGGGACGGCATCATGTTTTGCACCGATGCGTGCCAATATATCCGCCGCCTGGTTGTTATCCCGGGCTATATGATGAAATTCGAGCCCTTCGAACCGTGCTGACATTTCTAGGACCGCATTGTGGTATGCTGCCATTTTCGGATCTTTGGCATCAAAGTCTCCGTTTATTTGAGATATTGCGAGGTTCGAATCCCCGCGCACCTCTAGGCGTTGAATGCCCATGGAGACTGCCATCTGGAGGTCGTGCAGAAGGGCCTCGTATTGGCTGCGTTGTTGGAGTCCGTATACATTATCTGAAGGACGTATTGGACTGTGTCCCGGTTGGGGACGTCGAGACGACGCCAGCCCCTGTGCCGCCAACATTTTGGAGCCGTCAAAGTGCATGATCCAATTGGAGTATCGCCGTACTCTTTAGGGAGTTCGACGGTCCATTCGCCACGAAGTCGGCCAAAACCTGCGACTTAATAGCTCGTCGTGGCTTATAAGTTATATCGAATGGAAGGAGCTCTATGGCCCATTTAGCAATCCGCCCGTCGCGTCGCGGTTGTTTATAATGTCGTTAAGAGGTACTTCGAGGCTACCGTTATCGAACACTCTTGAAAGTAGCGTCGCAGCTTCCGGATGCCATGAACACCGTGTATGCTATCTTTTGATAGTGTGGGTACCGGACTTGCATGGAGTTAGGGCGGTGGACACATAACAAACCGGTTTTGAACAGGGAACCGTGTCCGTCCGCTTCTCGTTCGACAACGAGCACCGCGCCGACAACTTGATGTGTTGCGGCGATATATAATAGCATTGGTTCGCCCACGTTGGTATGCGCCAGGACCGGATTTATTGCTAAATGGCCTTTATTTCTTCGAGTCCGGCCGTGGCGGCATCATCCGCCCACGAAGTGTTCGTGCGGCGAGGAGGCGGTAAAGGGTAACGCCTTTTCCCCAAGGGAAATAATGCGGCTTAGAGCCGCTCGCATCCCGTCAATTTTGTATTTGTTTGAGGTCTTTTGGAATATCCAATTGTGACAGAGCTCGGATCTTGGCTGGGTTTGCTTCAATTCCTCTACGGACACAATGAAGCCCAGGAGCTTTCCGTGGAACGCCAAGACGCATTTTCCGGATTGAGCTTGATGTCATATTTTCAAGATTGTCGAATGTGAGCCTCGAGTCGTCTACTAGAGTTTCGACGTGCTTGGTTTTGACGACCACATCATCTACATATGCTTCCACTGTTTTGCCGATCTGGTTTGCCAGACATGTCTGAATCATGCGCTGATATGTTGCGCCGGCGTTTTTGAGCCCAAAGGGCATTGTGTTGAAGCTGAACGGGCCGTATGGAGTGATGAATGCTGTTGCAGCTTGGTCTGGCTCCGCCATCTTGATTTGGTGGTAGCCGGAGTACGCATCGAGGAAGCACAATGAGTCGTGTCCTGCTGTGGCGTCAATGATTTGATCAATTCAAGGGAGGGGGAAGGGATCCTTTGGGCAAGCCTTATTAATGTTGGAAATATGCCCTAGAGGCAATAATAAAAGCATTATTATTATATTTCCTTGTTCATGATAATTGTCTTTTATTCATGCTATAATTGTATTATCCGGAAATCGTAATACACGTGTGAATACATAGACCACAATACGTCCCTAGTAAGCCTCTAGTTGACTAGCTCGTTGGTCAACAGATAGTCATGGTTTCCTGACTATGGACATCAGATGTCATTGACAACGGGATCACGTCATTAGGAGAATGACGTGATGGACAAGACCCAATCCTAAGCATAGCACAAGATCGTGTAGTTCGTTTTGCTAGAGCTTTTTCAATGTTAAGTATCTCTTCCTTAGACCATGAGATCGTGTAACTCCCGAATACCGTAGGAGTGCTTTGGGTGTACCAAACGTCACAACGTAAATGGGTGACTATAAAGGTACACTACAGGTATCTCCGAAAGTGTCATTGGGTTGACACGGATCGAGATGGATTTGTCACTCCGTATGACGGAGAGGTATCTCTGGGCCCACTCGGTAATGCATCATCATAATGAGCTCAAAGTGACCAAGTGTTTGGTCACGGGATCATGCATTACGGTACGAGTAAAGTGACTTGCCGGTAACGAGACTGAATGAGGTATTGGGATACCGACGATCGAGTCTCGGGCATGTAACGCATCGATTGACAAAAGGAATAGTATACGGGTTGCTTGAATCCTCGACATCGTGGTTCATCCGATGACATCATCGAGGAGCATGTAGGGAGCCAACATGGGTATCCAGATCCGCTGTTGGTTATTGACACGAGAGCAGTCTCCGTCATGTCTGCGTGTCTCCCGAACCCGTAGGGTCTACACACTAAGGTTCGGTGGCGCTAGGGTTATTAGGAAGACTTGTATGTGATTACGAATGTTGTTCGAGTCCGGATGAGATCTCGGACATCACGAGGAGTTCCGGAAGGGTCCGGAGGTAAAGATTTATATATGGGAAGTTGTCAAACGGACACCGGAAAGTTTCGGGGGCATATCGGTATTGTACCGGGGCCACCGGAAGGGTTCCGGAGGTCCACCGGGAGGGACCACCCTCCCGGGGGACCACATGGGCTGCGTGGGGCAGTAGCCAGCCCCTGGTGGGCTGGGCGCCCCCCCCCCCTTGGGCCCATGCGCCTAGGGTTTGGGGGGGGGGGAACCCTAGAGGGGGCGCCCTCCTTGCTTGGGGGGCAAGTCCCCCCTCCCCTTGGCCGCCGCCCCCCTCTAGATCCCATCTAGAGGGGCCGGCCCCCCTTGCCCCTTCCCCTACAAATAGAGGGGTGAGGGGAGGGCTGAACACCCAACACAAGGCGCAGCCCCTCCCCTCCCCAACACCTCTCCTCCTCCGCGTGTGCTTGGCGAAGCCCTGCCGGAGAACTGTCACTCCACCATCATCACGCCGTCGTGCTGCTGCTGGAGCCATCTTCCTCAACCTCTCCTTCGCCCTTGCTGGATCAAGAAGGAGGAGACGTCTTCCGTACCGTACGTGTGTTGAACGCGGAGGTGATGTCCGTTCAGCACTTGGTCATCGGTGATCTGAATCACGGCGAGTACGAATCCATCATCACCATCCCCTTGAACGCTTCCGCACTCGATCTACAAGTGGTATGTAGATGCAAACTCACTCCCTTGACTCGTTGCTTAGATGAACTCATAGATGGATCTTGGTGAAACCGTAGGAAAATTTTTAATTTTTTGCAACGTTCCCCAACAATTAAGGTCTTTGAAATCAACACATAGGCGCCAGGATTTATCCTTCTTTGGTACCATCACCAGGTTTGCTAGTCAGTCCGGATGTTTTATATCTCTGATGAATCCGGCTTCCAAAAGTTTGGCTAGCTCCTCTCCCATGGCCTGTCTCTTGGGTTCAAAAGCGCCAAGAGCCTGTTTGATGGCTTGAATCCTTTTAGGATATTTAGGCTGTGCTCGGCCACCGGCGTGGGATTCTGGCATGTCGAAGGGTGCCGAGCAAAGATGTCCCAGCTTTTCTTGTAGAAATTCTCGTGGTCTGGCGTCTACATCAGGGTTTAATTGTGCCCCAATGGAGGCCGTCTTTGCGAGGGTCCGTTGGGTGGACTAGGAATTTGATTATGTCATCCGCTGGTTTAAAAGAGGTGGACTTGGATCTTTTATCAAGTATCACATCGTCCTGTTCACCGTGGGCGCGATCGTGGTGAGTTCCTCGGCCGCTAGGGCTTTGGATAGTGCCTCGAGGGCTAGTGCGGCTGTCTTGTTTTCGGTGCGAGTGCTATGTTCGGATCACTAGCGAGAGTGATGATTCCGTTAGGTCCGGGCATTTTAAGCATCATGTACCCATAATGGGGTATAGCTTGAAAAATTGTGAATGCCTCTCGTCCTAATAAAGCATGATATCCGCTGTTGAACGGGGCCACTTGAAATGTGACCTCCTCGGACCTGTAATTGTCCGTGAGCGAACACTACGTCTAGCATGATTTTTCCCTGTGCAGCATGCTTCCGGCTTGGGATTATTCCTCTAAAGGTTGTGCTGCTTCGCTCAATGCGGTTCCATCTATTTCCATTTTTCGAGGGTTTCCTCATAGATGAGGTTTAGTCCATTGTCGCCATCCATGAGTACCTTAGTAAGGCGAAAGTCGTCCACTATCGGGCCGAGGACCAATGTGGCTGGTGCCGGGCAGTTCGAATTTAGGTTCAATCCGGGCATTAAAGGTAATAGCCGTGTCCTCCATGGATTTATTGTTGCTACTTGGTAGACTTGACAAGGTTATGGAGTGTTCGTTTTCGCATGTTATTTGAAGCAAAAGTCTCGAAGACTGTTAACACCGTACTGGTGTTGCTGGGCTGGGATTCCAAAGCTAGAAGCTCTTCGCCACTTTTGGCCACCTGCCATAGTATCCAACATGCTCGAAGGCTATGAGTTGGAGTGGCGCCCTCTGTGTTATGAATTTTGCAGGGTCCGTTTAGCCAACCCTCCAATACGGTTCCGTACCCTTTAGGGGTTTTTGGTTTTTTGGTATTTAACCCAGGTGCTTGATAATGATGCACCCTTTTGTTCCGGACTAGGGATGTATTCGGGGTCGGACTATCCCAAAATTTACTTTCGGTTTTCCAGGCGCTCTCCATCGCACAGTACTTTTGTACTATGGTCACCAAGTCAGCAAAGCGTGTAATTTCGCGAAGATTTATGGCATTTAGGATTCCCTTGTCCATGCAATTATTGCAGAAGATTGGGATTGCGGCCTCCTCTCGGCAGTCCTTTATCCTGTTCATAACCGGGAGAATCGCCCAAGAATGATGTCTTGTTTGGCGGGCTCTTGCGAATTCGAGAGAAATCGCTAATGTTTGGGTGGGCGGGTGGCACTAAATCCGCACCCGTCAATTTAGGACTCAAGGGCGAAGTTTCGAACTCGGAAGTTTGGATTTTGAGTGCTATCAATGAGTCCGACCCGCCGCCGACTTTAAGTTCGTGGCTTGATCGACATCCGTCCCTCCGCTGAATCCGACATGGAGGGATCGGGAATCCGGACGTAGCTAGTCCTTAAGATAGAAGAAGAATCGCCGCATTGCTCCTCTATCATAGCAATATGATGGGTAGCCTAGGGAGAGTTGATCTCTCTCAGATCGGTTTTAGGCCCGACCCAGGGCGGCGATTCGATCCAAGAGCTCGTTTACGGAGGAGATGTCGATCGGATCTAATTGTTCGGCAAGTACCGAATTGACATGAAGATTTGATTCGATGACTCGAGAGGTCATCGTCGGCGCGGTGGCCAGACTGGCGGTCGTAACAAAACCACCTAGCCGAAGAGTCTGGCCAGCGGCCAAGGCTCCTTTGGCAATAGTATCGTCTTTAAAGACGAGATGAGGCAACCTACCTGATGGCGACGACACAGAGGAACTCTCAATGAAAGCACCAATGTCGGTGTCAAACCGCGGATCTCGGTAGGGGGTCCCAAAGCGTGCGTCTAGGCGGATGGTAACAGGAGACAAGGGACACGATGTTTTTACCCAGTTCGGGCCCTCTCGATGGAGGTAATACCCTACTCCTTCTTGATTGATATTGATGATATGGGTAGTACAAGAGTAGATCTACCACGAGATCAAGGAGGCTAAACCCTAGAAGCTAGCCTATGGTATGATTGTTGTTCTGTCCTACGGACTAAAACCCTCTGGTTTATATAGACACCGGATAGGTTAGGGTTACACAGACTCGGTTACAATGGTAGGAGATCTACATGTCCGTATCGCCAAGCTTGCCTTCCACGCCAAGGAAAGTCCCATCCGGACATGGGACGAAGTCTTCAATCTTGTATCTTCATAGTCCAGGAGTCCGGCCAACGGTAAGAGTTCGGCTATCCGGACACCCCCTAATCCGGCACTCCCTCAATGACCTAAGGTTTATCAATCCGTGGGAGGCGTAGGATGAAGACGGTCTCTCTCAAGCAACCCTGCAACCAAATAACAAAGAGTCTCTTGTGTCCCGACAACACCCAATACAATGGTAAATTGTACAGGTGCACTAGTTTGGCGAAGAGATGGTGATACAAGTGCAATATGGATGGTAGACATAGGTTTTTGTAATCTAAAAAAATAAAGACAGCAAGGTAGCAAATGGTAAAAGTGAGCGTAAACGGTATTGCAATGCTAGGAAACAAGGCCTAGGGTTCATACTTTCACTAGTGCAAGTTCTCTCAACAATAATAACATAATCATATAACTATCCCTCAACATGCAACAAAGAGTCACTCCAAAGTCACTAATAGGTTCGTACTAGTGAAAGTTATCCTTTCTGATCGATCTATTCAAGAGTCCGTAGTAAAATAACATGAAGCTATTCTTTCCGTTCGATCTATCATAGAGTTCGTACTAGAATAACACCTTAAGACACAAATCAGCCAAAACCCTAATGTCACCTAGATACTCCAATGTCACCTCAAGTATCCGTGGGCATGATTATACGATATGCATCACACAATCTCAGATTCGTCTATTCAACCAACACAAAGTACTTCAAAGAGTGCCCCAAAGTTTCTAGCGGAGAGTCAAGACAAAAACGTGTGCCAACCCCTATGCATAAGTTCATTGAACCTACAAGTTGATCACCAAAACATACATCAAGTAGATCACGTGAATATCCCATTGTCACCACAGATAAGCACGGCAAGACATACATGAAGTGTTCTCAAATCCTTAAAGACTCAATCCGACAAGATAACTTCAAAGGGAAAACTCAATCCATTACAAAAGAGTAGAGTGGGAGAAACATCATAAGATCCAACTATAATAGCAAAGCTCGCGATATGTCAAGATCGTGCCAAATCAAGAACACGAGAGAGAGAGAGAGAGAGATCAAACACATAGCTACTGGTACATACCCTCATCCCCGAGGGTGAACTACTCCCTCCTCGTCATGGAGAGCACCGGGATGATGAAGATGGCCACCGGCGAGGGATCCCCCCTCCGGCAGGGTGCCGGAACGGGCTCCCGAGAGGTTTTTGGTGGCTACAGAGGCTTGCGGCGGCGGAACTCCCGATCTATTATGTTCCTCGATGTTAAGATCCGTCAAGCCATACTTCAAAATAAACATGGTGCTCAACACATGTTTTGTTTTGAGGAGTTCAAGCATTCTTCTTCTTGCATTCCGAAGTGCAATTATTTCGACCTTATCTTTTGAGGTGGTGTTATGTCATTTTGACAGTTTCGTTCATGTTTCATGATTCACTTGTTGTCAGGAATGAGATATTTAAATCCATCATTTCTCTTCGTTAACGAGATCTTTTCAACCCAACAATTTATTCGTTGGTGTTATCTTGGTATAGATTTCACTTAAAGCCTTCCCTAAGGAATGTTGCTATTATGGTGTTTATCAATGATCCAAGTTTTCCTCCTATCCTCTCAATGAAAGAAGTTTTCATCTTCTTGTTGATCTTAATCCAATCAACTGTTTCCGTTAGTGGCGGGTTGTCACCTCATAATTTTGAGATGTGTTCCATAAGCCCACAACAAGCTTGTTCCTTTCGTTGTTGATAATCCAACAACTCCATTCTAGCATTTCTTGTAAGCGTGCTCTTTCAAGATCTTGTTTCCCTTCGTCCATTCCATTCCATTCTTTCATTTCTTCCGAGGCATTGTGATGTTGCTCTCTTGACCCATCATCTTGTTTTGTCAAGATCATGTTCTTCTCCTTGCTTCTCCGCTTAGCCGAGTGTCATGTTTTCATTCAAGTTCTCTCATCTTATCAAGTTTTACCTGCTTCCTCAACCGGAGAGCTGTCTGAAATCTTTCTTACCCCTTGTACCATTCTTTCAATAGTTCCGGAGGCAGTGTGTTGTTGATTTCATCAAGTATCATCCCATCTTCTCAAGTTCATGTTCAATTCCTTCCATTTACAAATGGAGTGCTGCGAAATTATATCATTCTTATTCATTCTTATCTCGTTTCAACCAGAGTGGTTCCAATTCCTTCTTGTCCATTGTACTCGTCATTCATATCTTTGCAACCCCCAAGGTTCACATGGTGTTCCTTGTTTCTATTTTCTACTGGAATGCCCTCAATTTCTTTCAACTCTATTGTGTTATTCTTTCAAGTTTTCAACCTCTCGAGGTTCATTGGTTTCACTCGCTTGTCAACGGCTAAAGCGTGTCTTATCTCTTTCTCTTCCGCTTCTCTCGGCACCATCCTAGATCTCGGGGCGAGATCCTCTTGTAGTGGTGGAGTGTTGTAACGCCTCGAGACCGGCGATCCGTAAGACTTCCATATTTTGTGACCTCCGTGTGTTTTTATTTGTGCTTGCTCTATTTATTTTTGCATTGCATCATGTCATCATGCCAAAGATGTCATTTAATTTTTAAAACCTCAACTAAATAAATTGCATGGGTCTTTGATCCATTTAAATCGAGGGAATTCACTTGTGATTTATCTTTATAACATATTAAAGCCTCTCAATATTATTAGAGAGCTATAATAAAATTATTCCATTTATTTGGAAATCACCATAACACACTTGCAAATAAATCCCAATGCCTTTGTTATCTTAATTCTTGGTCTCCAACATTGCCCATAATTTCTTTCATCATTTTCCGGAGCTCCACCAAAAATCTCAACATTCTTGGACACTTCTAAATCCTTGTCCTTGTTCAAACCATTTGAATTAAATTCAAATGACTTCGAATTTAATTCTTGCAATCTTGCCCACACCATTTTTCTTGGAACAATCTCATTTTTATGAGTCCGAGAAAAATACCCTCCTGCTCAAGCTCCACCCCTAACCTCTCTTTCTTTTCCTTCTTATCTCTGTTTTGTTTTTTTTATTTATTTTTAGAGTGAGAGAGAGCCCATCAGCCAGGCCGGCCTGCTTCCCATGAGTCCTTTCGCCCAAGGCCCAGCCGCACCTCTAACCCTAGCGCCGCCTCCGCTCCTCCCGATCCTCGCTCTCCCTCGTTCCCTCGCTTGCCGCCAGAGAGCCTCGGCTCGATCCCCTTTTCCCTTCACTCCTCCTCCTCGCACACACAGGAGAGGGATCCCAATCCCCATGGCCACGCGCGCCTTGCGCCCTCCTCCATCAGCCAGCCACCACGCTCCTCTCGGTCCCTTGCCTCGTCGCCCGCCCGCATGCTCGAAGACGCCCGAGGCGCGTGCCCCAGCCTCCTTTGCTTCGCCTTCTCACCGGAGATCGTGTCCCTGCTGTCTTCTTCACCCCCTGCCCGAGACCCACCTTCGGCCTCGCCACGATTCACCTGCACCAGCTCCGTCCGACAAGGACGTCGCCCCGCTGCCTTCTCTTGTCGCGACCAGGATCCCCCTCCTCGCGCCTCTGGTCACCTCGCCACCCCATCACCCGTTACGTGCCCGCGTCCAAGAACACCATCTCTCGCCGCCTCCACGCACCTCCGGTGACCCGAGGCAGGGCCTTGCAAGTCCCTCGATTCCCTTTCGTTCTTCAAGATTGCCAAGTCCAAAGATGCACCAAGTATGCGTGTCGTCTACCGCTGCTATGGGTCCGCTCAAAACCAAGTGCATCGACCATCGTCCAGAGCACCGGGGCACTGGTTGCCTCTAGTTGTGGGTGCTTTGTTTGAGCTTCATTGGAACGTCGCCAAGTACCTCTACGCACGGATACGCAAGACCGTCTCGGATATCGCAAGTACCACGACAATATGAGTACAACTACCGTCGACATGCTTTTCGCCAAGTACCTCTCGGATCCGACAAGTACCCCGATGATACGCCAAGTACCTCTACCGTCGCCAAGATCGCGAGTACCTCTACCGCCGCCGTGAACGTCTACTTCCACTACCGAAACATGAACAACTACTTCCTCTACGAACTCGGTCCGCTTCGAAAATGCACGCTTCGAAGGTATACCGTCGAGACGACCGCCCGTGAACGAATGCTTGTGTGTTGTATGAGATGCACCGTTTTCACCGTGTCTGAATTGTCACTCGTTTCCATGCCCCTAACCCGTGGGAACCCGGTAGTCGGGAGCACCCCACCATATCTAGCATGTTCCGCACATCCGCACGCTTCCTTTTGCACCGGTATCTCCATGAGCTACCGGAACCGATATGTTGCCGTGGCATCATTTTCGGATTCGTCGCCGTGGCACCCTTTTCCTTCTGCTATAGCGACAAATGCTTCATAACATGCTCATGTCGACATTTTCAGAAAAATTGCATATAACTTGTATATGTCATCCGCATCATGATAACAACATTTAAATGTTTAAAATTGTTGTTGCATTAAATTGCTAAATGCATATGGGGATTTACCGGATTTGTTGTTTTTATATCCGGCCCCATTTAAATTGTTTAGATGGTATAGTTTTGTTATGCTTCACCACTTGCCATGTTAACCAATATTTAACATTGTTGGGTACATAACCGAGAGAGAACTAAATAATTGATGTGGCGTTTTGTCAATATGCAACTCGTTGCATATTGAGCTCCACTTAACTTGTAGTTTTGTTTGTGCATATTGCCATGCCATGCTATTTAAACCGGACATGCATCATACTTGGCTGTGCATCATGCCATGTGTATGTGATGGTTGTTTATCGTGTTGTTTGCTTCTTTCCGGTTGCTTCTCTCGTTAGCTTCGGTTTCGCTTCGGAGTTGTGAGGATTCGCTCGACCACGTCCGTTTGTCTTCTTCATGGACTCGTTCTTCTTCCTTCCGGATCTCGTGCAAGATGACCATACCCTCGAAATCACTTCTATCTTTGCTTGCTAGATGCTCGCTCTTTTGCTATGCCTATGTTATGCTACCTACCACTTGCTAAATCATGCCACCCACATTGCCATGTCAAACCTCTAACCATCCTTTCCTAGCAAACCGTTGTTTGGCTATGTTACTTGCTTTGCTCAACCCTCTTATAGCGTTGTTAGTTGCGGTGAAGATGAAGTTTGTTCCTTGTTGGAACATGGAGATGTTGTTCCTTGTTGGAACATGTTTACATGTTGGGATATCACAATATCTCTTATTTAATTAATGCATCTATACATTTGGTAAAGGGTGGAAGGCTAGGCCTTATGCCTGTGTTTTTCCACTCTTGCCGCCCTAGTTTCCGTCATACCGTGTTATGTTCCTTGATTTTGCGTTCCTTACGGTTGGGTGATTTATGGGACCCCTTGACAGTTCGCTTTGAATAAGACTCCTCCAAAGAAGGCCCAACCTTGGTTTTACCATTTGCCACCTAAGCCTTTTTTCCCTTGGGTTCTGCAGACTCAAGGGTCATCTTTATTTTAACCCCGGGCGGTGCTCCTCCGAGTGCTGGTCCAAATTAGAGCCACTTGCGGTGCCGCCCGAGGCAACTTGGGGTATCTTCGGTTTCGTCGTAGTGTTCATCCGTGTGCCACGAGAACGAGATATGTGCAGCTCCTATCAGGATTTGTCGGCACATTCGGGCGGCTTTGCTGGTCTTGTTTTACCATTGTCGAAATGTCTTGTAAACCGGATTCCGAGATCGATCGGGTCTTCTCGGTAGAAGGAATATCCTTCGTTGACCGTGAGAGCTTATAATGGGCTAAGTTGGGACACCCTGCAGGTATTATCTTTCAAAGCCGTGTCCGCGGTTATGAGGCAGATGGGAATTTGTTAATGTCCGGTTGTAGAAAACCCGAAGTTGATCTTAATTAAAATACACCAACCGCGTGTGTAACCGTGATGGTCTCTTCTCGGCGGAGTCCGGGAAGTGGACACGATGTTGGAGTTATGCTTGACGTAGGTTGTTCTAGGATCACTTCTTGATCATAGTTGTTCGACCGTGCTTTTGCCTCCTCTTCTCGCTCTCTTTTGCGTATGGTAGCCACCATATATGCTAGTCGCTTGCTGCAGCTCCACCTCACTACCCTGTCCTACCTTTAAGCTTAAATAGTCTTGATCTCGCGGGTGTGAGATTGCTGAGTCCCCGTGACTCACAGATACTTCCAAAACCAGTTTGCAGGTGCCGATGAAACCGTGCAGGTGACGCACCCGAGCTCAAGGAGGAGCTCGATGAAGATCTTGTTCATTGTGTTGTTTCGTTTCAGTTGGATCAGAGTGGAAGCCAGTTGGGACGATCGGGGATCTGTGTAGCATTTGGGGTAGTCTTCTTTTATTTTGGTTCCGTAGTCGGACCTTGAGTGTAATCTGGATGATGGATGTTTATTTATGTATTGTGTGAAGTGGCGATTGTAAGCCAACTATGTATCTCTTTCCCTTATGTATTACATGGGTTGTGTGAAGATTACCTCACTTGCGACATTGCTTTCAATGCGGTTATGCCTCTAAGTCGTGCTTCGACACGTGGGAGATATAGCCGCATCGAGGCGTTACAAGTTGGTAATCGAGCCATCCCGACTTAGGAGCCCCCCGCTTGATTGTTTGTCGACGTTGTTGAGTCTAGAACAAAATGTTTTGAGTCTTAGGATTATATATCGAGAGTAGGATTCTTTTACTCCTCGGTCCCTTCGTCGCTCTGGTGAGGTCTCCTGACGTAGAAGTTTTGACTCTTCTCTCCTCAAATTTCACTAAAAAAAATTTAGGATCACGCGGGTATCTTGGAATCGTTCCGATGGTTTTGTGACGAGAACATTGTTCTTGGTGCCTCCTGACATTTAGGGGTTGTGGCAGTGTCCCGGGGAGTTGAGCTCCGAGGTGTTGTCGTCACAATTTTATCGTTGCAGTTCTGGAATACCTGAGCTTTGCCGACATCGAAAATCTCTTTTGTACAGTTGTTGGTGAGATAACCTCGATAACCCAGTACTGGGGCGAGCTCGAGAGTATTGCCATAACTCGTATAACGGATGCTTTTCGAAGGTTGAGGTAAACGATTTCCGAAGGTTTCTTGGTTATGTGTTGAAGGATGGATACAACTGGATCTAGGTATTGTTAGTTTGGGTGATATATTTTGTGTCCCCTGTATCCCCAACACCTGATTGCATAACCAGAAAGTTTCAGGAGTTTATAAGTGGGAATTCAAGTATCTCGTAGGATATCTTTCCAACACACACATGATACGATATGGGATCTATCATATGTTTGTTTCCGGCTTATTCTGCAAGCCAATCCTTTGTTTTGTTTTATTTGTGGTATTTGAGTTGCTTCGATGTCAAGTGTAGATTCCATACCTTTCAAGCGGTGTTCTCATATTTCTATGGGAGTACTAATCCTTTTGATCATCGAGATTGTGATGTCAATTCTTTCCAACCGGCGTGCTTCTCTTCAAGTAAATCCGATCATTCCAACATTCGCAAGATCAATTCTAAGTTTTTTTCTCAACGGTGTTCGTTTCATCCAACCCAAGTTGCCTTTGTTTTCCCACACTCCCACCCTTTTCTCAAGGACTCAGATTTCTTAATCAAGTATCCTTTTTATTGATGTGAAGTCTCTTCATTCTTTTCCTCCATGCTCTTACCTGGTGATTCTCATGAAGATGCTATGGAAGCTTCAAGTTCATCATTCTTCATTCTCGTATTCTTTTCCGGTGGATTTAACTCAAGATTTCAGTGTTGATCATATTCCTTTCCTTGTTGCAAATGCTTTCTCTTGTCGATGCACCTCTTAATCATTCACTTCTCGCTATTCATTTGTTCTGGAGTGTTGAAGATATCTCAGAAGATTCGTGTTTCCATTCTTAATCCATTCAAGTTATTTCGAGATTGTTATCTCATTCAAGCCATTTAAATCAACCGGTGCAACCTCCCTTTCAAGCAATCGTTCAACGGTGGTTCTTTTGTGTGGGCCCTAACCCACAGGTCTTTTCCCAGGATCTTACCTGACTCTTCTAATTTATCCGGAGCGATTCTCAAATTCTTTTCAAAGTTTGACGTAAGTATGAATTTTATCAGTCATATGCCTTTGTCCAAGATCTTCCAAATTCTTTTCATTGTTAGCTCAACCTTTCTAATTTTCATCCCGGAGTATCTCAACAATTCATGGTGGTGTTTCTCGTCGTCATTCTCGGATTTTGAAGACCGAAGAGGAGTTCCTCTTAAATCCTTACCCGTTCTTCCAAAGATGCCTAGTTCAAGCTTGACGCCATCCTCTCATAATTGTTTTCGATTGTGAGAATTCTTTTCAACCATCCGGAGCAATTCAGGAGTCTTTTCAGTTTGATTCTTCGGAGCCCATCATCTCAGAATTATTCATTCTAGCTTTCAGCTCTCGTTCTCCAAATCTTACCGGTGCATCATTCAAGTATTCACTAATCAGTTCATGATCTCTCCGTTCTCATGTATCTAAATCCACTCAAGTATCTTCGCTCATTTTCTAATTCTTCCCAAGGTTTCGCTTATCTTTTCTTTGTTCGCTTTTTTAATTCTTACGGTGGTTCGCTCAAGAGTTCTCTTCCTTCGTTATTATATAGATTCATTCGTTCTTCCCAAATCCTACCGCGGATCGTTGAAGACCTTCCCAAGTTGAGCAATATCTCTCTTCAATCCTTTTCAACGAGAATAAGTAGTATGCCTAATCCGTTGCTTGTCATCAATGTAAATTGGTGAAGGATACGCATAACATAATTCTTGTTCTTGTTTCATCCAAGTGATTGATTCATTCTTCCGGAGTTCGTAATGGTATCAATTTCTCAGTTCTAAGTTGTTCATCTCTTCTTTCCAGAGTTTGTTCATCATATCACATTCTCGGTCCGAGATGCTTCATCTTTTCTTTCTGGAGTTCAAAGTTTTCTCGGTTATATCATTTCAAAGCTTCTTCTTATCACTGCAAGGCTTCACCTTATGTTTTCAACTTCTCTTTCTTTTATCATCCTTTTCTTACCGGAGTTCTTCATGGAGGCTCTACATGGTGCTTCGTCAAGGATTCTTTTCATTCTTCAATTGTTCATCGAGATTTCTCTCGAGTTAAGATCCGCTGCCATACTTCAAAATAAACATGGTGCTCAACACATGTTTTGTTTTGAGGAGTTCAAGCATTCTTCATCTTGCATTCCGAAGTGCAATTATTTCGACCTTATCTTTTGAGGTGGTGTTATGTCATTTTGACAGTTTCATTCATGTTTCATGATTAACTTGTTGTCAGGAATGAGATATTTAAATCCATCATTTCTCTTCGTTCACGAGATCTTTTCAACCCAACAATTTATTCGTTGGTGTTATCTTGGTATAGATTTCACTTAAAGCCTTCCCTAAGGAATGTTTCTATTATGGTGTTTATCAATGATCCAAGTTTTCATCCTATCCTCTCAATGAAAGAAGTTTTCATCTTCTTGTTGATCTTAATCCAATCAACTGTTTCTGTTAGTGGCGGGTTGTCACCTCATAATTTTGAGATGTGTTCCATAAGCCCACAACAAGCTTGTTCCTTTCGTTGTTGATAATCCAACAACTCCATTCTAGCATTTCTTGTAAGCGTGCTCTTTCAAGATCTTGTTTCCCTTCGTCCATTCCATTCCATTCTTTCATTTCTTCCGGAGGCATTGTGATGTTGCTCTCTTCGACCCATCATCTTGTTTTGTCAAGATCATGTTCTTCTCCTTGCTTCTCCGTTTAGCCGGAGTGTCATGTTTTCATTCAAGTTCTCTCATCTTATCAAGTTTTGCCTGCTTCCTCAACCGGAGAGCTGTCTGAAATCTTTCTTACCCCTTGTACCATTCTTTCAATAGTTCCTGAGGCAGTGTGTTGTTGATTTCATCAAGTATCATCCCATCTTCTCAAGTTCATGTTCAATTCCTTCCATTTATAGTCGGAGTGCTGCCAAAATTATATCATTCTTATTCATTCTTATCTCGTTTCAACCAGGGTGGTTCCAATTCCTTCTTGTCCATTGTACTCGTCATTCATAGCTTTGCAACCCCCAAGGTTCACATGGTGTTCCTTGTTTCTATTTTCATCGAATGCTCTCAATTTCGTTCAACTCTATTGTGTTATTCTTTCAAGTTTTCAACCTCTCGAGGTTCATTGGTTTCACTCGTTTGTCAATGAAGCAACTGTGTCTTATCTCTTCTCTTCCGCTTCTCTCCGGCGCCATCCTAGATCTCGGGACAAGATCCTCTTGTAGTGGTGGAGTGTTGTAACGCCCGAGACCGATTTATCCGAAGACTTCCATATTTTTGTGACCTCCGTGTGTTTTTATTTGTGCTTGCTCTATTTATTTTTGCATTGCATCATGTCATCATGCCAGCATGTCATTTAATTTTTAAAACCTCAACTAAATAAATTGCATGAGTCTTTGATCCATTTAAATCGAGGGAATTCACTTGTGATTTATCTTTATAACATATTAAAGCCTCTCAATATTATTAGGGAGCTATAATAAAAGTATTCCATTTATTTGGAAATCACCATAACACACTTGCAAATAAATCCCAATGCCTTTGTTATCTTAATTCTTGGTCTCCAACATTGCCCATAATTTCTTTCATCATTTTCCGGAGCTCCACCAAAAATCTCAACATTTTTGGACACTTCTAAATCCTTGTCCTTGTTCAAACCATTTGAATTAAATTCAAATGACTTTGAATTTAATTCCTGCAATCTTGCCCACACCATTTTTCTTGGAACAAGCTCATTTTTATGAGTCCGAGAAAAATACCCTCCTGCTCAAGCTCCACCCCTAACCTCTCTTTCTTTTCCTTCTTATCTCTGTTTTGTTTTATTTATTTATTTTTAGAGTGAGAGAGAGCCCATCAGCCAGGCTGGCCTGCTTCCCCGCAGTCCTTTCGGCCCAAGGCCCAGCCGCACCTCTAACCCTAGCGCTCGCCTCCGCTCCTCCCGATCCCTCGCTCTCTCCCTCGTTCCCCTCGCTTGCGCCGCCAGGAGAGCCTCGGCTCGATCCCCTTTTCCCCTTCACTCGTCTCTCTCCTCGCACACACAGGAGAGGGATCCCAATCCCCATGGCCACGCGCGCCTTGCGCCCTCCTCCATCAGCCAGCCACCACGCTCCTCTCGGTCCCTTGCCTCGTCGCCCGCCCGCATGCTCGAAGACGCCCGAGGCGCGTGCCCCAGCCTCCTTTGCTTCGCCTTCTCGCCGGAGATCGCGTCCCTGCTGTCTTCTTCACCCCCTGCCCGAGACCCACCTTCGGCCTCGCCACGGTTCGCCTGCACCAGCTCCGTCCGACAAGGACGTCGCCCCGCTGCCTTCTCTTGTCGCGACCAGGATCCCCCTCCTCGCGCCTCTGGTCACCTCGCCACCCCATCACCCGTTCTGTGCCTGCGTCCGCGCAACACCATCTCTGCCGCCTCCACGCACCTCCGGTGACCCCGAGGCAGGGCCTTGCAAGTCCCTCGATGCCCTTTCAGTTCTTCAAGATTGCCAAGTCCAGTGATGCACCAAGTATGCGTGTCGTCTACCGTTGCTATGGGTCCGCAAAACCAAGTGCATCGACCGTCGTCCAGAGCACCGGGGCACTGGTTGCCTCTAGTTGCGGGTGCTTCATTTGAGCTTCATTGGAACGTCGCCAAGTACCTCTACGCACGGATACGCAAGACCGTCTCGGATATCGCAAGTACCACGACAATATGAGTACAACTACCGTCGACATGCTTTTCGCCAAGTACCTCTCGGATCCGACAAGTACCCCGATGATACGCCAAGTACCTCTACCGTCGCCAAGATCGCGAGTACCTCTACCGCCGCCGTGAACGTCTACTTCCACTACCGAAACATGAACAACTACTTCCTCTACGAACTCGGTCCGCTTCGAAAATGCACGCTTCGAAGGTATACCGTCGAGACGACCGCCCGTGAACGAATGCTTGTGTGTTGTATGAGATGCACCGTTTTCATCGTGTCCGAATTGTCACTCGTTTCCATGCCCCTAACCCGTGGGAACCCGGTAGTCGGGAGCACCCCACCATATCTAGCATGTTCCGCACATCCGCACGCTTCCTTTTGCACCGGTATCTCCATGAGCTACCGGAACCGATATGTTGCCGTGGCATCATTTTCGGATTCGTCGCCGTGGCACGCTTTTCCTTCTGCTATAGCGACAAATGCTTCATAACATGCTCATGTCGACATTTTCATAAAAATTGCATATAACTTGTATATGTCATCCGCATCATGATAACTACATTTAAATGTTTAAAATTGTTGTTGCATTAAATTGCTAAATGCATATGGGGATTTACCGGATTTGTTGTTTTTATATCCGGCCCCATTTAAATTGTTTAGATGGTATAGTTTTGTTATGCTTCACCACTTGCCATGTTAACCAATATTTAACATTGTTGGGTACATAACTGAGAGAGAACTAAATAATTGATGTGGCATTTTGTCAATATGCAACTCGTTGCATATTGAGCTCCACTTAACTTGTAGTTTTGTTTGTGCATATTGCCATGCCATGCTATTTAAACCGGACATGCATCATACTTGGTTGTGCATCATGCCATGTGTATGTGATGGTTGTTTACTATGTTGTTTGCTTCTTTCCGGTTGCTTCTCTCGTTAGTTTCGTTTTCGTTCGGAGTTGTGAGGATTCGCTCGACTACGTCCGTTTGTCTTCTTCATGGACTCGTTCTTCTTCCTTGCGGGATCTCAGGCAAGATGACCATACCCTCGAAATCACTTCTATCTTTGCTTGCTAGATGCTCGCTCTTTTGCTATGCCTATGTTGCGTTACCTACCACTTGCTAAATCATGCCACCCACATTGCCATGTCAAACCTCTAACCATCCTTTCCTAGCAAACCGTTGTTTGGCTATGTTACTGCTTTGCTCAACCCCTCTTATAGCGTTGTTAGTTGCAGGTGAAGATGAAGTTTGTTCCTTGTTGGAACATGGAGATGTTGTTCCTTGTTGGAACATGTTTACATGTTGGGATATCACAATATCTCTTATTTAATTAATGCATCTATACATTTGGTAAAGGGTGGAAGGCTAGGCCTTATGCCTGGTGTTTTGTTCCACTCTTGCCGCCCTAGTTTCCGTCATACCGGTGTTATGTTCCTTGATTTTGCGTTCCTTACACGGTTGGGTGATTTATGGGACCCCCTTGACAGTTCGCTTTGAATAAGAATCCTCCAGCAAGGCCCAACCTTGGTTTTACCATTTGCCACCTAAGCCTTTTTCCCTTGGGTTCTGCAGACTCAAGGGTCATCTTTATTTTAACCCCCGGGCTAGTGCTCCTCCGAGTGCTAGTCCAAATTAGAGCCACTTGCGGTGCCGCCCCGAGGCAACTTGGGGTATCTTCGGTTTCCGTACGTAGTGTTCATCCGGTGTGCCCTGAGAACGAGATATGTGCAGCTCCTATCAGGATTTGTCGGCACATTCGGGCGGCTTTGCTGGTCTTGTTTTACCATTGTCGAAATGTCTTGTAAACCGGGATTCCGAGACTGATCGGGTCTTCTCGGTAGAAGGAATATCCTTCGTTGACCATGAGAGCTTATAATGGGCTAAGTTGGGACACCCCTGCAGGGTATTATCTTTCGAAAGCCGTGTCCGCGGTTATGAGGCAGATGGGAATTTGTTAATGTCCGGTTGTAGAAAACGCGAAGTTGATCTTAATTAAAATACACCAACCGCGTGTGTAACGTGATGGTCTCTTCTCGTGAGTCCGGGAAGTGGACACGATGTTGGAGTTATGCTTGACGAGGGTTGTTCTAGGATCACTTCTTGATCATAGTTGTTCGACCGTGCTTTTGCCTCCTCTTCTCGCTCTCTTTTGCGTATGGTAGCCACCATATATGCTAGTCGCTTGCTGCAGCTCCACCTCACTACCCTGTCCTACCTTTAAGCTTAAATAGTCTTGATCTCATGGTGTGAGATTGCTGAGTCCCGTGACTCACGATACTTCCAAAACCAGTTTGCGGTGCCGATGAAACCGCAGCGGTGGCGACCCGAGCTCAAGGAGGAGCTCGATGAAGATCTTGTTCATTGTGTTGTTTCGTTTCAGCTTGATCAGTAGTGGAGCCCAGTTGGGACGATCGGGGATCTGTGTAGCATTTGGGGTTGTCTTCTTTTATTTTGGTTCCGTAGTCGGACCTTGAGTGTAATCTGGATGATGGATGTTTATTTATGTATTGTGTGAAGTGGCGACTTTAAGCCAACTATGTATCTCTTTCCCTTATGTATTACATGGGTTGTGTGAAGATTACCTCACTTGCGACATTGCTTTCAATGCGGTTATGCCTCTAAGTCGTGCTTCGACACGTGGGAGATATAGCCGCATCGGGGGTGTTACACTTATGCCGGATTGTTGGATTATGAAGATACAAGATTGAAGACTTCGTCCCGTGTCCGGCTGGGACTCTCCTTTGCGTGGAAGGCAAGCTTGGCAATTAGGATATGTAGATTCCCTTCTCTGTAACCGACTCTATGTAACCCTAGTCCCCTCCGTGTCTATATAAACCGGAGGGTTTAGTCCGTAAGACAACAACAATCATAATCATAGGCTAGCCTCTAGGGTTTAGCCTCTACGATCTCGTGGTAGATCAACTCTTGTAATACTCATATCATCAAGATCAATCAAGCAGGAAGTAGGGTATTACCTCCATAGAGAGGGCCCGAACCTGGGTAAACATCATGTCCCCCGCCTCCTATTACCATTAGCCTTAGACGCACAGTTCGGGACCCCCTACCCGAGATCCGCCGGTTTTGATACCGACATTGGTGCTTTCATTGAGAGTTCCACTGTGTTGTCACCATAAGGCTTGGTGTCTCCTTCAATCATCTACAATGACGCGGTCCAGGGTGAGGTTTTCCTCCCCGGACATATCTTTGTATTCGGCGGCTTCGCACTGCGGGCCAACTCGCTTGGCCATCTAGAGCAGACCGATAGCTATGCCCCTGGCCATCAGATCAGGTTTGGAATCCTGAACTACACAGCCAACATCCGCGGAAACTTGATCTTCAACGGATTCGAGCCCATGACAGGTACATCACACAACCACGATGAGCATGACTTAGATCTGCCATCGAACGATGTTCAGGAGATCTCACCTGCAGCTGCCCTGGCTTTAGATCCAGTGCAGATCGTGCCATCCGAGGACGGGAGGATGGACCCCGCCACGAAAGCCGCACACTCAACGGTGATAGAGCTGAACACAGATTTCACTTCCAGTGAGGTATGTGTCATCGGACCCTCGGACTCGTCTCCGGCCATAGGCTCTGAACCGCGTGTATCCGCGCCCATTGGATCTATCTGGGCGCCAATCTTGGAGTTTAGATCCGCGGACATCTTTCAGCACTCGCCCTTGGGTGACGTGCTAAACTCATTAAAATCTCTCTCCTTGTCAGGAGACTCTTGGCCAAACTATGTCCGGCTCGAGTGGGAAGCGGATGACGGAGGAATTCGTTACCCACCAACCACCCACTTAATAGCCACTGTCGACGACTTAACTGACATGCTTGATTTTGACTCTGAAGACATCGACGGTATGGACAATGATGCCGGAGAAGAACAGGAACCACCGCCCGCAGGGCGCTGGACAACCACCTCATCGTACGACATATATATGTTGGACACACCCAAAGAAAACAATGGCGAGGATCAAAAGGATGCAACAGAGGATAATCCTCTTGAGAAGCAGCCAAAGCGTCAACATCAGCGGAGCCGCTCTAAACCCCGCCATAGCAAAAACAGCGATACCGTCACAAGAAAGAATAACACCCCGGACGATGCTCAAGACCCCGCAGGCCCAGCGATGGAGCAGGACGAGCAAGGAGACGGCGAACACAGTCCAGGGCTGCTGTCCAATCACAGCGATGCCGAAGACAAAACTTATAAACCTGTCTCCGGAGAGGAGAACAGTTCGAACGGTGATGCACACACCATCCCAAAAAAACACTTGGAACAAGAGCACCTCCACAAGAGACTTATTGCTACCGCGAGGAGCTTGAAGAAGCAGAAGCAACGGCTTAAAGCCGTGCAGGATACGCTCAACCACAGATGGAACGAAGTGCTCGACACTGAGGAAAGATACGGCCGTGATAGCCAGACGAAGAGCTACCCAAAACGTAAGCTGCTGCCCGAATTCGACGACGAGGCTATCGCGCCCATTCCGCCGAAAAACAATATGACCGATCTGCCAGACCGACCACCCCGTGGCCGAGACAAAGTAGCTAATGACGCCGCACACAAATCAGCACACGATCTACGTGAGCACCTGGATAAAAGAGCTGGTATGACCAGATCCATCTATGGATCTAGGAGACGTGTTCCTATGCAGGATCACGGCCACCAAACCGGCTATACTGATCGACTACCAGCTCGGAATCAACACCGAACACTACAACCATCGGACCCATGCCACGACAAAGCCAAGTACAGGGGTGCCGCACACCCCCTGTGCTTCACTGATGAGGCGCTGGATCATGAATTTTCGGAGGGGTTTATACCCGTAAACATCGAGGCATACGACGGAATGATAGACCCTGCGGGCTGGATTGAGGACTTTATTCTTCACATCCATATGGCTCGCGGAGACGATCTCCACGCCATCAAATACCTACCCCTCAAGTTGAAAGGACCAACTCGGCACTGGTTGAAAAGCCTCCCCAAAAATTCCATTGGAAGCTGGGAGGAACTCGAGGACGCTTTCAGGGATAATTTTCAAGGGACATATGTCCGACCTCCGGATGCAGACGGTTTAAGTCATATAATCCAACAACCCGGAGAGTCAGCCCGTAAGCTTTGGAACAGATTTCTCACCAAGAAAAACCAAATCGTCGACTGTCCGGATGTCGAAGCCCTAGCAGCTTTCAAACACAGTGTCCGGGACGAATGGCTTGCCAGACACCTCGGCCAGGAAAAGCCAAGGACAATGGCAGCCCTAACAACCCGTATGAACCGCTTTGCGCCGGCGAGGACAGTTGGTTGGCCCGCAGCAGCACCAACGATCCAGGCACATCCGAAATCAGGGATGGCAATGGAAAACCACGACGCAATAAAAACAAACGTCGAAATAATGAAGACATCCCAGACAATACAGCGGTAAACGCTGGATTCAGGGGCTCTAGATCCGGTCAACGGAAAAAGCTATTTAAAGGCAGCAGAGATGGTCTGTCCAGCCTAAATAAAATTCTAGACATGTCCTGTCATATTCATGGCACCCCCGAGAAACCTGTGAATCACACCAACAGAGAATGCTGGGTCTTCAAGCAGGCCGGCAAGCTAAACGCCGAACACAAAGGGAAGGAGCCGCTAAGTGAAGAGGAGGACGAACCTCGCCAGCCGAACACTGGGGGAGAGAAAAAATTTCCACCGGAGGTCAAAATAGTGAACATGATTTAAGCCACCCACATCCCAAAGAGGAAGCGCAAACGCGCACTCCGAGATGTATATGCTGTAGAGCCCGTCGCCCCCAATTTCAACCCATGGTCGGCCTGCCCGATCACTTTCGATCGCAGGGATCATCCGACCAGTATCCGTCATGGGGGTTCGGCTGCCTTGGTGCTCGACCCAATAATCGACGGATACCATCTCACCCGAGTCCTCATGGACGACGGCAGTAGTCTTAATCTGATATATCAGGACACTGTCCGCAAGATGGGGATAGACCCGTCAAGAATCAACCAAAGTAGTACTACCTTTAAAGGAGTAATACCAGGCGTAGAGGCCCGCTGCACGGGCTCTTTAACATTGGAGGTTGTATTCGGTTCCCCCGACAACTTTCAAAGCGAAGAACTAATCTTCGACATTGCTCCGTTCCGAAGCGGCTATCATGCACTACTCGGAAGAATGGCCTTCGCTCGTTTCAATGCAGTCCCGCATTACGCTTATCTCAAACTCAAGATGCCCGGTCCACATGGCGTTATCACAATCAGCGGAAACAGAGAGTGTTCTCTTTGTACGGAAGAATACGTGGCGGCTCTAGCAGCCGAATCACGGAATGGCCTTTCCAACCCGAGCAACTCATCGGTCTTCGAGACCACGAACACGGCTAGATGTGTTCGGCGCACACCCAGTTGTAGCAGCTCAGATAAACTGAGCTTGATTAACGGCTATGCCCCCATATGTGGTACGGGGGGCTGCCCGCATGTAAAAGGTCCATAGTTCGGCTTGACCCTATCTACACTCAAGAGATTGAATTTTCACGGTTCATTAAGATAAACGACTTTACGCACGGTCACACCAGATTCTTTCACCTGGGTTTTTTTACAGATGACCATCGTGCTATACCCTTCAAAGATACGACACAACGGAGACAAAGGCGCAGACATGCAGCAGGGCCCTGTTCAAAGGTTTCTTTTTAGATTAAGACCCTGTGTAAACCTTTTTTTATTGTCTCTTGTTGTCTCACACCCTCCTGGCACTTAAAATGACCAAGAGGGATACCAGCGTTATTGGCGAGCTTATGATTCGCTGTTCTAAAATAAACGTTACAGAAGCAGCAACCAGTGTGTTTTTTGAGATATATGCTCTCATCGCAGGCGCTCTTTCGTCACGCTAGATTGATGCACGTACCTTGAAATTCAGGGCTCATTATCGAGGGCTATATTCAGCCCAGTATATGTTGTGAAGTCTGAATACCTTCGGGAGTGTTCGGCGTCGCGAGTTTGGCCTTATATGCATCAGCTCCGAATCATGTCTTTGGTCCATAGTTGGGTTTTCCCGGCTCCCATTTTTTGCTACCTTACGTTCCGCTCTATCGGCTAAGGTGGCACAGGGATAACTACTGCGATTGTGCCCTGGTTCATCCGGATGAGCACCTCAGTAGAGAAAGCCGAAAACTGACTGTCATGATAAAGCAAGAGACTGGTCAACCACTCGATGACTCAGCGGAATCTTCGTGATTCCTCTGCATTAACGAAGGACCAGTTTTCCGGTCATGTATGTAAACGCACCGTATTCAGATAAACACGGACATACGAGGGGCTATATAGTAGCCCCACCGTCAAACTCCTATGGCTAAGTGAAAGTGTTAAAGCTATATAGTCCGATTGCTTCGTTCGCCGCGCTACCACCTCCTTAACGGACCAAGACGTTGGATCAAGTGTGATTACGCGCTTTTACCGAACACCCCCGCGTTATACGTGAGGGGGCTGAAGCCGACGACTGCAAACTTTCAGGTTATATACATATATACATAAACGGCCGCACAGGAGGCACTACAATACTTCACGGGCAAAGGCATAAATATAGCCTTTATTATCAAAAGCATTGTTTTTACAATCAAGATACATGTCATTTGAACATGATATTCTTTGAGCACTGAGCCTCTATTAAACTGGCACCTTCTAAGACTTCTTCAAATTAGTGCTCGGGCGAGTCCTGGCCCCTGGGTGGACCCCTGGTTGCAATATCGGTGGCCTCCATCCTCACCCAGTATGTTTTAACACGGGCAAGGGCCATCCGTGCACCCTCTATGCATGCCGATCGCTTGACATCGTCAATATGCGGCACAACACGAATAAATCATTGCACCAAACCAAAATAACTATCTGGACTTGGTTCCTCCGACCACAGGCGATCCACAACAGCCTTCGTGGCAAACCTGGATAACCTATGGAGCTCGGCCCATTCGGCCATTTGCTCGTTCAACAGCAGCGGACGCCTTGGAGTACTGAATTGCGACCAAAACAATCTTTCCTCTTCATGATCTTCTTGATCTCGGAAATACTATGTCGCATCGGTAGCACTCTTTGACAAATCCAAGTACGCGTCTGGAGAACTCCACAATTAATCAAGAGGGGCATGCTTCGGATCGCCGAATTTAGTTCGCAATAAAAAGGGCTTCCCAGCCGCTATCTCACCGGCTTGCCGGAGCTCCTCCCGAGCCGCTCTGATCTCAGAGCGAGTTTCCTTCGCTGTATGTAAGGCCTTTTCTAGGTCAGCCGTTTTCGCTTGGTTTTCCCTTTTGAGAAGCTCATATCGGCTAGCGGCATTCTGGAGCTCAAGAGCCATGTTGGCCATTCTATCCTTACTTTGGCGATGAGCAGCCTGTTCGGCTTTTAATTCATCAGCTGCCTTCTCGACAGCCGCATTGCTTCTCCTGGCTTGCTCCTTGGCCTGGGCAAGCTCTGCCCGAAGGGTCTCCACGGCGGCAGCACCATCTGCAGTCAAAGCATATTATAAATCCCAGCATCATGCTCTTATTAATATTCGCTGACCACCCAAATATACATACCATGTGCCTCATCAAGCCGCTTATTCGCACGCGTGATGTCTTCATCCGCCACATCAAGTTGCCACCTCAGTTCGGCAAATTCGGCAGCCCAGGCAGATGTCGGAGCTGCAGCCGCCTGTGTACAAAATTGGCACAATCGTTACCTGAGATTATTTCTGTTTTTGATCCTCTGATCGCCCCGTTTGGATGGCAACCAGAGTCTCAGGGGCTACTATCTATACACAAGTGCACCTTGCGTTTATGGTACAATCAAAAAATATCACATTGCGTACCTCAAAGCCTCTTAGCGGGCTCGTAAAAGCTTCATTCAACCCGCTTTTTGCGGACGAAATCCTCTCAACCACCATACTCATTAAGGTACGATGTGCCTATGAGATAGGCGCTTGCCGCAGAAGATCCGTCAATGTGTCCGGCTGTATATCGGATAGTTCAGGGCTCTTTCTGTTGGTCTCTCTAGGAGCCGAACACCCCGGACCTCAGCCAGCCGAAGAGTTACCTTCTGGCCTTTGCGGATCGGGAGAGATCCTCCGGGACGACACCTCAGGGTCGTCTGCCTTATGAGGCGGAGAAGTAGGAGGGGGCGTTTCGCTCTCCATCATCTCCGGAAGAAGATCCCCCGAGGACGAAGATTGTTGAGGAAGGCTATAGGCCGAACTGCAAAAACATACGTCTCAGTCGTTATTCTCAGGAAAAGAATGGGGTATGCTTGCAAAGAACCTTTGTTTACTTATGGCTCGGTTAACGGCTGGCCCCCCTGTGGGCGCTGTGCAGCAATGTTACCCTCTGGGGCAAGGCCCCCAGATAAAGGTTTCTTCCCTCATTTGGAGACCTCTACTTCCAAATCTTCGGGGGCGGCCCTTTTCTTCCCGTGGGGAGAGGAGATACTAGATTCTCCTCCCCGTTCATCCTCCGACACGGGAGTACCAATTTCCCCAGTTATGATGCGTAACGTACCTCCAGTGTGAAGTCCGCTTTCGGCTTCCCCATTCCTCTCCTCGTTCTTCCCAGATGGCACTTGATAAGGTGCACGAGCCAGCATCCTGATTAATACAGGATCCGTCGAATCTTCGGAAAGAGGGGCCGAACACCTGATCCTCTCCGCCTTTCTATCCAGCCCTGGCCGAGGATGGTTTTTCAGGATAATGTTGTGACAAATATAATGACAACATGTTCGGTTGTGGAATTACTTACCTGGGTATCTGGGTGGTTGCAGTCGAGGCATGCATCCTCTGTTGTGTTCGGACACTTTATTCGTGATCCGAAGAATAATTGATACATCCCTTCGAGCGTCATGCCGAAGAAGTGTTGAACAGTTCGCGGTCCTTCCGGGTTGAACTCCCACATACGAAGAGGTCGACGTTGGCATGGCAGGACCCGACGAACTAGCATTACTTGGATTACTTTGACTAGACTGGTGTCCTTCTTGATGAGATCCTGAATGCGGCTTTGCAATGTCCGCGCGTCATCAACCGATCCCCAGTCCAGCCCCTTGTTGACCCATGATGCAAGCTGTGGCGGAGGGGCGGAGCGGAAGGCAGGGGCGGCTGCCCATTTTCTACCTCGGGGTGCTGTGATATAAAACCATTCCCATTGCCATAGGTCAAAAACTTCCGGGAAGGAACCCTTTGGCCATAAAACATCGACACCTTTGCTTATTATAGCACCTATCGGGGATATACCCCGCGGCATAACCCGGCCGGAAGTATAACCCGGCCGGACTTGGCGACTCACTAGAGACCCGGCTGATACTTGGTGTTTCATTTGTAAGCCGCACGGAGATTGTTCGCTCACTGGTAACCCGGCGGGCGGGACAGACGGATGATAAGGCACAAGGCCCAGAAGGCCGGTTTATGTTAATGGTGGGCCGGTTTAAGAGGAAAGGCATCAGGAATATTTACCTTACAAGGAGTTAAGACCCGGACTTGTATCCGATTTGTATTAGAAGGTAGACTAGTCCTAATTCTAATAGGACTACACATGTAACCCGCCCCTCTAACTTATATAAGGAGGGGCAGGGCTCCCAAAAGAGGGGCAAGTAAGAAGAAACAATTTCTAGGGCTAGACACAAAGAGCCGGTTTACGGCGACTCCCTCGTGATGATAATGAGACCTAGCCACAAACAGCATGTAGGGTTGTTACCGGATGATGTTTCCCGGGGCCCGAAGCTATCTAAATCCTTGCCTTGTGTTGCGTCTCTCGATTCCGCTCAACCCCTTCAAGCTACTGCATAGATGCGTTGGCCTCACGACTAAGTCCTCACACTAGGACATCTGCCGTGACAATTCCACGACAGCGCCTCCGCACTCCGCGTGTCGATCGTCGATCATCTTTGGCTTCACATTGAAAGTCTTGAGCCATAAGCCGAAGTGTGGGGTAATGCAGAGGAAGGCCTCACACACAACGATGAACGTTGAGATGTGAAGGAAGGAATCTGGAGCTAGGTCATGAAAATCTAGCCCGTAATAAAACATGAGCCCTCTAACAAAGGGATGAAGACCGAAGCCTAGCCGTCGGAGGAAGTGGGAGATGAATATGACACTTTCGTTGGGTTGGGGAGTAGGGATAACCTGCCCTTGAGCAGGGATGTAACACCCCGGAAGTAACTTTCCATATTTGTAACTCCAACTCTTGCCATTTTCGGCATTGTGATATGATATTCCCTCCGTGGTTGGGTTTTTCTTCATTTTGCATTTTGTCCATGTCATGCATTTTTTATCATGTCATCATGTGCATCGCATTTGCATATGTGTTCGTCTCATGATTCCGAGCATTTTTCCCGTTGTCCGCTTTTGCAATCCGGCACTCCTATCTCCCCGGCGGCCCTTTTACGTTTTTCCGTGTGCGGTACTAAACCTTCTCGGAATGGATCGAGGTTTGTCTAGTGGCCTTGGTATACCACCGTAGACCACCGGTCAAGTTTCGGTCATTTGAGCTCGTTTGGTACTCCAACGGTTAACCGCACTCTCGCAAAGGCCTCTTTTAAGTTGCAGCCCAACACCCCTTCAAAACAGCCCAATAACCCATCTAAGTCACTTCCATGCTCTCCGTCGTTCGATCACGATCGTGTGCGAAAACTACACCTCATTCGGACTCTCCTAGCTCCCTCTATGCCTATTTAAACACCTCCCCGTCTAAATCGGGTCTTCTTCCCGAAACCCTAAAATTTCGTCCCAGCGCCACGGACGCGTCCGCCGCCGCCACGACGAAAATCGCCGCCGCCCTCGCCCAATCATGCGCGCCACCTCACCCTTGCCGCCCGCCGCGCCACAGCCAGCCAGCAGGAGGGCCGGCTTGCCCATACCAGCGCCCGCCCGCCCATGCCGCCCGCCCGCCGCCGTGTGCTGCTCGGCGCCGCCGCCGCCCGCCCGCTCCGGTCGACCTCCGCCTCACGCCGCCGCCTGCTGCCCTTGCAGAAACCGCGCGCCGCCTCCCGCCCGGCCTCGGCCTCTCCGCCCGCCACCGTAGCCGCCGCCCGCCCCGCCCCGACCCTCTGGCGCCCTCTCCTCCTCGCCGGGCGGGTCCGCGAGCCAGCGCCGCCGCCGCCGTCGCCGATCGGATCGGCCCGATCGGATCTCGATCCTCCCGTTGACTTTCTTCCCCCCTCAATTCTTCTAAGTATTTCATCCAATGTTTATTTCGTGGCATTTTCAACATAGCGTAACTTTGCATCTGTAGATCAATTTTGCGCGTATAATACATCAAAATGTTCGTATCAAAGAGTAGATCATTTCATCTCATTGCAACATTTTCATTTGAGCTCATCTTGATGCCCGAAATGCTGTTGGAAGAGGGCTATGTGATGTTAGTTTCTGTTTCTTAACAGAACTTGCACTTTTGTTATTTTTGCCATGATTGATGTGTGCACCCTATGAATTTGATTCCTACATGTGTTTTGTAATATGCCATGCCATCTTTCCAGGGGTGTATGCCATGTATTTTTGTGATCTATGTGGTGACTAGCACAAGCACGCAAAGTAGGTGTCCTGATGTTGCTGTTTTCAGCCCTGTTTAGCTGATATTTTGATGCCATGTTAACTTGATGCTACCGAGAGATCTATGCATATTTTTAGATACTTCAGTAAGGATGTTTTGTTAAACATGTCTTGCTCTATCCATCCATGCCTTTTTTTGCAATTATGGAGTGCCATAGCTTGAGTCAATCGAGCTCTATTTTTGCTATCAAATGATTCCTGGCAGATTGTTTACATGTTATTCAATTTTGCCTAGGTTGTTGTGGTTGATCCATGTATGCTATGTTATTGTTCTTTCCTTGTATGTCTTCTATGCCATGTCTTCTTGATGTATGTATGCTTAGTTTATCATATAAGGCTCTGTAGTGAGTGCATTGAGCTTGTAAACATGCCTACTTGTTATCAGTTTTCGACATGCCATGTTGCTGAATCTGTTAACCTAACTTTCAATTTTGACATGGGTGTTACTATAATTTCTGATCCTTTTTGGCTTATGGTCAGTAAGGGACTTTTGTTCTATGCTTTGAGTAGATTCATGACATGCCTTGTTTTGCTATTATAAGTTCCTGTAGCATGTAGTTTTGCTGCTCTGAACATTGCAACCTGATGCTGTTTTTGCCATGTCCAGCCTGATATTTTGTGCACTTTTTCCATGCTTGTTTGAACCTGTTATGATGTGAACTAGCCGTAGCTCAGTGCTCATCTTTTGTCAAGCATCTTATGTAGATCACTGCCATGTGCTTTGTTGATACGTTTGGGTGCAGTAGCTTAATTTATTGTTGCTTGATAAGTGGCATCATGCTGTTAATGGCAGATTTGTGCCATTCTTGTTTTGCTTGTCATTTGCAAACCGTGCATCCGATTCGGTGATCTTTATATCGATTTCAACCAAATCATCTCATCTTTCCAGTGGCATACTTGGTTTGCCAAGTTGATGCCTGGTTCATCATTTTCCTTCCGGCGCGCGATACGCATTGCATATCACATCCCGCATATCATGCCATGTTTTGCATCATGTTGATTGTGCATTGCACCGTGATTTATTGTGGTTCCTTTGTTTGTGTTGTTGCTTTGGGTAGAGCCGGAGGCGAGTACGTGAGCGAGGAACCTGTTGAGAACGCTTACGAGGATCAAGCTTTCGACAACTCGAGAACATTGCAGGCAAGATGACCATACCCTCGAAATCACTTCTATCTTTGCTATGCTAGTTGCTCGCTCTTTTGCTATGCCTATGCTGCGATGCCTACCACTTGCTTTATCATGCGACCCATATTGCCATGTCAGACCCTAACCATCCTTTCCTAGCAAACCGTTGATTGGCTATGTTACCGCTTTGCTCAGCCCCTCTTATAGCGTTGCTAGTTGCAGGTGAAGTTGAAGTTTGTTCCTTGTTGGAACATGGAGATGTTGTTCCTTGTTGGAACATGTTTACTTATTGGGGATATCACAACATATATCTGCTATAATTAATGCATCTATATACTTGGTAAAGGGTGGAAGGCTCGGCCTTATGCCTGGTGTTTTGTTCCACTCTTGCCACCCTAGTTTCCGTCATACCGGTGTTATGTTCCTTGATTTAGCGTTCCTTACGGTTGGGTGATTTATGGGACCCCTTGACAGTTCGCTTTGAATAAGACTCGTCCAGCAAGGCCCAACATTGGTTTTACCATTTGCCCCTAAGCCTTTTTCCCGGGTTTTCGCGAGCCCGAGAGTCATCTTTATTTTAACCCCCCCTCGGACCAGGTGCTCCTTCGAGTGCTGGCCGAACCGAAACCCTCTTGGGGCCACCACGGGAAACTCGAGGCTTGGTTTTACTCGTAGCCTGTCTCATCCGGATGTGCCACGAGAACGAGATATGTGCAGCTCCTATCGGGTTTGTCGGCACAATCGGGTGGCTTTGCTGGTCTTGTTTTATTCTGTCGAAATGTCTTGTAGTCCGGATTCGAGATTGATCGGGTCTTCCGGTAGAAGGAATATCCTTCGTTGACCGTGAGAGCTTATAATGGGCTAAGTTGGGACACCCTGCAGGTATTATCTTTCAAAGCCGTGCCCGTGGTTATGAGGCAGATGGGAATTTGTTAATGTCCGGTTGTAGAAAACCCAAGTTGACCTCAAATAAAATACACATCAACGCGTGTGTAACCGTGATGGTCTCTTCTCGCGGAGTCCGGAAGTGAACACGGTGTTGGAGTTATGTCGGCGTAAGTAGTTCAGATCACTTCTTGATCGCTACTAGTTTCACGACCGTGCTTTGCTCCTCTTCTCGCTCTCTTTTGCGAATGTAGCCACCATATATGCTAGTAAACTTGCAGCAGCTCCACTTTACAACCATGTCCTTCCTTTAAGCTTAAATAGTCTTGATCTCGCGGGTGTGAGATTGCTGAGTCCCCGTGACTCACGATACTTCAAAATAGTTGCAGTGCCGACGATGCGGTGCAGGTGGCGAACCGAGCTCAAGTGGGAGTTCGACGAGGAACGTGGTCGTTACTATGTGTCTTTTCCTGATGATCGATAGTGGAGCCAGTTGGGACGATCGGGGATCCGTAGCATTTGGGGTATCTTCTTTTATTTTGGTTCCGTAGTCGGACCTTGAGTGTACTCAATGATGGATGTTTATTTATTTATTGTGTGAAGTGGCGTCGTAAGCCAACTATGTATCTCTTTCCCTTGTGTATTACATGGGTTGTGTGAAGATTACCTCACTTGCGACATTGCTTTCAATGCGGTTATGCCTCTAAGTCGTGCCTCGACACGTGGAAATATAGCCGCATCGGGCGTTACAAGTTGGTAATCGAGCCTTCCCGACTTAGGAGCCCCCTACTTGATTGTTTGTCATGCGTTGTTGAGTCTAGAATGGAAAATGTTTTGAGTCTTAGGATTATATATATCGGAGAGTAGGATTCTTTTTACTTCCCAGTCCCTTCGTCGCTCTGTGAGGTCTCCTGACGTAGAGTTTTGACTCTCCTCTTCTCAAATTTCACTAAAAAAAATTTAGGATCACGTGGGTATCTTGGGATCGTTCCGATGGTTTTGTGACTAGAACATTGCTCTTGGTGCCTCCTGACATTTTGGGGTTGTGGCAGTGTCCCGGGGAGTTGAGCTCCGAGGTGTTGTCGTCACAATTTTATCGTTGCAGTTCTGGAATACCTGAGTTTTACCGACATCGAAATCTCTTTTGTGCAGTTGTTATTGAGATAACCCCGATAACCCAGTACTGGGGCGAGCTCGGGAGTATTGCCATGACTTGTATAACGGATGTTTTTCGAAGGTCGAGGTACACGATTTCCGAGGATTTCTTGGTTATGTGTTGACGGATGGATACAGCTGGATCTAGGTATTGTTAGTTTGGGTGATATATTTTGTGTCCCTGTATCCCCAACACCGATTGCATAACCGAAAGTTTCGGAGTTTATAGGTGGGAATTCTAGTAGCTTACGTGATATCTTTCCGACGGATGTATGATTTGAGATTGGGGTTCAACGTCTAGTGGTCCGCCCATTCACGGTCGATTCTGATGGTCGCGAGGCGTCTTAAAGAATCCTTGGCTATGCTGATTCGGGGCGTCTTGTTTGTCATTCGTGACGTCCGCTATCGTCGTGTCTGTGTGGGCCCCACCACTAACACTTTGGGCGAAATCTCTATCATGTGTTTGTTCCGCTCATTCTAGAAGCCAATCTTTTGTTTTCAGTTGTGATATTCGATTTGTTTCTAAGGCAGATGTTGTTTCCATATCTTTATCTAAGTGGCTTCTCACCTTAATGGACGTGTGATGATTAACTTTGGAATTCATTCGTTCATTCTTGTTCGAATGTTTATTGTGAAGACTATATGTTGCAATTTCTATCCATTGATTCTACCTGACTTTTTGTCTATCAAAGGACTAACGGATGTCACCCTCTTCAGGATGGCTCCGCCAACGCGTCTGAATCCGGATCGCAATGATGGGGATCGGCAACCTCCACCTCCACCTCCGCCTCCAGAGGCCTGGCAAGCTATCATGGCAGCCACCAATGCCAATGCTCAGATGATTTTGCAGCTCTTGCAAGAACGTACTCAGGGGCAAGGCAATCAAGGAAATCAAGGTCAAGGCAACAATCAGCCGCATTTTGCTACTCTCAGTCAGTTCCTCGCTAATCAGCTGAAGTCTTTCAGTTTCTGTGTCGAGGCCACAGACGCTGACGATTGGTTAGTGGACATCTGCAAGCATTTTGATTGTAGCAATGTCAGACCTGAGGACTTTGTCAAGTTTGCATCATTTCAACTCAAGGACCAAGCTGCTGAGTGGTACCAGCAATACAAAGATTCCAGAGGAGGTCGTGTCATTACCTGGGATGAGTTCCGCCGAGATTTCAGAGCTCACCACATTCCGAAAAGTGTTGTTGAGAGCAAGCGTGAGGAGTTCCGCAATCTCAAGCAAGGCAACATGTCTGTCTATCAATACAATATCCAGTTCTAGAAACTCGCTCGTTTTGCTAAGCAAGACGTACCTGATGAAAAGAGTATGATCTATCAATTCAGAGGTGGTCTGAGAGAAGATCTGCAATTAGCTCTTGTGCTTTTTGAGCCAAAAAAGTATGATGAATTCTACAACATGGCACTAAAGCAAGAAGCTGCCCAGCTCAAATGTGAGGCTTCTAAGAAGAGAATCAGGGATGCAGTTCAGTCTTCTTCTTCCTCTCAAGTGGCAGCTAAGCAGCAGAGTTCTACCTTCCTCCTCCTCCGTTCCGTCGGCCTTATCGCCAGAAGAACTCAGGTGGCCGTGGATCTTCCCACCCACCCAACCCAAGCTATCGTAACAAGTCTAATTCTCAAGCTCCAAGGTCAAGTGCTCCTTACCACCGTCCGCTCTACGAGGTGACTTGCAACAAATGTCGTGAGAAGGTCACTATGCGAACAAGTGCTTCAACCAGAGGCGCCTTCCGCCTCCTCCTCCTGTGAAATCTTCCAGCAATGCAGTGGTCAAGCATAATCCCAAGTCTGCAAAGGTGAATATGATGAATGCAGCTCAAGCAGAGGAATCTTCTGATGTGATAATGCGTAATCTTCCAGTTAATGATATTCCTGCAAAAGTCTTATTTGATACTGGTGCATCGCATTCTTTCATGTCATATCCTTTTGCATCGAAGCACAAATTTGATACAGAGGCATTACCTAAAGCTATGCAAGTTATTTCTCCGGCTAAGCGTTTGAGATCTACCATGTTGGTTCCAAATGTCGGTATGAAGATGGGCGATTATAGATTTCTGGCTAAACCAATTGTTCTCGATGACTCGGATATTGATCTTATTCTCGGAATGGACTGGCTTTCTCAGCACAAAGCTCAGCTTGATTGTGCTGCCAGGGAAATTCAATTGACTCACTCTTCTAATGATGTGATCATCTATGCGCTCGTGATGAAACCATTGGTTGTTTTCTCTCAATGAGAAGGGCGAATTGGATGCTATCTCTCGATTCGATCGTTTGTGAGTACCAAGATGTCTTTCCGAAGAGCTTCCGGGTATGCCTCCTCATCGGCGCTTGAATTCGTTATCGATCTTGAGCACGCATCGAACCCGTTTGCAAGCGTCCATACAAGCTTGGACCTGATGAGCTGAAGGAATTGAAGAAGCAGCTCGATGAACAAGAGCGTCTGGGTTTGATCGGACCGAGTTCATCTCCTTGGGGTTGTGGTGTTCTTTTGTCCGGAAGAAGGATGGCACGGACCGACTTTGCGTCGATTACCGTCCATTGAATAAGAAGACAATCAAGAACAAGTATCCACTTCCCAACATCAATGAGCTTTTCGAGCAACTCAAAGGTGCTAAAGTGTTCTCAAGCTTGATCTTTGTATGGGTTATCATCAGATTCGCATTCGTGAACAAGATATTCCCAAGACAACATTCGAACAAGCTTTGGTTCTTATGAATATCTTGTCATGTCTTTCGCCTTGTCAATGCTCCTCCAACTTTCTCTCGGATGATGAACTTCATATTCAACCCCTACACCAATGAATTCGTCTTGGTCTATCTTGATGATATTTTGGTCTTCTCCAAGAATAAGAAGGATCATGCCAAACATTTGCGATTGGTGCTAGACAAGCTCGAGAGTATCAATTCTATGCTAAGTTCTCCAAATGTGAATTTTGGCTTGATGAAGTGCTTTATCTTGGTCATATCATCTCCGCCAAGGGCATCGCTGTTAATCCCGAGAAGGTGTCCGCAATTGTGAATTGGGAACCTCCTCGAATGTCAAGCGACTTCCATGATTTTCTTGGTCTTGCAAGCTATTGCGAAGATTCGTTGAGAACTTCTCCAAGATTGCAAAGCCTCTTTCCAACCTCCTCCGAAGCATGTGAAATATGTCCGGTCTCCCGAGTGTGGCGTTGCTTTCAATACCCTCAAAGAGAAACTCGTCACAGCTCTGTCTTAACTCCTCTGATGAATCCAAGCCATTTGAAGTTTTCGTGATGCTTCTCTTCAAGGTCTCGGTCTTTGTGTTAATGCAAGAGAAGAGAGTTGTGGCTCATACCTCTCGCCATTGAAGCCCAACGAGAAGAACTACCCCACTCATGATCTTGAGTTGGCGGCGAGTTGTCCATGCATTGATAACATGGAGACATCTATTGTTGGGAAGGAAAGTGGACATTTTCACCGATCACAAGAGTCTCAAGTATATCTTCACTCAACCCAACCTCAACCTCGAGGCAGACTCGATGGGTCGAAATGATTCAAGAGTACAACCCAAGTATTGAATATACTTGGCAAGGCCAATGTCATTGCAGATGCTTTGAGCAGGAAGGCTTCTCGCAGCAGCCTAATCCTCAAGCCCTTTCAACCGGATCTCTGTGAAGCTTTCCATAAGCTGAATCTTCAAGTTGTTCCTCAAGGCTTTCTTGCCAACCTCATAGTCTCTCCTACTTTGGAAGATCAGATTCGTGAGGCTCAACTTCGGATGCCATGGTGAAAAAGGTGAAACGTGGTATCGACAAGGGCATTTCAAGTACAAGTGCTTCCACGTTGATGACAGAGACACTCTTTTCTTCGAGGACCGGATTGTGGTTCCTAAGGGTGATCTCGAGAAAAGTCATTATGAACGAGGCTCACAATTCGCTTCTATCCATTCATCCCGGAAGTACGAAGATGTACCAGGACCTCAAGCAATCATATTGGTGGACTCGAATGAAGCGAGAAATTGCTCAATTCGTGAATGAGTGTGATGTCTGCAGAAGAGTGAAAGCGAACACCAAAGACCAGCTGGTCTCCTTCAACCTCTTGCTATTCGGAATGGAAGTTTGATCATATTGAAATGGACTTCGTGATTGGATTTCCAAAGTCCAAGCATGGAAATGATGCTATCTTCGTTGTCATTGACAAGCTTACTAAAGTGGCTCATTTTCTTCCTATCAAAGAATCCATCACAGCAGCTCGGTTGGCGAGCTATACACCTCGAGATTGTCTCCTTGCACGGCATTCCACAAGTGATCTCTTCGCACCGTGGCAGCATCTTTACCTCCAAGTTTTGGGATTCTTTTGAAGGCCATGGGCACCAACATTCGTTTCAAAGACAGCTTTCCATCCTCAAACAAGTGGCCAAGTTGAGCGAGTTAATCAAATCCTTGAAGATATGCTCGGGGCTTGTGTCATTTCCGTCGGTATGAAGTGGGAAGATTGTCTTCCATATGCCGAGTTCTCCTACAACAACAGCTTCCAAGCGAGTTCGGGCAAGGCCCCATTCGAAATTCTCTATGGCGAAAGTGCCGTACTCCTCTCAATTGGTCCAGAGAGGTGAACGCCAACTTCTTGGCAATGACTTGATCACGTATGGAAGAAATGTGCAAAGTCATTCGTGAGAATCTCAAAGCCGCATAATCGCGCCGGAAGAGCTATTATGATGATAAGCACCGTGATGTGGCTTTTGAAATCGGAGACCATGTCTACCTCCGTCTCTCCAATGAAAGGTACTCGTCGCCCGGTATCAAAGGAAGCTTGCCCCTAGATCGTGGGTCCTTTCAAGATCATTGGAAAAGAGGCGATCTCGCCTATCAACTTGAGCTTCCATCCAACTTCGCAAATGTGCACGATGTGTTTCACGTGTCACAGCTTCGTAAGTGCTTCAAGACTCTGAACGCACTATCAACTTCAAGAAATTGACCTTCAAGAAGATCTCTCTTATCATGAGCACCCGTTGCTATTCTTGAAGAAACCGAGCGCAAGACTCGCAACAAGTCAATCAAATTCCTGAAAGTGAAGTGGTCACACCATTCCGACCGAGAAGCCACACGGGGCGCGAGGATCACCTCCGTTCGAATATCCGGAGTTCTTTCAGTCCTAGATCTCGGGCGAGATCCTCTTGTAGTGGTGGAGTGTTGTAACACCCGGAAGTAACTTTCCATATTTGTAACTCCAACTCTTGCCATTTTCGGCATTGTGATATGATATTCCTCCGTGGTTGGGTTTTCTTCATTTTGTATTTTGTCCATGTCATGCATTTTTATCATGTCATCATGTGCATCGCATTTGCATACGTGTTCGCCTCATGATTCCGAGCATTTTTCCGTTGTCCGCTTTTGCAATCCGGCACTCCTATCTCCTCCGCGGCCCCTTTTACGTTTTTCGTCCGTGGGGTACTAAACCTTCTCGGAATGGACCGAGGTTTGTCTAGTGGCCTTGGTATACCACCCGTAGACCACCGGTCAAGTTTCGGTCATTTGGAGCTCGTTTGGTACTCCAACGGTTAACCGCACTCTCGCAAAGGCCTCTTTTAAGTTGCAGCCCAACACCCTTCAAAACAGCCCAATAACCCATCTAAGTCACTTCCATGCTCTCCGTCGTTCGATCACGATCGTGTGGCGAAAACTACACCTCATTTGGACTCTCCTAGCTCCCTCTATGCCTATTTAAACACCTCCCGTCCTAAATCCGGGTCTTCTTCCCGAAACCCTAAAATTTCGTCCCCAGCACCGGCAGACGCGTCCGTCCGCCGCCGCCAGACGAAATCGCCCGCCCGCCCCTTGCGGTGCTCGCCGGCGCCCGCCGCCCGCCGCCGCTCGGTCGACCTCCGCCTCCGCCGCCGCCCGCCGCCCGCACATAATCAAGCCACGCCGCCTCCGGCCCGCCCGCCACCGTGTAGCCGCCCACCGATCGCCGCCCGCCCCGACCCGCCGGCGCCCTCTCCTCCTCCTCGCGGGCGAACTCCGGCGAGCCCGCGCCGCCGCCGCCGTCGCCGATCGGATCGGCCCGATCGGATCTCGATCCTCCCGTTGACTTTCTTCCCCCCTCAATTCTTCTAAGTATTTCATCCAATGTTTATTTCATGGCATTTTCAACGTAGCGTAACTTTGCATCTGTAGATCCATTTTGTGCGTATAATATATCAAAATGTTCGACTCGAAGAGTAGATCATTTCATCTCATTGCATCATTTTCATTTGAGCTCATCTTGATGCCCGGAATGCTGTTGGAAGAGGGCTATGTGATGTTAGTTTCTGTTTCTTAACAGAACTTGCGCTTTTGTTATTTTTGCCATGATTGATGTGTGCACCCTATGAATTTGAGTCCTACATGTGTTTTGTAATATGCCATGCCATCTTTCCAGGGGTGTATGCAATGTATTTTTGTGATCTATGTGGTGACTAGCACAAGCATGCAAAGTAGGTGTCCTGATGTTGCTGTTTTCAGCCCTGTTTAGCTGATATTTTGATGCCATGTTAACTTGATGCTACCGAGAGATCTATGCATATTTTGAGATACTTCAGTAAGGATGTTTTGTTAAACATGTCTTGCTCTATCCATCCATGCCTTTGTTTTCAATTATGGAGTGCCATAGCTTGAGTCAATCGAGCTCTACTTTTGCTATCAAATGTTTCCTGGCAGATTGTTTACATGTTATTCAATTTTGCCTAGGTTGTTGTGGTTGATCCATGTATTCTATGTTATTGTTCTTGCCTTGTATGTCTTCTATGCCATGTATTATTGATGTATGTATGCTTAGTTTATCATATAAGGCTCTGTAGTGAGTGCATTGAGCTTGTAAACATGCCTACTTGTTATCAGTTTTCGACATGCCATGTTGCTGAATCTGTTAACGGAACTTTCAATTTTGACATGGGTGTTACTATAATTTCTGATCCTTTTTGGCTTATGGTCAGTAAGGGACTTTTGTTCTATGCTTTGAGTAGATTCATGACATGCCTTGTTTTGCTATTATAAGTTCCTGTAGCATGTAGTTTTGCTGCTCTGAACATTGCAACCTGATGCTGTTTTTGCCATGTCCAGCCTGATATTTTGTGCACTTTTGCCATGCTTGTTTGAACCTGTTATGATGTGAACTAGCCGTAGCTCAGTGCTCATCTTTTGTCAAGCATCTTGTGTAGATCACTTCCATGTGCTTTGTTGATACATTTGGGTGCAGTAGCTTAATTTATTGTTGCTTGCTAAGTGGCATCATGCTGTTAATGGCAGATTTGTGCCATTCTTGTTTTGCTTGTCATTTGCAAACCATGCATCCGATTCCGGTGATCTTTATATCGATTTCAACCGAAATCATCTCATCTTTCAGTGGCATACTTGGTTTGCCAAGTTGATGCCTGGTTCATCATTTTCCTTCCGGCGCATCGCATTGCATATCACATCCCGCATATCATGCCATGTTTTGCATCATGTTGATTGTGCATTGCACCGTGATTTATTGTGGTTCCTTTGTTTGTGTTGTTGCTTTGGGTAGAGCCGGAGACGAGTACGTGAGCGAGGAACCTGTTGAGAACGCTTACGAGGATCAAGCTTTCGACAACTCGAGAACATTGCGCAAGATGACCATACCCTCGAAATCACTTCTATCTTTGCTATGCTAGTTGCTCGCTCTTTTGCTATGCCTATGCTGCGATGCCTACCACTTGCTTTATCATGCCACCCATATTGCCATGTCAGCCCCTAACCATCCTTTCCTAGCAAACCGTTGATTGGCTATGTTACCGCTTTGCTCAGCCCCTCTTATAGCGTTGCTAGTTGCAGGTGAAGTTGAAGTTTGTTCCTTGTTGGAACATGGACATGTTGTTCCTTGTTGGAACATGTTTACTTATTGGGGATATCACAACATATATCTGCTATAATTAATGCATCTATATACTTGGTAAAGGGTGGAAGGCTCGGCCTTATGCCTGGTGTTTTGTTCCACTCTTGCCACCCTAGTTTCCGTCATACCGGTGTTATGTTCCTTGATTTCGCGTTCCTTACACGGTTGGGTGATTTATGGGACCCCCTTGACAGTTCGCTTTGAATAAGACTCGTCCAGCAAGGCCCAACATTGGTTTTACCATTTGCCACCTAAGCCATTTTCCCCCGGGTTTTCGCGAGCCCGAGGGTCATCTTTATTTTAACCCCCCCCATCCCCCTGACCAGTGCTCCTTCGAGTGCTGGCCCGAACCGAGCCGCCTGCGGGGCCACCACGGGGAAACTTGAGGCTTGGTTTTACTCGTAGCCTGTCTCATCCGGATGTGCCCTGAGAACGAGATATGTGCAGCTCCTATCGGGTTTGTCGGCTGTCGGGTGGCTTTGCTGGTCTTGTTTTATTGCTGTCGAAATGTCTTGTAGTCCGGGATTCGAGATTGATCGGGTCTTCCCGGTAGAAGGAATATCCTTCGTTGACCGTGAGAGCTTATAATGGGCTAAGTTGGGACACCCTGCAGGTATTATCTTTCAAAGCCGTGCCATGTTATGAGACAGATGGGAATTTGTTAATGTCCGTTGTAGAAAACCGAAGTTGACCTCAAATAAAATACACATCAACGGCGTGTGTAACCGTGATGGTCTCTTCTCGGAGTCCGGAAGTGAACACGGTGTTGGAGTTATGTCGGCGTAAGTAGTTCAGGATCACTTCTTGATCGCTACTAGTTTCACGACCGTGCTTTGCTCCTCTTCTCGCTCTCTTTTGCGAATGTAGCCACCATATATGCTAGTAAACTGCAGCAGCTCCACTTTACAACCCTGTCCTTCCTTTAAGCTTAAATAGTCTTGATCTCGCGGGTGTGAGATTGCTGAGTCCCGTGACTCACAGATACTTCAAAACAGTTGCAGGTGTGCCGATGCGGTCGCAGGTGTGACGAACCGAGCTCAAGTGGGAGTTCGACGAGGAACGTGGTCGTTACTATGTGTCTTTTCCCGATGATCAGTAGTGGAGCCAGTTGGGACGATCGGGGATCTGTGTAGCATTTGGGGTATCTTCTTTTATTTTGGTTCCGTAGTCGGACCTTGAGTGTACTCTGAATGATGGATGTTTATTTATGTATTGTGTGAAGTGGCGACTGTAAGCCAACTATGTATCTCTTTCCCTTGTGTATTACATGGGTTGTGTGAAGATTACCTCACTTGCGACATTGCTTTCAATGCGGTTATGCCTCTAAGTCGTGCCTCGACACGTGGGAGATATAGCCGCATCGGGGGCGTTACAAGGGAACCTGTGAAGGATTTCGGCGATCAAGTACCTAGCCTCCCTAAGCTTCGTGATGTCCTCCTCTGTGACAGAAGAGGCCATCCACCGGCCTTGAAGGCTGGATCCGGACATGATTGGAGGTCCGAAGCGCTTGGACTAAGCCTTGGGTGTTGGAACTTGAGGTGGGGGAAGGGAAGGATCAAGCGTGGAAAGAAAAGGACGGGTCTTGACCTCTTTATAAAGGGGATGAATGTCAAGCGTCCTCCGCGCGGCCGTTTGGAACTTGCCTAATCCAAGGAGTCATACTGATGGAGCGATTGGGTTACCCATGCCCGTATTGATTAGAATCCCGTGATAAGGGGACACGATCTCTTCTTTGACAAGACGTGCCAATAAAACCGCCTCGCAAGATGTGTAGTAGCAGGTTGAGAAAACGGTTCGAATAATGACCGGGCCACGGCGTGATGCCACGCTATGGAAAAGTTGTCAGCAGATTAGACTCGTGGAATATTGTACTCTCTACGGTGGTATGTGGAATTTGTTTTGCAGAGCCGGACACGATTCTTGTGTTCGAGATCTACTTTGGAGTATTCGGAGAAGGAACCCGCCTTGCAATGCCAAAGACAATCTGTGGGCCAGACTCGTCGTCATTGAAGCCTGGTTCAGGGGCTACTGAGGGAGTCCTGGATTAGGGGGTCCTCGGACAGCCGGACTATATGCTTATGCCGGACTGTTGGATTATGAAGATACAAGATTGAAGACTTCGTCCCGTGTCCGAGTGGGACTCTCCTTTGCGTGGAAGGCAAGCTTGGCAATTCGGATATGTAGATTCCCTTCTCTGTAACCGACTCTGTGTAACCCTAGTCCCCTCCGGTGTCTATATAAACCGGAGGGTTTAGTCCGTAGGACAACAACAATCATAATCATAGGCTAGCCTCTAGGGTTTAGCCTCTATGATCTCGTGGTAGATCAAATCTTGTAATACTCATATCATCAAGATCAATCAAACAGGAAGTAGGGTATTACCTCCATAGAGAGGGCCCGAACCTGGGTAAACATCGTGTCCCGCGCCTCCTGTTACCATTAGCCTTAGACGCACAGTTTGGGACCCCCTACCCGAGATCCGCCGGTTTTGACACCGACAGCCACCTCGAAGCTTCCCTGACGTCCACTCCAAGTCTCCTGGATTGCTTCCGTTCCAAAAATAACTCTCCCGAAGGTTTCATTCCATTTGGACTCCGTTTGATATTCCTTTTCTTCGAAACACTGAAATAGGCAAGAAAACAGCAATTTGGGCTCGGCCTCCGGTTAATAAGTTAGTCCCAAAAATAATATAAAAGTGTATAATAAAGCCCATAAACATCCAAAACAGATAATATAATAGCATGAATGCTTATAAATTATAGATACGTTGGAGACGATCAGCATCTAAGCTTAATTCCTGCTCGTCCTCGAGTAGGTAAATGATAAAAGAAATAATTTATGAAGTGTGAATGCTAGTAGGTGCACAAGTTTGATTAATGATAATTTCAATCACCTTTTCTAGCATCATTATATGTCATAACAGCAGCTCATCTCATAAAACTTCTCACAATCAAGTAACAAGCTATTCAAATGTTAAAGCATAGACCATAACTTTCTTGAAAACTAGCAAACTATGTTCTCAGTCATCAAACAATTGCAATTCATCTTATTTTCAGGAAGGGTCTATGTAAGAGCTTTGATTTAGCAAATCCCACATACCCAACTATAATATAGTCTTCCATGATTGCTACCACTCAAAGCATATTTTCAGAACAAATAGCATCCATCAAACACAGAGAAAGATAGGGGTTTAATGTTTCGCCTCCCAACTTACTTATCATATAGATAATTGTCAACAATAATAATTCATGATCAAATATATTTTAACGGCCATATATGCTTAGATCTTTCCCCATCACATGATGCTTGCCAACTAAAGAGTAGGTTGGAATGAGAAGGAATACTACTGAATCTTGCATAAAAGTAAAAGATAGGCCCTTCGCAGAGGGAAGCGGGGATTTGCAGAGGTGCCAGAGCTCGAAGCTTTTAAACAGAGATGAAAATAATTTTGAGAGGTATGCTTTCATTCTCAACATAACAACCAAGAGGTCCCGATATCTTCCATACTAGATACATTATAGGCGGTTCCCAAACAGAATGGTAAAGTTTTTACTCCCCCTCCACCAACAATCATCAATCCATGGCTTGCCCGAAACAACGGGTGCCTCCAACTAACAACAATCCTGGGGGAGTTTTGTTTGCAATTATTTTGGTTTGATTTTGATCTTTTGATCATGGGACTGGGCATCCCAGTTACCAGCCATTTTTCTCGTGAATGATGAGCGGAATCAACTCATCGTGAGAATAACCCACCTAGCATGGAAGATACTGACAGCCCCTAGTCGCGACATGAGCGATTTGGGCATACAAAACAGATTATTATTTGAAGGTTTAGAGTTTGGCACATGCAAATTTACTTGGAACGGCAGGTAAATACCGCATATAGGTAGATATGGTGGACACTCATTGAGGAAACTTGGTTTAAGGAATTTGGATGCACAAGCAGTAATCCCGCTTAGTACAGATATTTTGGCTATCAAAGGATTCTAAACAGCAAGCACCACATGTTGGAGGATCTATAACAATATAACTTCTATACAAATATACCCAAGCATAACTCATTATGTTGTCTTCCTTGTTCAACTTCAAATAATTTTCTCAGGTTTGAAAATAATTAACGGGGCTCACAATCATAGAAGATGTCCAAGATAGTATATTTATATGTGAAACCTCTCTTCCTTCAATATTCTTTCATGAATTGTTCAAGTGACCAATACTATGTTTCTTAACTTTCGATAAATTTTCCACCTATACTTCTTATATGTGAAGTCATTACTCCCCATGGAATAAGCATATGAAACATGTATAATTTCAGATTTATGACATTCAACTCATTCAACCATTTACTCATAGGATATAAGTGAAGCACACAAGTAAATAACAAACTACTCCAAAAAGATATAAGTGAAGATCAATGAGTAGTTAAATAATTATGTAGCTATGTGAAGACTCTCTCTCATTTAATAATTTCAGATCTTGGTATTTTATTCAAACAGCAAGCAAAACTAAATAAAATAAAATTTCAAGGATAGCACTCATCATGTGAAGAAGCAAAAACTTAGGTTCAACCGATACTAACCGATAATTGTTGAAGAAGAAAGGTGGGATGCCTACCGGGGCGTCCCCAAGCTTGGATGCTTGAGACTTCTTGAAATATTATCTTGGGGTGCCTTGGGCATCCCCAAGCTTGAGCTTTTGCGTCTCCTTAGTTCCTCTCATATCACGGTTTCCTAAATCTCGAAAGCTTCATCCACACCAAACTCGACAAGAACTCGTGAGATAAGTTAGTATAAAGCAATGCAAAAACCTTATCATTTTCTACTGCAACAAATCACTAAAATTATTATTCAACATTGCATACTAAATGCCTCTGCATATTTAATACTCCTATCCTCAAATAGAATCATTAAACAAGCAAACATATGCAAACAATGCGAACATAACAGCAATCTGCCAAAACAGTACAGTCTGTAAAGAATGCAAGATTCATCATACTTCCCTAACTCCAACAATTATGAGAAAAATACTAAACTGTAGAAAATTTATCAGAGCTTATTTTGCAAAAAGTTTCAACAATTTATCACATTCTGACGTTTCTATGGAATTTTTGCAACATCAATAAACTTTCTGTTTTCAAACAGCAACAAGTATACTTGCGAAATAAGCATGGCAAAGGCTATCATTGCCACTTTTATTGAAAATAGAGATGCAAAACACTATTATAAATAACAGCAAGAAAATACTAACAAAATAAAATGACGCTCCAAGCAAAACACATATCATGTGGTGAATAAAAATATAGCTCCAAGTAAAGTTACCGATGAACGAAGACGAAAGAGGGGATGCTATCCGGGACATCCCCAAGATTAGGATCTTGGTTGTCATTGAATATTACCTTGGGGTGCCTTGGGAATCCCCAAGCTTAGGCTCTTGCCACTCCTTATTCCATAGTTCATCGAATCTTTACCCAAAACTTGAAAACTTCACAACACAAAACTCAATAGAAAACTCGTAAGCTCCGTTAGTATAAGGAAATAACTCACCACTTAGATAGTGTTGTGAACTCATTCTAAATTCATATTGGTGTAATATCTACTGTATTCCAACTTCTCAATTGTTCATACCCTCCGATACTACTCATAGATTCATCAAAATAAGCAAACAACACATAGAAAACAGAATATGTCAAAAATAGAACAGTTTGTAGTAATCTGTAACTCGAATACTTATGTAACTCCAAAAATCCTACCACATTAGGAAAGTCTGAGAAATTTATGTACCAATCCAGAGAAAAAAGAATAAGATCAAAAGCACGTTTCTGTGAATTATCAAAACTAATTTACTGAGCGCAAAAGTTTCTGATTTTCAGCAGGATCAACACAACTATCACCGTAAGTTATCCTAAAGGTCTTACTTGGCACTTTATTGAAACAAAAGCTATAAAACATGATTACTACAGTAGCATAATCATGTGAATACACAAAAACAGTAAGGATAAATATTGGGTTGTCTCCCAACAAGCGCTTTTCTTTAATGCCTTTCTAGCTAGGCATGATGATGACAATGATGCTCACATAAAAGATAAGAATTGAAACATAACGGGAGCATCATGAAGCATATGACTAGCACATTTAAGTCTAACCCACTTCCTATGCATAGGGATTTTGTGAGAAAACAACTTATTGGAACAATAATCAACTAGCATAGGAAGGTAAAACAAGCATAGCTTCAAAATTTTCAACACATGGAGAGGAAACTTGATATTATTGCAATTCCTACAAGCATATGTTCCTCCCTCATAATAATTTTTAGTAGCATCATGAATGAATTAAACAATATAATCAGCACCTAAAGCATTCTTTCCATGATCTACTTGCATAGAAAATTTACTACTCTCCACATAAGCAAAATTCTTCTCATTCGGGATAGTGGGAGTATCATAAGAGACTCGAATACTATAAATTGTTTCCACATTAAAAGAGTAATGTTCAGAAAAAGGGTAATCATAATCATGACAAGTTTTATAAATATAATAATCACTACTTTTTATAGCATAAGTTTCATCACAATAATCATCATAAGTAGCAACTTTGTTCTCATCATAATCGATTGAAACCTCTTGCAAGATAGTGGAATCATCACTAAATAAAGTCATGACCTCCCCAAATCCACTTTCATATTCATCACAATAAGATTCAACATCCTCCAAAAGTGGGATCATTACTTCCTAAAGTTGACACTCTTCCAAACCCACTTTAATCAATATAATCATCATAAGTAGGAGGCATGCTATCATCATAACAAATTTGCATATCAAAACTTGGGAGGCTAAAAATATCATGTTCATTAAACATAGCATCCCCAAGCTTGGGAAAAACATTAATTGCAGCAAATATATTCTCAAATATGTCATTCTCATCAAACATAGCTTCCCCAAGCTTGGGCCTTTTCATATCATAAGCATAATCACTATCATCATTAATAGTATGTATAGCACCAATAGTATAGCAATTATCATCATCACAATGAGTAGTAGGAGCAATATCATTTGGGATGGATACCTTTCTACCTTTATTTCTCCGTCTTTTCTTTTTATTCTTCACATCATGTGTGAGTTTAACCCTCTTCTTTGAGCTCCTTATTAATGAGATTGGTTGAATAGAAAGCTCCTCCTCGTTACCTGATTCATCATAAGAAATAATAGGAGGATATTGGGAAGTCTCTTCCCTTTCATTAGTGTTCTCTTCATCTTCTATTTGTTTTCTTGATTTTATGTAATTGGCAATATAAGGATTTTCAATGCAATTCACCGCACAATACATATAAATTTCCTCTAGATCAAAATCAAGAACTTTTTCAAGGGCAAATTCTGGAAGATTCTTAGTTAAACGTTTCATTTCTTCATAACCCAAAAGCAAACTAAGTTTCATTATGATGTGCAAGGGAAATCAAATCATCACAATTTTTGGACACGATTCGATCATGAAACAATTTGCATCGGAGATGTAAATGACCATGTTCATTGCAAAGCTCACAAGTACGGCAAAGAAATTTTAAATTTTTAGCACAAACACCTAGCCTTTCTTGCAAACATTTAGTTTATAAATACTTATGCCTCTTGCAAAATCTATCTTCCCTATTTGGTGTGTACTTGCAAACTCTATGCACTCCACAAAAGTTGACATGCTTATATGAGACATTTTCATCATAACTAGTGCAATCATCATTAGTACTATGGATATTCAAAGAGTTCATACTAACAACATTGCAATCATGCTCATCATTCAAAGATTTAGTACCAAACATTTTATAGACTTCTTCTTCTAGCACTTGAGCACAATTTTCCTTTTCATCATACTTATGAAAGATATTAAAAAGATGAAGCGTATGAGGAAAACTCAATTCCATTTTTTGTAGTTTTCGTTTACAAACTAGACTAGTGATAAAACAAGAAACAAGAAGATTCGATTGCAAGATCTAAAGATATACCTTCAAGCACTCACCTCCGAACGGCGCCGGAAAAAGAGCTTGATGTCTACTACATAACCTTCTCCTTGTAGACGTTGTTGGGCCTCCAAGTGCAGAGGTTTGTAGGACAGTAGCAAATTTCCCTCAAGTGGATGACCTAAGGTTTATCAATCCGTGGGAGGCGTAGGATGAAGATGGTCTCTCTCAAGCAACCCTACAACCAAATAAAGAAGAGTCTCTTGTGTCCCCAACACACCCAATACAATGGTAAATTGTATAGGTGCACTAGTTCGGCGAAGAGATGGTGATACAAGTGCAATATGGATGGTAGATATAGGTTTTTGTAATCTTAAAATATAAAAACAGCAAGGTAGCAAATGGTAAAAGTGAGCGTAAACGGTATTGCAATGCTAGGAAACAAGGTCTAGGGTTTATACTTTCACTAGTGCAAGTTCTCTCAACAATAATAACATAACTGGATCATATAACTATCCCTCAACATGCAACAAGGAGTCACTCCAAAGTCACTAATAGCGGAGAACAAACGAAGAGATTATGGTAGGGTACGAAACCACCTCAAAGTTATCCTTTCTGATTGATCTATTCAAGAGTTCGTAGTAAAATAACACGAAGCTATTCTTTCTGTTCGATCTATCATAGAGTCCGTACTAGAATAAAACCTTAAGACACAAATCAACCAAAACCCTAATGTCACCTAGATACTCCATTGTCACCTCAAGTATCCGTGGGCATGATTATACGATATGCATCACACAATCTTAGATTCATCTATTCAACCAACACAAAGTACTTCAAAGAGTGCCCCAAAGTTTCTACCGGAGAGTCAAGACGAAAACGTGTGCCAACCCCTATGCATAATTTCATTGAACCCGCAAGTTGATCACCAAAACATACATCAAGTAGATCACGTGAATATCCCATTGTCACCACAGATAAGCACGGCAAGACATACATCAAGTGTTCTCAAATCCTTAAAGACTCAATCTCACAAGATAACTTCAAAGGAAAACTCAATCCATTACAAGAGAGTAGAGGGGGAGAAACATCATAAGATCCAACTATAATAGCAAAGCTCGCGATACATCAAGATGTGCGAAAACAAGAACATGAGAGAGAGAGAGAGAGAGATCAAACACATAGCTATTGGTACATACCCTCAGCCCCGAGGGTGAACTACTCCTCCTCGTCATGGAGAGCACCGGGATGATGAAGATGGCCACCGGTGGGATCCCCCTTCCGGCAGGGTGCCGGAACAGGCTCCCAAGAGGTTTTTGGTGGCTACAGAGGCTTGCGGCGGCGTAACTCCCGATCTATTATGTTCCTCGATGTTTTTAGGGTATATGGACATATATAGGCGAAAGAAGTCGGTCAGGGGAGCCACGAGGGTGGGGGGCGCGCCCCTGACCCTCGTGGCCACCTCGAAGCTTCCCTGATGTCCACTCCAAGTCTCCTAGATTGCTTCCGTTCCAAAAATAACTCTCCCAAAGGTTTCATTCCGTTTGGACTCCGTTTGATATTCCTTTTCTTCGAAACACTGAAATAGGCAAGAAAACATCAATTTGGGTTGGGCCTCCGGTTAATAAGTTAGTCCCAAAAATAATATAGAAGTGTATAATAAAGCCCATAAACATCCAAAACAGATAATATAATAGCATGAATGCTTCATAAATTATAGATACGTTGGAGACGTATCAGCTGTCGTTTCTTAAAGTTTGGGGTTGCGACACTTATGTCAAAAGGCTTCAGCCTGATATGCTCGAACCCAAATCTAAGAAGTACGTCTTCATAGGATACCCTAAGGAAACAATTGGGTACACCTTCTACCATAGATCCAAAGACAAGATCTTTGTTGCCAAGAATGGAACATTTCTAGAGAATGAGTTTTTCTCGAAAGAAGTGAGTGGGAGGAAATTATAATTTGATGAGGAAATTGTTCCTTCTCTCGAATTGGAAAGTAGCTCATCACAAAAAACCGTTCCAGTGAGGCCTACACCAACTAGAGAGGAAGCTAATGATGATGATCATGAAACTTAAGATCAAGTTAATATCGAACCTCGTAGGTCAAGCAGAGCACGATCCGCACCAGAGTAGTACGGTAATCCTGTTCTGGAAGTCATGTTACTAGACCAATGAGCCCAAATTCTGACAGATGGCTTGAGGCCACGAAATCTGAGATAGGATCCATGAATGAGAACAAAGTGTGGACTTTGGTGGACTTGCTCGATGATCAACAAGCCATAGAGAATAAATGGATCTTCAAGAGGAAGACTGACGCTGATGGTAATGTTACTGTCCACAAAGCTCGACTTGTCGCAAAAAGTTTTTCGACAAGTTCAAGGAGTTGACTACGATGAGACTTTCTCACCCGTAGCGATTCTTAAGTCCATCCGAATCATGTTAGCAATTGCCACATTTTATGATTATGAAATCTGGCAAATGGATGTCAAAACTGCATTCCTTAATGGATATCTCAAAGAAGAGTTGTATATGATGCAACCAGAAGGTTTTGTCAATCCTAAAGGTGCTAAAAAAGTGTGCAAGCTCCAGCGATCCATCTATGGACTGGTGCAAGCATCTCGGAGTTGGAATATACGCTTTGATGAGGTGATCAAAGCATATGGTTTTATACAGACTTAAGGTGAAGCCTGTATTTACAAGAAAGTGAGTGGGAGCTCTGTAGCATTTCTAATATTATATCTGGATAACATATTGTTGATTGGAAATGATGTAGAATTTCTGGATAGCATAAAAGGGTACTTGAATAAAAGTTTTTCAATAAAAGACCTCGGTGAAGCTGCTCACATATTGGGAATCAAGATCTATAGAGATAGATCAAGATGCTTGATAAGATTTTCAATGAGTACATACCTTGACAATATTTTGAAGGAGTTCAAAATGGATCAGTCAAAGAATGAGTTCTTGCCTGTATTGTAAGGTGTGAAGTTGAGTAAAGACTCAAAACCTGACCACTGTAGAAGATAAAGAGAGAATGAAAGTCATTCCCTATGCCTCAGCCATAGGTTCTATAAAGTATGCCATGCTGTGTACCAAACCTGTTATGTACCTTGCCATGAGTTTGGAAAAGGGGTACAATAGTAATCCAGAAGTAGATCATTGGACAGCGGTCAAAATTATCCTTAGTTACCTTAAAAAGGACTAAAGGAAATGTTTCTCGGTTATGGAGGTGATAAAGAGTTTGTCGTAAAGAGTTACGTCGATGCAAACTTTGACACTAATCTAGATAACTCTAGGTCTCAATCTAGATGCGTATTGAACCTGGGAGCAATTAGCTAGAGTAGCTCCATGCAGAGCATTGTAGACATAGAAATTTGCAAAATACATACGGATCTGAATGTGGCAGGCCCATTGACTAAACTTCTCTCACAAGCAAAACATGATCACACCTTAGTGCTCTTTGGGTGTTAATCACATGGCGATGTGAACTAGATTATTGACTCTCGTAAACCTTTTGGGTGTTGGTCACATAGCGATGTGAACTATGGGTGTTAATCACATAAATATGTGAACTATTGGTGTTCAATCACATGGTGATGTGAACTAGATTATTGACTCTAGTGCAAGTGGGAGACTGAAGGAAATATGCCCTAGAGGCAATAATAAAGTTGTTGTTTTATATTTCCTTATTCATGATAAATGTTTATTATTCATGCTAGAATTTTACTAACCGGAAACTTGATACATGTGTGGACACATAGACAAAACACTGTGTCCCTAGTAAGCCTCTACTAGACTAGCTTGTTAATCAAAGATGGTTAAGTTTCCTAACCATAGACATGTCTTGTCATTTGATGAACGGGATCACATCATTAGGAGAATGATGTGATGGACAAGGCCCATTCGATAGCTTAGCATTATGATTGTTCAGTTTTATTGCTATTGCTTTCTTCATGTCATATACATATTCCTTTGACTATGAGATTATGCAACTCCCGGATACCGGAGGAATGCCTTGTGTGCTATCAAACGTCACAACGTAACTGGGTGATTATAAAGATGCTCTACATGTTGGGGAACGTAGTAATTTCAAAAAAAAATCCTACGCACGCGCAAAATCATGGTGATGCATAGCAACGAGAGGGGAGAGTGTTGTTCACGTACCCTCGTAGACCGAAAGCGGAAGCGTTAGCACAACGCGGTTGATGTAGTCGTACGTCTTCACGATCCGACCGATCCAAGTACCGAACGTACGGCACCTCCGAGTTCAGAACACGTTCAGCTCGATGACGTCCCACGAACTCCAGTCCAGCAGAGCTTTGCGGGAGAGTTCCGTCAGCACGACAGCGTGATGATGGTGTTGATGATGCTACCGACGCACGGCTTCGCCTAAGCACCGCTACGATATTACCAAGGTGGAATATGGTGGAGGGGGCACCGCACACGGCTAAGAGATCAATGATCAATCGTTGTGTCTATGGGGTGCCCCCTGGCCACGTATATAAAGGATGGAGGGAGGAGGAGGCCGGCCCTCATAGGGCGCGCCCAAGTGTGGAGTCCTACTAGGACTCCCTAGTCCTAGTAGGATTCCACCTCCCATATGGAATAGGAAAAAGGGAAGGGAGAAGGAGAAGGAAGGAAGGGGGCGCCCCCCCCCCTCCCTAGTCCAATTCGGACCAGTCCATGGGGAGGGGTGCGGCCACCCTTTGAGGCCTTTCTCTCCTTTCCCGTATGGCCCATTAAGGCCCAATACGAATTCCCGTAACTCTTTGGTACCCCGAAAAATATCCGAATCACTCAGAACCTTTCCGATGTCCGAATATAGTCGTCCAATATATCGATCTTTACATCTCGACCATTTCGAGACTCCTTGTCATGTCCCCGATCTTATCCGGGACTCCGAACTCCTTCGGTACATCAAAATACATAAACTCATAATACCGATCGTCACCGAACGTTAAGCGTGCGGACCCTACGGGTTCGAGAACTATGTAGACATGATCGAGACTCGTCTCCGGTCAGTAACCAATAGAGGAACCTAGATGCTCATATTGGCTCCCACATATTCTACGAAGATCTTTATCGGTCAAACGCATAACAACATACGTTGTTCCCTTTGTCATCGGTATGTTACTTGCCCGAGATTCGATCATCGGTATCTCAATACCTAGTTCAATCTCGTTACCGGCAAGTCTCTTTACTCGTTATGTAATGCATCATACCGCAACTAACTCATTAGTCACATTGCTTGCAAGGCTTATAGTGATGTGCATTACCGAAAGGGCCCAAAGATACCTCTCCGACAATCGAAGTGACAAATCCTAATCTCGAAATACGCCAACTCAACAAGTATCTTTGAAGACACCTGTAGAGCACCTTTATAATCACCTAGTTACGTTGTGACGTTTTATAGCACACAAAGTGTTCCTCCGGTAAATGGGAGTTGCATAATCTCATAGTTATAGGAACATGTATAAGTCATGAAGAAAGCAATAACAACATACTAAACGATCAAGTGCTAAGCTAACGGAATGGGTGAAGTCAATCACATCATTCTCCTAATGATGTGATCCCGTTAATCAAATGACAACTCATGTCTATGGCTAGGAAACTTAACCATCTTTGATTCAACGAGCTAGTCAAGTAGAGGCATACTAGTGACACTTTGTTTTGTCTATGTATTCACACATGTACTAAGTTCCCGGTTAATACAATTCTAGCATGAATAATAAACATTTATCATGAAATAAGGAAATAAATAATAACTTTATTATTGCCTCTAAGGCATATTTCCTTCAGTCTCCCACTTGCACTAGAGTCAATAATCTAGTTCACATCATCATGTGATTTATCATCAATAGTTCACATCTGTATGTGATTAACATCCATAGTTCACATCATTATGTGACCAACACCCAAAGGGTTTACTAGAGTCAATAATCTAGTTCACATCGATATGTGATTAACACCCAAAGAGTAATAAGGTGTGATCATGTTTTGCTCGTGAGAGAAGTTTAGTCAACGGGTCTGTCACATTCAGAGCTGTATGTATTTTGCAAATATTCTAAGTCTACAATGCTCTGCATGGAGCTACTCTAGCAATTGCTCCCACTTTCAATATGTATCCAGATTGAGACTTAGAGTCATCTGGATCGATGTAAAATCTTGCACCGATGTAACTCTTTACGATGGGCTCTTTTATCACCTCCATAGTCGAGAAATATTTCCTTAGTCCTCACTAAGGATATCTGAGGGAGTCCCGGATTAGGGGGTGTCCGAATAGCCGGACTACCATCATCGGCCGGACTATCATCGGCCGGACTATCATCATCGACCGGACTCCAAGACTATGAAGATACAAGATTGAAGACTTTGTCCCGTGTCTGGATGGGACTTTCCTTGGCGTGGAAGGCAAGCTTGGCGATACGGATATGTAGATCTCCTACCATTGTAACCGACTCTATGTAACCCTAGCCCTCTCCGTTGTCTATATAAACCGGATGGCTCTAGTCCGTAGGACAACAACAACAACCCTTACAATCATACCATAGGCTAGCTTCTAGGGTTTAGCCTCCTTGATCTCGTGGTAGATCCACTCTTGTAAACATCCACAATATCAATATCAATCAAGCAGGGCGTAGGGTTTTACCTCCATCAAGAGGGCTCGAACACGGTAAAACATCGTGTCCCTTGTCTCCTGTTACCATCCGCCTAGACGCACAGTTCGGGACCCCCTACCGAGATCCGCCGGTTTTGACACGACATTGGTGCTTTCATTGAGAGTTCCTCCGTATCGTCACCGATAGGCTTGATGGCCTCTTCAATCGACAACGACGCAGTCTGGGTGAGACTTTTCTCCCGGACAGATCTTCAGATTCGGCGGCCGCATCAAGGGCCAACTCACTTGGCCATCTGGAGCAGATCGAAGCTACGCCCTGGCCGTCGAGTCAGGTTTGAAGCCTAAACTTCACGGCCGATATCCGCGGGACTTGATCTTGATGGATCTGAGCCACACCGAAGCGTGCGCTACTGTCACGATGGGCATGACCTAACTCGCCGCGGACAGCACCTTGGAGGTCAAGACACGAATCCGCTCCGACCCATAGTCCGGAGCCGATCGCTCGGATCGAGGACGGATGGCTGGACACCGCCGGGCTGCAACTTCTACGGCGATGGAGCGAAACACTTACCTTGTCCCACATAAAGCTCATGACTCGAGGTGCGGACTCTCTGCGGACTCAACCTCCTGCGCCCTGCCAATCGAATCCGATTGGGCGCCGATCATGGAATTCACCGCTGCGGACATCTTTCAGCACTCACCCTTCGGCGATATCAGAAATTCATCAAGCATCTCTCGCTATCCGGAGAGCCCTGGCGAACTCGGCCGGATGGTTGGGACGCAGACGATGAAGAAATTCAGAGCCCACCCACCACCCACTTCGTAGCCACCGTCGACGATTTAACCGACGTACTCGACTACGACTCCGAAGACATCGACGGTATGGACGACGATGTCGGAGACTACCAAGAACCAGTGCCTACAGGACACTGGAAGATCACCTCGTCATACGACATATACATGGTGGACACCCCAAAAGATGGGGACGGCGAAGAAGCAACGGAGGCCGATTCCTTAAAGAAACAGCCCAAGCGCCGACGTCAGTGGCGCCGCTCTAAATCCCGCCACGGCAAGAATGGAGATTCCGGCACAGGAGATAATAACACCCCAGAAAGTGCCGAAGACAACCCCCTCCAGCACGATCCAGCGCAGGATGAGCGGATACTCGACAAGTGCGAGGATTTATTTGAAGGGGTATTCATGTGGCAAAGAACTGCTAGGCAGTAGGCACAAAGTATTCTCGGAACAATAGGGAAAACTTCGGGGTATCTTGTAATAACAAGATCAATGGGGGATGATCATATGAATGGCAAGTGTAAGTAGTTATCCATACGGATTTATCGGTGGTCAGGAATAGCAAAAGTGATGGGCACAAAGTCTCGAGAGAACATCAGAGAGTATCTTCGGAATCTTCTGATGTAGCAGGCGATCCTCTGCGATAAGGGGCTCTCCGGGTGGATGCGATCACGAGATCCTAATCTTAGAGTTAGCAAATTCATTTAACCCGAATAGTAGAGAGATCAGAGTCCCAGAGTATAGGTCGAGGAGTAAAAGATCCTACTACCACCCAATGGCGACGTGTGTCCATAAGACACACAGCCATGTTAGTAAAAGTTTTGCAATGTCTAGACTCGACTTCGGCCAAGGAGTTGGAAGGGGGATTCCTACAGGCAGTCGGCTCTGATACCAACTTGTGACGCCCCCGATTTAATCGTGCACTAATCATGCACGCAAATGTGTACGATCAAGATCAGGGACTCACGGGAAGATATCACAACACAACTCTACAAATAAAATAAGTCATACAAGCATCATAATACAAGCCAGGGGCCTCGAGGGCTCGAATACAAGTGCTCGATCATAGACGAGTCAGCGGAAGCAACAATATCTGAGTACGGACATAAGTTAAACAAGTTTGCCTTAAGAAGGCTAGCACCAAGCGGGATCTGAGATCGAAGAGGAGCAGGCCTCCCACTCGATCCTCCTAGCTACTCACAGTGTCGTCGCCGGTGGGCTGCACGTAGTAGCGAGCACCTCCAGAGTAGTAGTCGCCATCGACGGTGGCATCTCGCTCCGGCTCCATCGTCTGTTGCAGCAATCGAGTATAGGTAGGGGGAAAGGGGAAACAATGCAACCGTGAGTACTCATCCAAAGTACTCATAAGCAAGGAGCTACACTACATATGCATGGATATATGTGTAAAGGGCCATATCGGGACCGAACTGCAGAAAGCCGAATAAGAGGGGATAGCTAGTCTTAACGAAGACTACGCTTCGGTCACCGTCTTGCAACAGTAGAAGAGGAAGGTTGTAGTCCTCCAAGTAACATCACATAGCAATAATCCTACCCGCGATCCCTCCTCATATCCACGAGAGAGCGACCACGGTTGTATCGGCACTTGGAAGGGTGTGTTTTATCAAGTATCCGGTTCTAGTTGTCATAAGCTCAAGGTACAACTCCAAGTCGTCCTGTTATCAAGATCACGGCTATTCAATAGATTAACTTCCCTGCAGGGTGCACCATCTTACCCAAACACGCTTGATCCCATTTGGCGGACACACTTTCTGGGTCATGCCCGCCGCGGAAGATCAACACGCCGCAGCCCCACCTAGGCACAACAGAGAGGCCAACACGCCGGTCTAAACCTAAGCGCGCAGGGTCAGGCCCATCGCCTCGAAAGCACACCAAGACGTTATGTCTGTGGCCGAAGCGCACCTAGCCTAACAGGCGCTCCAGTCCAATCCGGCGCGCGCGCCGCTCCGTCGCCGACGTCTGAAGTGCCGGTGATACCACGGCGGGATACCCATAACTACTCCCGCGTAGATGGTTAGTGCGTATAAGCTCAGTAGCCAACTCAGATCAAATACCAAGACCTCGTTAAGCGTGTTAAGTATCCGCGAGCGCCGAACAGGCCAGGCCCACCTCTCTCCTAGGCGGTCTCAACCTGCCTGTCGCTCCGCCATAAAGTAACAATCGGGGCCGTGGGAACCCAGGCCCACCTCTACCGGGATGGAGCCACCCGTCCTTTCAGCCCCCATCTCCGAACAGTACCACGAGTAATGTAATAGTGTAAAGTATATAGTATATGCCCGTGATCACCTCCCAAGTGATCACAGCCCGATAGTATAGCATGGCGGACGGACAAGAATGTAGGGCCACAGATGAAAGTACTAGCATCCTATACTAAGCATATAGGATTGCGGTAAGGTAACAACAAGAGTAACAAGGACAAAGCTATGCAGCGGAAGATAGGATTAGTGAAAGCGATAACATGCTACACTACTCTAATGCAAGCAGTATAGAGAAGAGTAGGCGATATCCGGTGATCAAGGGGGCTTGCCTGGTTGCTCCGCAAGAGAGAGAGGGGTCGCCAACTCCGTGGTCGAATCGGGGGTCGCCGGCGATCTCGGGGTCTAGGAAAGAAGTAACGGAGGGGGAACACAATAAATAACAGAGCAATCAAAGTATCACAAAGCGTAACATGGCAATACGCGGTGCTAGAGGTGTCCTAATGTTGTAGGAGGTGATACTGGTGAAGGGGGGGAAACATCCGGGAAAGTATCCCCGGTGTTCCGTGTTTTCGGACAGATGAACCGAAGGGGGAAAGTTGCGTGTTTGATATGTTAGGAGTGTGTGGTGGACGAACGGGCTGCGTGTCCGAATCGCCTCGCCGTTCGAGCAACCTTCATGTACAAAGTTTTTCCATCCGAAGTTTCGGATTATTTTATACTAATTTTAAAGTTTTAATTCAATTTTGGAATTAACAAATTTTAATTAATTAGAAAAGGTAATTATTGGGTCAGCGTGACATCAAGATGATGTCGGCGAGGACTACTGAGTTGACTAGGTCAACCCTAGCACGTGGGGCCCATCCGTCATAAACTCAAAGTTAATTAAACAAGGTTAATTAGTTTAACTAAGTGATTAGGTTAATTAATTTTAATTAGATTAGCTAAATAGGATTGATTAACTTAATTAACTAATTAATTAACTAATTAATTACTAATTTATTTACTTTAACTCTTCTTTTTATTTAAAATTCGTTCTTGGGGGGCTTGTCATTTGGCGGGGGGCTTATCGGGCGCGGCGCTAACGGATCTTGGTTAACGGGGTCGAGCGGAGCAAAGCCACGAGGCTCGGGGCGCGAGCGCCGGCGCCGAGGCAGCAGGCGGCGACCGAAAGGTGGTGGGGCAACAAGACCACCACAGCAGCAGGCGGCCAAGAAGCGCCATGGCGCGGCGCCCATGCCACCGTGGGGAGGGGGTTCGCACGACGAGGAGCGAAGGTGTGGGCGGGGCGCGAGACGCGGCCGGTGCGGCGCGAAGCACGGTCGGCCAAGGACGGCCACGCGCGGGTGGTTGCGGACGGGGGCTCGCGGGGAGCGTATGCGACGGGTTGCAGGGGGTCGCAGGGGGGGTCGCCGGGCGCTGTGAGCGCGTGCGCGTGCAGAGACAGCAACCGCGTCGACGGGGAGGGAGGAAGAGGCCAGGGGCCTCACCGCGGGTCCGTAGGGCAAAGGCGGTGGGCTCGGGGAGGTCCGGCGAGGCAGATCGACGACGGGGGCGAGGTGGCGGCGACGGCGATCCGGGGAAGGGACAGCTCGATCCGCGCGAGGCAGGGGGTCGACGAAGACAACGAAGGCGGTGCTCCCGGCACAGTCTGAGGCGGCGGGGAGGACGCCGGGCGCGCGGACGGCGGTTTCGGCGACGGGGTCGGGGCGCCGTTGCCCCGATCCAGAATGGTGGGGGAGTGGGCGAACGAGGGAGGGAGTCAGAGGTGAGGAGCTCGCCGACCGGAGCAGCGGCAGGGCGGCAGAGGTGGTCGGAGCAGGGCAAGGAGTTGCGTGTGAGCGGGATCGGGGGGCGGGGGGATCTTGCTCCTCTCTGCTCTCTTCCTGGCGGCGTGAGGAGGGACGATGGGATCGAACGAGTGGAGTGGGGATCGAGAGGTGAGGGGCTAGGGTTAGATAGGGAGGCGGCTGGGCTGGGCCTAGTAGGCCGGCCGGTGGCCTAAGGCCCAGGGGGATGGGGGTTTTCCCTTTCACTCTCTCCTTCTCTTTATTATCTCTGTTTTGTATTTTTTTTTGCTGTTTTTCATTTAGTTTTGCTAGCAAACGATTTTTGTTTAACACAAAATCCTACTCATAATTTCTAGTCAACACCACAAGGTGGCACAAAAAGTTTGGGGTCAAATGGAGCCGTTCAAATATTTGTTTAGTATTTAAAAGCATTTAGGTAATTGTTTTACCATTGTTTTATCTACTATTGTGTATTAAAATATTTTATTTAATTATGAGTTCTTCGCCATAACTGCTTATGATTTATTTGACACCTCCTGAACATTTTTTTTAACATTTGAAAACTTTGGTTGTTTAACTCTGTTTTAAATTTGAATTCGAATGGGACTTGAATCATCGCGAGATTAACATAGTAACCATGGTGATGTCGCATCATTAGTAGAGGGTTAATGTAGCTTAATTATCCGGGCGTCACAATTCTCCTCCACTACAAGAAATCTCGTCCCGAGATTTAAGCGGGGGTTAAGGGGGAAAGTCCTGGTTAAGAAATTCTAGCGAGGGTTCTCGGTCTTCGTTACTCTTCTCAAAGAGGTTGATCCAATACATTGATGTCTTAATTTCTCTGCTTCAGGTCATCATGATGAAGCTGTCGTCCTTCCTTCGTGATCTTCACCGTATTTACGAAAGGATAAGAAGGAACTCCGGAGAACGGACCCTTGCAAGGTTGACTATCTAGTAGATAACATCGGGTAGGTGGCGGGAAGTAACTCTTGAATCGAAACTTAAGAAAATATCAAGAGCAGAGTAAGGAGGTACCATGAGAAGTTTCAATCCGATAGGCAAGCGTTCAATGCCTATCGGTGAAGGATTGAGCAACGAGAATAAGTATTGCGTCGATGCCGAATAGATCACTTGGCAAGGGGCCCGTAAGTTACATAAGAAGTCAGGCGCGAGGAATAACTTTGGAAATTGGGGGTGTACAGGAGAGTCAGGTTTCGAGCCTGTGGAACTATGGGTTATGGGCCCACCATGTGGTTGAAAGTAGGAAGGGGGGCGACATCTTGCACGGTCACGATAGTAAGGCGTGTCAGAGGGTAGTCTATCAGTTATGTCGGCAACAACATCGATACCAAGGGCGAGGGACAAAGAGAACCATTTTCCTGCTCGTTGAACGAGGCGGACCATTAGGCAAGGTTCTCGTCCATCGGTGGCTACCGGAATGTCAGCAACAATAGTAACCAGGTCTTACTGACAGAGTTGTACAACGAGGTGTTTGCACAAGCAGTGGATCATTACTGCTTAGAACATATAGATCATAGAAAAGGTTCAAACAAACCAATGGAAGGAAAATATGATCATCAGATTAACAGAACAATGGAAAGGAAAAATATGTTTAAACACATATTTCAAGGGTATATCCTTCCCAAGGGCAAGCAGAGCAAGATATCCATGACAGATATAAAGTAGAAAACCATTTAGGTAAGGGGAAGGAATCTCACGATATTACCCATACAACGGGTTAGGATAAGTGATAAATAAAATTTAGCATCGTGCTTCAAATGTTCCTGTTGCAAATCGGAGTACCATTGACATGCTTAGAGATAGCATTGACATGGTCTTCAGGTGAAGATCAGACTTTGGAAACACGAAGGATCCATCAGGAATAACTTGTAGAATAAGCCTTACAATTTCCTCAAGGATGAATGGATAACCTTGCTGAAAAGGAATCTATAATGATAGGTCCTCCAGCCGGGGGGCGGGGGGTGCTAGGCATGACATCATGTTACTGGGTCATCAAAGGATCAACATCATAACTCTTGGGAAGTTGTCCCAACCATCATATCTGACCGAGATTCAGATCTGATTGGTGTCATGATACCTCGGACTCAGGATGTCCGAGAAGAAAAGGTGCAACACAAATAGACGAAATGACATTTCAAAATTCTCAGGAAATGAACTACGGGAGCGGGTTCTTGAAGCAATAGTTCATCCTTAAACCAAGGAGGGGATGAGAAGGTCGCTAATGGGCTCAGCGACAAATCATCGAGAATTCCAAACAGATGGATTTCCATGATAATGTGAACAAGAAGATGACATTTGTCAGCTCAAATGGTATAATGTTGTATGCTCGAGGAAAACATACACAATTAAACATTGGTTGAAAGGTGCACCCGAAATATGGGCTGGGTTGCACGACCAACGTCGGAATGGTGATTCAATAATCAATAGTCTAAGAATTTCACTTCAAAGCAAGAGGCTTGCTAGAAGTTTTGAATTCACACGTCATAGCTCAATTGTCGGTATTCCGGTTGAAAACAATACGGGGGCCAAGGAATGAACGAAGATGGCAAGAAGTATTATGATATCAAGAATTCTTAAGAGGTGGTGAAATGCTCACCACATCCTTGATGAAGGAGATGGTAATACTTCCGAGGTAAGGAAGATCAAGCGATGGGTAGCAGGATCTCAAGGTTTACACAAAACACGAACAAGTTGTGTTGAACGGAAGGCAATAAAGTGGTCGATGAGAAGGATGGTATTACCCATCATGAATTCAATTGAATTCCTGGAAGAGCTCATAAGGTTGATGATGATCACGACACAATTGTCGAGAGATTTCATGCAGATGTAGTCAATCAGCGACGACATCAAGTCAAAGGAATGATGAAGCAAGAGGTTATTGGAACCACGATTCGACACAAACTCGAACTCAAGCTTGTTGTTTAAGGTGAAAGGGTATGACGAGGAAAATCGACGTAAGCTTAGCTATCGTCGCAAATTGGTGCTCTGAGAATAAGGACCAGGTAGCACAGTTAGAATCATCACGACAATGATATAGCCAAACAGGCTAGGAATGGCGTGATCGGATTCAAACTCGTACTTATAGAAGCTTCAAGAGTTGTTGAACTATAGTGCGGACTTGGTTCAGCTTATCGGTGTCCTTGAGTGTTTAATAACTCGAGCCCGTGAAAATTTGAATCGGTGGGAAGGTAGCACTTGATGAAGAACTCATAAGAAGTTATGCAGTTCCATGATAATCTCGAGATACCGTGGGGTAATACTCGATGACGATCAAAGTAGAGGTTGGAGCGGGTATTGCTCTACGAAGACAAGTGCTAAAACTTGCACGAGAAATGGTATTTAAAAGAGAACATGGTCGGAACCACGATTTCAAAAGGCCGATCCCCGATATAAGATGAACTTATACCAAAGGAATAATTATTTAAGAGAAGCTTTAATGATAAGATCTACATCGTGTCCATGGGCATGAACGCAAGGTTCAAGGTCGACTCCACTTCTCCAATGCATACCCTTTCATTCACTTCTCGCTTTCGATGAAGTTATAGCGTTGAAATTTTATCCGCAAATACCGTAAGAGTATGACTCGTGAAAACTTTCGAGTTCACACATATTAAGGAGGGCATAGGTTCAACCCATCAAGGCATCTTAGGAACGTATACCATCAACTCGTGGGTAAATAACTCAAGCTCGGAGGTAGAGCATGGTTGACAAAGCAGAGGATACAATTTACCAAAGGCATTATGTATCGTGGAAGGTCTCACAAAGTTATTGAATATGAAGGATGCTTGTGGATAAAATCCAACAATGGACCTGATGGCCCACAAGGGGTCTGACGTGAGCAGCAGTACTTAACTAGAGGAAGAAGAATGCAAGGAGATCAGATTATAGAAACAACTGACTAACTGTGCAAAGGAATTATGATTTCCAAATCAAGGGATCAGAAGCAATGCTCTGATTAGGGGTGGATAAGTTGAATAGCCTTAGGGTACAATCAAAGACAATTGGATTGGTCGAGAACCAATTCCAGTTAAAAGAATGGCAGCTCAGCCAAAAAAGTAATTTATAAGGATCAATGATGATTGCGTGTATTCGCAAACATATTGAGTCAACAGACTCAAAATGATAATGACAAGGAATGTCAATATGACTACGAGACTTATGGGATTAACCATAATGCAAGCAAGCAAGAATTTCAAGAGCCAAAGGCCCCAAAGGATTTTCGGAAGATCGAATATTATTTTGAAGACTTTTGTGAAACACATGAACAACTGGGGATGAGCGGATACTCGACAAGTGCGAGGATTTATTTGAAGGGGTATTCATGTGGCAAAGAACTGCTAGGCAGTAGGCACAAAGTATTCTCGGAACAATAGGGAAAACTTCGGGGTATCTTGTAATAACAAGATCAATGGGGGATGATCATATGAATGGCAAGTGTAAGTAGTTATCCATACGGATTTATCGGTGGTCAGGAATAGCAAAAGTGATGGGCACAAAGTCTCGAGAGAACATCAGAGAGTATCTTCGAATCTTCGATGTAGCAAAGCGATCCTCTGCGCAGAAGGGGCTCTCCGGTGGATGCGATCACGAGATCCTAATCTTAGAGTTAGCAAATTCATTTAACCCGAATAGTAGAGAGATCGAGTCCCGAGTATAGGTCGAGGAGTAAAAGATCCTACTACCACCCAATGGCGGCGCAGTCCATAAGACACACAGCCATGTTAGTAAAAGTTTTGCAATGTCTAGACTCGACTTCGCCAAGGAGTTGGAAGGGGATTCCTACAGCAATGGGCTCGATACCAACTTGTGACGCCCGATTTAATCGTACACTAATCATGCACGCAAATGTATACGATCAAGATCGAGGACTCACGGAAGATATCACAACACAACTCTACAAATAAAATAAGTCATACAAGCATCATAATACAAGCCGAGGGCCTCGAGGGCTCGAATACAAGTGCTCGATCATAGACGAAGTCAGTGGAAGCAACAATATCTCGAGTACGCATAAGTTAAACAAGTTTGCCTTAAGAAGGCTAGCACCAAGCGGGATACAGATCGAAGAGGAGCAGGCCTCCGCTCGATCCTCCTAGCTACTCCTGGTCGCCGCCGGCGGGCTGCACGTAGTAGTGAGCACCTCCAGTAGTAGTCGCCATCGACGGTGGCGTCGCTCTGGGCTCCATCGTCTGTTGCAGAATCGAGTATAGGTAGGGGGAAAGGGGAAACAATGCAACCGTGAGTACTCATCCAAAGTACTAAGCAAGGAGCTACACTACATATGCATGGATATATGTGTAAAGGGCCATATCGGTGGACTGAATCGCAGAAGCCGAAATAAGAGGGGATAGCTAGTCTTAACGAAGACTACGCTTCGGTCACCGTCTTGCAACAGTAGAAGAGGAAGGTTGTAGTCCTCCAAGTAACATCACATAGCAATAATCCTACCCGCGATCCCTCCTCATATCCCCGAGAGAGAGCGACCACCGTTGTATCCGCACTTGGAAGGTGTGTTTTATCAAGTATCCGGTTCTAGTTGTCATAAGCTCAAGGTACAACTCCAAGTCGCCCCTGTTATCAAGATCACGGCTATTCAATAGATTAACTTCCTGCAGGGTGCACCATCTTACCCAAAGACGCTTGATCCCATTTGGCCGACACACTTTCCGGTCATGCCCGGCGCGAAGATCAACACGCCGCAGCCCCACCTAGGCACAACAGAGAGGCCAACACGCGGTCTAAACCTAAGCGCCAGGGTCAGGCCCATCGCCTGAAACACACTGCACGTTATGTCTGTGGCGAAGCAGACCTAGCCTAACAGCGCTCAGTCCAATCCGGTCTTGCGCCGCTCCGTCGTGACGTCTGAAGTACTTCGGTGATACCACGACGCGGGATACCCATAACTACTCCCGCGTAGATGGTTAGTGCGTATAAGCTCAGAGCCAACTCAGATCAAATACCAAGACCTCGTTAAGCGTGTTAAGTATCCGCGAACGCCGAGCAGGCCAGGCCCACCTCTCTCCTAGGCGGTCTCAACCTGCCTGCCGCCCCGCCATAAAGTAACAATGGGGTCGTGGGGAACCTGGCCCACCTCTACCGGGATGGAGCCACCCGTCCTTTCAGCCCCATCTCCTAACAGTACCACAGGTAATGTAATAGTGTAAAGTATATAGTATATGCCCGTGATCACCTCCCAAGTGATCACAGCCCGATAGTATAGCATGGCGACGGACAAGAATGTAGGGCCACAGATGAAAGTACTAGCATCCTATACTAAGCATATAGGATTGCGTAAGGTAACAACAAGAGTAACAAGGACAGGCTATGCAGCGGTATAGGATTAGCTGAAAGCGAATATGCTACACTACTCTAATGCAAGCAGATAGAGAAGAGTAGGCGATATCCGTGATCAAGGGGGCTTGCCTGGTTGCTCGGCAAGAGAGAGGGGTCGTCAACTCCGTAGTCGAATCGGGGGTCGCCGCAGTCTCGGGTCTCTAGGAAAGAAGTAACGAGAGGAAACACAATAAATAACAGAGCAATCAAAGTATCACAAAGCGTAACATGGCAATACGCGGTGCTAGAGGTGTCCTAATGTTGTAGGAGGTGATATCTTGGTGGGGGAAACATCCGGAAAGTATCCCGGTGTTCCGTGTTTTCAGACAGATGAACCGAAGGGGAAAGTTGCGTGTTTGATATGTTAGGAGTGTGTGGTGGACTAACGGCTGCGTGTCCGGAATCGCCTCGCCGCTTACGAGCAACCTTCATGTACAAAGTTTTTCCATCCGAAGTTACGGATTATTTTATACTAATTTTTAAAGTTTTAATTCAATTTTGGAATTAACAAATTTTAATTAATTAGAAAAGGTAATTATTGGGTCAGCGTGACATCAGCATGATGTCAGCAGGACTACAGGTTGACTAGGTCAACCCTAGCACGTGGGGCCCATCCGTCATAAACTCAGGTTAATTAAACAAGGTTAATTAGTTTAACTAAGTGATTAGGTTAATTAATTTTAATTAGATTAGCTAAATAGGATTGATTAACTTAATTAACTAATTAATTAACTAATTAATTACTAATTTATTTACTTTAACTCTTCTTTTTATTTAAAATTCGTTCTTGGGGGGCTTGTCATTTGGCGAGGGGGCTTATCGGCGCGGGCGCTAACGGATCTTGAGTTAACGGGGTCGAGCGGAGCAAAGCCACGAGGCTCGGGCGCGCGCCCGGCCGAGGCAGCTGGCGGCGACCGAGCGAGTGGGGGGCAACAAGACCACCACAGCAGCGAGGCGGCGTTAAGAAGCGCCATGGCGGCGCGCCATGCCACCGTGGGGGAGGGGGTTCGGCGACGAGGAGCGAAGGCGTGGGGCGGGGCGCGAGACGCGGCCGGTGCGGGCGCGAGCACGGTCGGCCAAGGACGGCCACGCTGGTGGTTGCAGACGGGGCTCGCAGGGGCGTGTCGACGGGTTGCGGGGGTCGCAGGGGGTCAGCCGGCGGCTGATGCTGCGGCGCGTCTTGAGAGAAACAACTGCGCCGACGGGAGGGAGGAAGAGGCTAGGGGCCTCACCGCGGGTCCGTAGGGCAAAGGCGGTGGGCTCGGGGAGGTCCGGCGAGGCAGATCAACGACGGGGGCGAGGTGGCGGCGACGGCGATCCGGGGAAGGGACGGCTCGATCCAGCGAGGCGGGGGGTCGACGAAGACAAATGGGCGGTGCTCCCAGCACACCGAGGCGGCGGGAGGACGCCGGGCGCGAGGACGGCGGTGTCGGCGACGGGTCGGGCGCCGTGCCCGATCCGAATGGTGGGGAGGGGCGAACGAGGGAGGGAGTCGAGGTGAGGAGCTCGCGACCGAGCAGCAGCAGGCGGCAGAGGTGGTCGGAGCAGGCAAGGAGTTGCGTGTGGCGGGATCGGGGCGAGGGGCTCTCGCTCCTCTCTCTCTCTTCTGGCGGCGTGAGGAGGGACGATGGGATCGAGCAGTGGAGTGGGGATCGAGAGGTGAGGGCTAGGGTTAGATAGGGAGGCGGTGGGCTGGGCCTAGTAGGTCGGCCGGTGGCCTAAGGCCCGTGGGGATGGGGTTTTTCCCTTTCACTCTCTCCTTCTCTTTATTATCTCTGTTTTGTATTTTTTGCTGTTTTTCATTTAGTTTTGCTAGCAAACGATTTTTGTTTAACACAAAATCCTACTTATAATTTCTAGTCAACACCACAAGGTGGCACAAAAAGTTTGGGGTCAAATGGAGCCGTTCAAATATTTGTTTAGTATTTAAAAGCATTTAAGTAATTGTTTTACCATTGTTTTATCTACTATTGTGTATTAAAATATTTTATTTAATTATGAGTTCTTCGCCATAACTCGCTTATGATTTATTTGACACCTCCTGAACATTTTTTTTAACATTTGAAAACTTTGGTTGTTTAACTCTGTTTTAAATTTGAATTCGAATAGGACTTGAATCATCGCGAGATTAACATAGTAACCATGGTGATGTGGCATCATTAGTAGAGGGTTAATGTAGCTTAATTATCCAAGTCCACAATTCTCCTCCACTACAAGAAATCTCGTCCCGAGATTTAAGCGGGGGTTAAGGGGGAAAGTCCTGGTTAAGAAATTCTAGCGAGGGTTCTCGGTCTTCGTTACTCTTCTCGAAGAGGTTGATCCAATACATTGATGTCTTAATTTCTCTGCTTCAGGTCATCATGATGAAGCTGTCGTCCTTCCTTCAGGATCTTCACCGTACTTACGAAAGGATAAGAAGGGAACTCCGGGAGAACGGACCCTTGCAAGGTTGACTATCTAGTAGATAACATCGGGTAGGTGGCGGGAAGTAACTCTTGAATCGAAACTTAAGAAAATATCAAGAGCAGAGTAAGGAGGTACCATGAGAAGTTTCAATCCGATAGGCAAGCGTTCAATGCCTATCAGAAGGTGAAGGGATTCAGAGCAACGAGAATAAGTATTGCGTCTGATACCCGAATAGATCACTTGGCAAGGGGCCCGTAAGTTACATAAGAAGTCAGGCGCGAGGAATAACTTTGGAAATTGGGGGTGTACAGGAGAGTCAGGTTTCGAGCCTGTGGAACTATGGGTTATGGGCCCACCATGTGGTTGAAAGTAGGAAGGGGGGCGACATCTTGCACGGTCACGATAGTAAGGCGTGTCAGAGGGTAGTCTATCAGTTATGTCGGCAACAACATCGATACCAAGGGCGAGGGACAAAGAGAACCATTTTCCTGCTCGTTGAACGAGGCGGACCATTAGGCAAGGTTCTCGTCCATCGGTGGCTACCGGAATGTCAGCAACAATAGTAACCAGGTCTTACTGACAGAGTTGTACAACGAGGTGTTTGCACAACGCTCTCTCGAGCTACGTCGCGATATTGCTCAATACAGAGGCGCCGCACACCCACTATGCTTCACTGACGAAGTAATGGATCATCAAATCCCTGAAGGGTTTAAACCCGTTAATATCGAATCCTACGATGGCACAACAGACCCCGCGGTTTGGATTGAGGATTATCTCCTCCATATACATATGGCCCGCGGCGACGATCTTCACGCCATCAAATATCTCCCGCTCAAGCTTAAAGGACCAGTTCGGCATTGGCTTAACAGCCTGCCCGCAGAGTCAATTGGATCTTTGGGAAGACACGAAGCCGCATTCCTCGACAACTTCGAGAACGCGTATGTGCGACCACCGGACCTTGATGACCTAAGCCACATAATCCAGCAGCCAGATTTAATCGGCCGAGCAATTACGGACACGGTTCTTAACAAAGAAAAATCAAATCGTCGATTGTCCGGATGCGAGAGGCCCTCGCTGCCTTCAAACATAACATCCGCAGCGAGTGGCTGGCCCGGCACCTAGGACATGAGAAGCGAAATCCATGGCAGCCCTCACATCACTCATGACCCGCTTCATGCGGGAGAGGATAGCTGGCTAGCTCGCAGCAACAACCTCAAAAAAAACGCCGGCAGTCCGGATACCAAGGACTGCAATGGCAGGTTGCGTCGAAACAAAAACAAACGCCGCGTTAACGGCGACAAAGAATGAGGATCTGGTAGTCAACGCCGGATTCGAGGCTCCAAGCCCGTCAACGGAAGAAGCCATTCAAAAGAACCACTCCGGCCCGTCCAATTTGGACCGAATACTCGACCGCTCTGTCAAATACATGGAACCCCGAAAAGCCAGCTAACCACACCAACAGAGATTGTTGGGTATTCAAGCAGCAGCAAATTAATCGCCAACAGTGACAAGGGCTACACAATGATGACGAGGAAGAGACCCGGCCGCCGAACAACGAGAGGACAAAAGGATTCCCCCTCAAGTTCGGACGGTAAACATGATATACATAGCGCATATTCCCAAGAGGGAGCGGAAGCATGCACTAAGGGGCGTATACGCGATGGAGCGATCGCCCCAAAATTCAACCCATGGTCCTCTTGCCCGATCACTTTCGATCGGAGAGACCATCCGACCGAGATCCGCCATGGCGGATTCACCGCATTGGTTTTAGACCCAATCGTCGATGGATTTCACCTCACGAGAGTCGATGGGCGACGGCGTGCTGAACCTGCTTTATCGATACAATGCGCAAGATGGGCATAGACCCTTCAAGGATTAAACCTACAAAGACAACCTTCAAAGCGTCATACCGGTGTCGAGGCCAATTATGCAGGCTCGATTACCTGGAAGTGGTCTTCGGATCCCGGATAATTTCGAGCGAGGAGTTAATCTTCGACATAGTCCCGTTCATGGCGGCTATCGCGCTCTGCTTTCGGACGAACCGCGTTCATAAAATTCAGCGCGGTGCCGCATTATGCATACCTTAAGCTCAAGATGTCGCCCTCCAGAGTCATCACGGTCAATGGAAACACGGAACGCCCCTCGAGCGGAGGAACATACAATGCTCTCGCGGCGGAAATCTGAGCAGCCTTTTAAGGCAATTTTCGAGTCCGCCGTTAAGCGACCGGACACGCCAAACGCGCCGAGCAACATCAACCAAGACCACCGAGCACGTTAGAGCACGCAGCGTAGCAATGCGGCCTCAACCCCAGCCCTCGCAAAATTGTAAGACAAACTCTCGCGTACATAATTCGCCTTAGGGATACCATGGGCATAGGGGAAAGGCACAACCACAACAGACCAGTGCGGTTCGACCACACCAGGGCTCCCAAGTGTGTCGCTCTTTTTATCTTTTATTCTCTCTTTTTATACAGAACTCTGTCCGTGGCAAACCTGCCGAACTCATGATGCAACAGCAGGGGAAGGACAAAGGCGCGGCGAACACTCGGTGGTCTCCATCACGAGCATTAAATTTGTTAAATACAACATTCCGCTGCCTACCCTCGAGGGAGCGCCTTTAATTCGTCCAATCCTTTGCTTTCCGCACTATTTGTATCATTCCGCACTCATAGCATATCTTCTCGAATAAAATGCAGCACTTTTTGCCCATAATTGCATTACCTTATATATATATGTTCATTTACGACATGTTGCATCCGTACATTTTGGTACGGCCAAATACACCAGGGGCTTATGTTCTCCGCATTATGGTGTGATAAAGTCCGAACACTTTCACAAGTGCGGCACCCCAAACTTATAGCATTATATGAATCGGCTCCGAATCATGTCTTGGGTCAATAGTTGGGTTTGCCCGGCTCCCATGTTTGGCACCTTACGTTCCGTTCTATCGGCTAAGGTAGCACTGGGAGAACCACTGCGATTGCGCCCCGGTTGAGCTGGGTTAACGCCTCAGTGGAGAAAGCTAAAACTGACTGTCATGATAAGGCGAGAGACTGGTCGCTGTTCGAGAGGTCCTTCGGGTCCTTAAAGACCTCGCCGCTTGAGCAAAGTTCGGATAATGTCCGACGAAGGCGTGGATAGCGCCCTAATTCGTCTTCGAATACTAGGGTCTTCGCCAAATTTATAATTATAGAATTCTATGGCTAAGTGAGAGTGTTCAAGCACTATAAGTCCGGTTGCCTTGTTACGTTGTGTTGGCGCCTCCTAGATGGACCCAAAATGGGAACAAGAGTGCTCAAGTTTATCCCGAACACCCCAAAGACTCATGGCATGGGGGCTGAAGCCGACGACTTGCCATCTCTCATATTTAATAAGCGGCCGCATGAAGGTAATATTTTAAATTAACAAGCGTTGCTTAGCGCATATGAACAAAGTTTTCAGTGCACAGGATAACACATTGCGAATTTACTCAATAACTACATCCCTGGGGCACTCATCCGCAATCTTGCGGGCACCCTTCAGGACGGTCTTATAGTACATTTCGGGCGTACGATATTCCTTGCCCGCTGGTGGCGCGTCAGTGATTAGCTTCTCCGCATCCAGCTTGCCCCAATGCACCTTTGCGCGGGCAAGGGCCCGACGAGCACCTTCAATACAAAGCGGGCGCTTGATAACCTCCACCGAGGGGCACGCATCCACCAACCGTCGCCGAGGCCGAAGTAGCTCCAGGCATGGCCTCTCCGAGCCACAAACCGGACTATGAGGCCCTTCATGACCTGCTCGGCCACCTTGTGGAGCTCGACCAGCTGCTTCACTGGTCGCTAGAAACACCGGATGGCCGGCCTCGGCATATTGAGACCAAGACCTTCTCCGTCGAGCTCCCTCCTCGGCTCGGTAGAATCTGGCGGACATCGAGACACGCTGCGAGGCAGATCTGCAAACGCATACGAGAGCTCCGAATTGGGTAAGTAACACGTAATTTACATTCACATGCTTGCTTTGCATGAAAAATGCCTTACCCGCCACTATCTTCCTCACCAACTCAATCTCCTGAAGGGACTTATGGGCATCGGCCTTGGCAGTTTTGGCACTTTCGAGAGCCGAGGCAAGCTCGGACTCTCGAGTCTTTGAGTCACGCTCCAAACTCTCATGCTTTTCCATGAGAGCCTGGAGCTCTTGCCGAACCACCGCCACCCGCGCCTCCTGCTTTTCTAGCTCTGCCCGTTCCGCGGCCGCATTGCATTCGGCCGCAGACACGGCCTCCTTCAGGGTCGCCACCTTGTTCGTGGCCCCTGCAGTACCCATGTTATCCTTGTTATTTTTTGTTGCAACCTAAATCCTTTTCTGTAAGGTACAAGTTCAAAGTGGTGTTACTCACCTTCTTTGTCCTAGAGCTGCTTCTTGGCATGGCCGAGCTCTTGCTCGGACCGCTCGAGCTCCTGCTTCAAAGCACCGACCTCCGCAGTCAGTGCGGCAGAGGTCAACAGCGCAGCCTGCAACCCATATTGACATAATTTTTTAGCAACCCTGCGTATCTCTTCTTTTTTTAGATCCTCATCCGGCTTTTCTTTCCAACACCGAACCGAGCATCGGGCTACTGTCTATGCGGTATTACATTGCATATTTTAACTTCTTACCTCAAAGCCCGATAGAAGGCCCTGCGAGCCGGTCAGCCCGCTCTTGGCAAGCTGCACCTTGAATCACCGCACTCATAATAGTGCGGTGTTCTTCTCGATGGAAGCGCCTGCAGCGCCTCAACAAATTGCCCGGCGCCTCGGTTGCCGCGAAGCCGCCCGGCTTCACGGTCTTGCCCTTCATTGAAGGGGCGCGGCGGACTCGGAACCACTGCGGGTTACGATATGGAGTCTGGCGCAAAGTCCGGAGGGCGCCTTGTGGCGCCTCCGGGCCTCCCCGATGGGTCCCTTCTTGGGATCCCACCTCGGCGTCCTCGGTGTCGCGAGGGGTGGAGGCGGTCGGGATGGAGTCTACATCCGACGGAGCCAACGACCCGCCGATGAAGCGGGAGATCATCATGGCGGACTACGCAGCAGCATGCGGCATCGAAATGACACTATGTGGCGCAGAAAAGAAATTATAAATCATTCAGGAATCCGGATACTTACGATCTCGCCGAGGCTGGCCCTTGAAGGCCATTCTTCCTCGCCAACGTTGATGTTGGCGGAGTTGTCGGGAATAGTCCTTCCCTCTTGGACCCTTGGCCTCCCTGTTGGGAAGCCTTCCTCTTCCTCTCTCCTCCTGCAGGAGAGTCCTCTTCCTCCTCGTTTTCGGGAGGAGTCCGCCCGAGTCGTCGGACACCTGTGAACGGAACTCTTTCGAGCACCCATGGCCTCCTTCTTGGCCTTCTTCTTGGCACCACGTGCGGTGCGGAACCAGCAGCCTCGCTAGACAGGCGTCTCTGGGTTTTCGGCATAGGAGCCGGCAGATAATCTGCTCCGCCTTCCTCATCCAGTCTGTCAAAGGAAAAGGGAAATTAAAACCGCATAGAGTCAAACTATGAAAAGCAAGTGTCCCGTAAAGGGTAGAATCACTTACCTCGTCGGCTTGGCGCTGCGAGCGAAATCCGCGATCTTGATCGCGGATGCGGGGCTTGGCGCCCTTGAACAGCACCTCCAGCGCCCGTCAGACGTCAGTGTCGAAGAGCCCGCTCAGCGCTGGTGCTGTTCGGATTGAACTCCACAGATTGAATGCCCGCTCTTGGCATGGGAGAATCCGCGGACGAGCATGACTTGGACCACGTTAACCAGCTGAGCTTCTTCACCAGCTTGGATACGGGCTTGGAGTCCGTCGGCTCCTCCGAACTACCCCACAAGAAGACCTTCTCTTTCCGGAGGTGAGCTGCGTGGGGATACCAGATCTGAACTTCGGGGCCGCCGCCCATGTAGGGTCACGCTGCTCGGTGATATAGAACCACCCGATTGCCACCCCTTGACGGATTCCACGAAGGCCCCTTCAACCAAGGGCGTTGGGCATCTTGCCCAACATGGCGCCCTCCGCACTCCGCTTGAGTGCCCTTCACTACCTTCGCTTGACATTGAAGGTCTTGAGCCACAAGCAAGTGGGGCTGGATGCAGAGGAAGGCCTCGCACCCCACGATAAACGCCGAGATGTTGATGATGAAGTTGGCGCGGATCATGGAAATCCAGGCCGTAGTAGAACATGAGCCCCCGGACAAAGGGGTGAAGTGGAAAGCCCAGTCCGCGGAGGAAGTGGGGAAGAAAAACGACCCTCTCATGGGGCCTGGGGGTGGGGATGAGCTGCCCCTCGTCGGGCAGCCGTAACGGAGGAGGTCATCCACTTGCCTCCTGCTCCAGACATGACTGGGGAAGGTTGAGACGGGATGTGCGGGCTTGGGCGCTAGAGCTCGAGTGCACGGAGATGGATAAGCAAAGGAGGAAGAAGGCGTAGGTGAGAAGGTGAATCCTTATCCCTTATATGGGCGGGCGAAGTCTACGCGTCCCCCACCGGCCTGGTAAAACTCGCTTATCCCCAAGCGTCACCATCAATGGCGCGTTGGGTTACCCACGTCCGTATTGATGAGAATCCCGGATTAAGGGGAACACGATCTACGCTTCGACAAGGCGTGCCAAGGAAACCGCTTCGCTAAATCTACCGAGGTGGTAGAGTAAAAACGATTCAAGTAATGGCTTGGTAGTGGCGTGACGTCGTGCCACAAAAACATCGGCAGATTGAACTTGTGTATATATTATTCTCTCTACGGTGGAATGTGGAATTTATTTTGCGAGCCGACACTATCTGGTGTTCACAATCTTCTATAATTGGAGGAGGAACCCGCCTTGCAATGCCAAGCAATATCTGCGCGGACTTATCGTCATTGAAGCCTGGTTCGAGGAGCTCTTGAGGAGTCCCGGATTAGGGGTGTCCGGATAGCCGGACTACCATCATCGGCCGGACTATCATCGGCCGGACTATCATCATCGACCGGACTCCAAGACTATGAAGATACAAGATTGAAGACTTCGTCCCGTGTCCGGATGGGACTTTCCTTGGCGTGAAAGGCAAGCTTGGCGATACAGATATGTAGATCTCCTACCATTGAAACCGACTCTATGTAACCCTAGCCCTCTCCGGTGTCTATATAAACCGGATGGCTCTAGTCCGTAGGACAACAACAACAACCCTTACAATCATACCATAGGCTAGCTTCTAGGGTTTAGCCTCCTTGATCTCGTGGTAGATCCACTCTTGTAAACATCCACAATATCAATATCAATCAAGCAGGACATAGGGTTTTACCTCCATCAAGAGGGCCCGAACCTGGGTAAAACATCGTGTCCCTTGTCTCCTGTTACCATCCGCCTAGACGCACAGTTCGGGATCCCCTACCCGAGATCCGCCGGTTTTGACACCGACAATATCCTTGACCACTGTCCAGTGATCTACTCTTAGATCAAAATTGTACTCCCTTGCCAAACTTAGAGCAAGGTATACAATAGGTCTGATACACAGTGCTACGTCTTGAGCTTGCGTTGGTTTTCCCCGAAGAGGAGAGGATGATGCAGCAGAGTAGCGTAACTATTTCCCTCAATTTTTGAGAACCAAGGTATCAATCCAGTAGGAGGCCACGCGCAAGTCCCTCGTACCTACACAAAGCAAATAACTCCTCGCAACCAACACGAATAGGGGTTGTCAATCCCTTCACGGTCACTTTCGAGAGTGAGGTCTGATAGAGATGATAGATAATATTTTTGGTATTTTTGGTATAAAGATGCAAAGTAAAATAAAAGGCAAAGTAAAGAGCAAGGCAATAATAAAGTGTAGGAAGATTAATATGATGAAAATAGACCCGGGGGGCATAGATTTCACTAGTGGCTTCTCTCAAGAGCATAGGTATTTTACGGTGGGTGAGCAATTCTCTGTTGAGCAATTGATGAATTGAGCATAGTTATGAGAATATCTAGGTATGATCATGTATATAGGCATCACGTCCAAGACAAGTAGACCGACTCCTGCTGCATCTACTACTATTACTCCACTCATCGACCGCTATCCAACATGCATCTAGAGTATTAAGTTAATGAAAACAGAGTAATGCCTTAAGCAAGATGACATGATGTAGAGGAATAAATTCATGCAATATGATAAATACCCCATCTTGTTATCCTCGATGGCAACAATACAATACATGCCTTGCAACCCTTTCTGTCACTCGGTAAGGACACCGCAAGATTGAACCCAAAGCTAAGCACTTCTCCCATTGCAAGAACTACCAATCTAGTTGGCCAAACCAAACGGATAATTTGAAGAGAGTTGCAAAGATAACTTAATCATACATAAAAGAATTCAGAGGAGATTCAAATATTGTTCATAGATAATCTTGATCATAAACCCACAATTCATCGGTCTCAACAAACACACGGCAAAAAGAAGATTACATCGAATATATCTTCATGAGAGAGGGGGATAACATTGTATTGAGATCCAAAAAGAGAGAAGAAGCCATCTAGCTACTAACTATGGACCCGAAGGTTTGAAGTAAACTACTCACACTTCGTCGGAGAGGCTATGATGATGATGTAGAAGCCCTCGTGGTGGAATCCTTCCGTGAACTCGGAACAGGCCCCAAGATGGGATCTCGTGGATCTGAAAAGTTGCGGCGGTGGAATTAGGTTTTTGGCTCCGTATCTGATCTGTTGGGTGTATGTAGGCATATATAGGAGGACGGAGTACGTCGGTGGAGCTTCGGGGGACCCTCGTGGCCGCCTCCCTCCTTTCTTGATCGAGGGTCCAAGTCTCCTGGATCTTATCCGATGAGAAAATCACGTTCCCGAAGATTTCATTCCGTTTGGACTCCGTTTTATATTCCGTTTCTTCGAAATACTGAAATAGGCAAAAAACAGCAATTCTGGGTTGGGCCTCCAGTTAATAGGTTAGTCCCAAAAGTAATATAGAAGTGGAAAATAAATCCCAATATAGTCCAAAACAATAGGTAATATAACATGGAGCAATCAAAAATTATAGATACGTTGGAGACGTATCAGGCATCCCCAAGCTTAATTCCTTCTCGTCCTCGAGTAGGCAAATGATAAAAAGAGAATTTTTGATGCGGAGTGCTACTTGGCATAATTTCAATGTAATTCTTCTTAATTGTGGTATGAATATTCAGATCCAAAAGATTCAAGACAAAAGTTCATATTGACATAAAAATAATAATACTTCAAGCATACTAACTAAGCAATTATGTTTTCTCAAAATAACATGGCCAAAGAAAGTTCATCCCTACAAAATCATATAGTTTAGTCATGCTCCATTTTCGTCACACAAGAATGCTCTCATCATGCACAACCCCGATGACAAGCCAAGCAATTGTTTCATACTTTAGTAATCTCAAACCTATAAACTTTCACGCAATATATGAGCGCGAGCCATGGACATAGCACTATGGGTGGAATAGAATATAATGATGGGGTTATGTGGAGAAGACAAAAAGGAGAAAGTCTCACATCAACGAGGCTAATCAGCGGGCTATGGAGATGCCCATCAATTGATGTTAATGCAAGGAGTAGGGATTGCCATGCAACGGATGCACTAGAGCTATAAATGTATGAAAGCTCAACAAAAGAAACTAAGTGGGTGTGCATCCAACTTGCTTGCTCACGAAGACATAGGGCATTTGAGGAAGCCCATCGTTGGAATATACAAGCCAAGTTCTATAATGAAAAATTCCCACTAGTATATGAAAGTGACAACATATGAAACTCTCTATATGAAAAACATGGTGCTACTTTGAAGCACAATATATAAGACTCGCTATATGAAGAACATGGTGCTACTTTGAAGCACAAGTGTGGAAAAAGAGATAGTAACATTGCCCCTTTTTATTTATTCCTTTTTTTGGGCCTTTTTTTGGCCTTTCTCTTTTTTTTGGACAATGCTCTAGAAAATGATGATCATCACACTTCTATTTATTTACAACTCAATGATTACAACTCGATACTAGAACAAAGTATGACTCTATATGAATGCCTCCTGCAGTGTACCGGGATATGCAATGAATCAAGAGTGACATGTAGGAAAGAATTATGAATGGTGGCTTTGCCACAAATACTATGTCAACTACATGATCATGCTAAGCAATATAACAATGATGAATGCGTCATGAAGAACGGTATGGTGGAAAGTTGCATGGAAATATATCTCGGAATGGCTATGGAAATGCCATAATAGGTAGGTATGGTGGCTGTTTTGAGGAAGATATAAGGAGGTTTATGTGTGAAAGAGCGTATCATATCACGGGGTTTGGATGCACCGGCGAAGTTTGCACCAACTCTCAATGTGAGAAAGGGCAATGCACACCGAAGAGGCTAGCAATGATGGAAGGGTGAGAGTGCGTATAATCCATGGACTCAACATTAGTCATAAAGAACTCACATACTTATTGCAAAAATCTACAAGCCATCAAAAACCAAAGCACTACGCGCATGCTCCTAGGGGGATAGATTGGTAGGAAAAGACCATCGCTCGTCCCCGACCGCCACTCATAAGGAGGACAATCAAATAACACCTCATGTTTCAAATTTGTTACATAACGTTTACCATACGTGCATGCTACGGGTGTCGGTGTCAAAACCGGCGGATCTCGGGTAGGGGGTCCCGAACTGTGCGTCTAGGCGGATGGTAACAGGAGACAAGGGACACGATGTTTTTACCCAGGTTCGGGCCCTCTCGATGGAGGTAATACCCTACTCCTGCTTGATTAATATTGATGATATGGGTAGTACAAGAGTAGATCTACCACGAGATCAAGGAGGCTAAACCCTAGAAGCTAGCCTATGGTATGATTGTTCTTCGTCCTATGGACTAAAACCCTCCGGTTTATATAGACACCGGATAGGTTAGGGTTACACAGAGTCGGTTACAATGGTAGGAGATCTACATATCCGTATCGCCAAGCTTGCCTTCCACGCCAAGGAATGTCCCATCCGGACACGGGACGAAGTCTTCAATCTTGTATCTTCATAGTCTTGGAGTCCGCCGTGACGATAGTCCGCTATCCGGATACCCCTAGTCCGGACTCCTCGGTAGCCCAAACCAGGCTTCAATGACGACGAGTCCGGCGCGTTCATTGTCTTCGGCATTGCGAGGCGGGTTCCTCCTCCGAAGGATTCATAGAAGGTTTTGAACACCAGGATAGTGTCCGGCTCTGCAAAACAAGTTCCACATAGCACCGTAGAGAGAATAACTTTTGCACAGATCTGCTGACGTATTCCGCGGCATGACATCACACCACGACCAGGCCTTTATATGAATCGTTTTTTACCATTCCACCTTAGCGCGTTTAGCGAGGCGGTTTCCTTGGCACGTCTTATCAAAGCATAGATCGTGCCCCCTTATTCCAGGATTCTCATCAATACGGACGTGGGTAACCCATCCGCGCCATTGATTACGGCGCTTGGGAGATAAGCGAGTTTTACCAGGCTGGTGGGGGACGCATAACTTCGTCCGTCCATATAAGGGGATAAGGATCCACCTTTTCACCTACGCCTTCTTCCTCCTTTGCTCATCCATTTCCGCGCACTCGAGCTCCAGCGCCCAAGTCCGCACATCCCACCTCAACCTTCTCCAACCATGTCAGGAGCGGGAGGCAGGTGGATGGCCTCCTCCGTCACGGAGGGGCACATCACAAGACTGCGGGAGGCCGGATATTTGTCCGGCGACATCGCGCACAGGCTGCCCGACGCGGGGCAGCTCATTCCAACCCCCAGGCCCCATGAGAGGGTGGTGTTTCTCCCCCACTTCCTCTGTGGACTAGGTTTTCCACTTCACCCATTTGTCCGGGGGCTCATGTTCTACTACGGCCTAGACTTCCATGACCTGGCCCCGAATTTTATCCTCAACATCTCGGCGTTTATCGTGGGTATGCGAGGCCTTCCTCTCAAGATCCAGCCCCACTTGGCCTATGGTGAAGATCTTCAATGTCGGTCAAGGTAGTAGGCGGCCATCAAGCGGAGTCTTGGGCGCCATGGTCGGCAAGATGGCCAAGGTCCTATGGCTCGAGGGCGCCTTTGTGGAGACAATAAAGGGTTGGCAATCGGGGTGGTTCTATATCACCGAGCCTCGCGACCCCGAATGGGTGGCGGCCCCCGAATTCAGATCTGGCTTCCCCACGGCTCTCGTCATGGAAAGAGACGGGCTGGCGTGGGGAATTCGGAAGAGCTATCCGGACTCAAACATGCGTCCGAAACCTGGTGGACAAGAATCTCAGGCTTGTCGACGTAATCCAGGTGATGCTCATCCGCCGGATTCTCCCATGCCAACAACGGGCCTTTAATTTGTGGGAGTTCGATCCGGCACAACACCGAACCTTGAGTCGGCTCTTCGACACTACATACGAAGATGCCTGGAAGGTGCTGTTCAAGGGCGCTGAAGCCCCAGCATCCGCTAACAAAGATCGCGGATACAGCTCGCGGCGTCAAGCCGGCGAGGTAAGTTATTTTACCCTTTACGGGACTCTTTCTTCATAGATTGACTCTATGTGGGATCTAAAACTACCTAATCTTTGACAGGACTGGCCGAAGACGTCCGGATAGATTGACAGTCCGGCTCCTTTGCCGGAAGACCCGGCGGACGCCCGATTGACGGGGCTACTGGCTCCGGCGCCCCATGTGGTGCCGGAGAAGAAGGCCAAGAAGGAGGCCACGGGAACTCGAAGGAGCTCCCGACGCCAGGTGTTGTCAGATTATGAAGTAGAATCTTCTCCTGAGGACGAGGAGGAGGAAAAAGCTTCTCCCAGTGAAGGAGGAGAGGAAAAGGAAGGCCGCCCCAACTAGGGAGGTCGGAGGGTCCAAGAAGGGAAGAACCCTTCCTCCGGACTTCTCCACCAACGTCGACGACGACGAGGAGGATTGGCCTACAAGGGCCAAGCCCCTGGCGAGATCGTAAGTGTCTGGATACCCATGGCTTTTTATTATTGCAGAGTGTTCTCTAATGATGAACAATCGTGCAGCCCGCCCAAGGGCGAGTTCGCCGATTCATCGAGTGGGTCCCTGGGCTCGTCGGAAATGGAGAGTACTTCGCTTCCGACCGCCTCCTCGCCTCCTGCTTTGTGGACGACGCCATGGGTGGGGCCCCAAGGGGGCTTGGTCAAGAGGAGGTGGCGCAGAGGTGCCCCAAGGCAACCTCCGGACTCGGTAGCGTGGGGGCAAGACCCCGGGGCTCTAAGCCCGACCCTTGTCCGGACTCCATGCCGAACCTTCAGCGGTTCGAGTCCGCAAGCGGTCCTTCATAAGAAGGGGTAAGACGCCGGTGTCCTCCGTCCAACCGGAGGCACCGGATAGCATCTTGGCGCTCAACAGCGCCTCCATCAGGAGGAGCACCGCCTTTATTATGAGTCGGTGATCCGGACAGTTCAGATCCGCCAAGAGCGGGCTGACTGAAGCTTATCCAGCCTTCTAACGGGCTTTGAGGTAAGTTTAGAATATGTAAAATATTACTGCATAGACAAGTAGCCTGATGCTTAGTTGGTGTTGGAAAGAAAAGCGGGACTAAGGATCTAAAAGATATCGCATGAGTCTAACATAAGTATGTCAATATGGGAATGCAGGCTGCTTGCTCTTGACCTCGGCCGACCGATGCGGAGGTCAATGCATTGAAGCGAGCCTCGGCGGTCCGAGAACGAGCTCGCCAAGCTAAGAAGCAGCTCGAGGACAAGGAAGGTAAGTAGTACCTTATTAAAGAAATACCTTATAGAAAGGTTTTGGTTGCGAAAAATAACAGGAATAACATGGATACTGCAGGGGCCACTAACGAGGTGGCGACCCTGAAGGAAGCGGTGTCCGTGGCCGAAAACAAAGCGGCTGCGGAACACACCGAGCGAGAGAAGGGGGAGGCGCAGCTGGCCAAGGTACGGCGAGAGCTCCAAGCTCTCGTGGAAAAACACAAGAGTTTGGAGCGTGACTCGAAGACTCGAGAGTCCGAGCTCGCCTCGGCTCTTGAGAGTGCCAAAGCTGCTAAGGCCGAGGCCCAAAAAGCCCTCCAAGAAATTGAGTCGTTAAAGAAGATAGTGACGGGTAAGGCATTCTTTATGCAAAGCAAGCATGTGAAAGTAAATTACCTATTACTTACCCGGATTCGGAGCTCTCCAGGAGCATTCGCAGATTTGCCCCATAGTGTGTCCGATCTTGCTGCATTCTACCGCGCAAGGAGGGAGCTCGACGGAAAAGGTGTTACGGTCTCGGTATCTTGAGGCGGACATCCGTGCCCTGAGCGACCAGCTGAAGCAGTTGGTCGAGCTCCACAAGGTCGCCGAACAGGCCATGAAGGGCCTTATAAGCGGGCTGTGGCCATTGGAGGCCGTGCACAGGAGCTACTTCGCTTGCTTGCGGCGGTGGTGGATGCCTATCCGCGGATTGAAGTCATCAGCGCTCGCGTCGCATTGAAGGTGTCTGTCGGGCCCTTGCCCGTGCTAAAGTGCACTGGGCAAGCTGGATGCGGAGAAGCTTGTGACGGACGGGCCGCCGAAGGGCAAGGAGCATCACACGCCGAAATGTACTATGAGGGCCTCTGAAGGTGCCGCCGAATAGCGGATGAGTGCTCCAAAGATGTAATTTTTAATAGACTCGCATTTGTTATCTGTCTTGCTGAAAACTTGTTCATATGCACTAAGCAACGCTTGTTAATTTAAAATATTACCTTTTGTGCGGTCGTTTATCAAATTTGAGAGATGGCAAGTTGTTGGCTTCAGCGCCCATGCCACGAGTGCTGGGGTGTTCGGGATAAACTTGAGCACTCTTGTTCCCATTTTTGGGTCCATCTAGGGAGGCGCTCAACACAACGAACAAGGCAACCGGACTTATAATGCTTGAACACTCTCACTTAGCCATAGAATTCTATAATTTTAAATTTTGGCGAAGCCCCTAGTATTCGAAGACCGAGTTCGGGCGCTATCACGCCTTGGCGGACAATTCGGTTCCTCGCTCTAAGCGGCATAAGTCTTTAGGGACCGAAAAACCTCTCGAACAACGACCAGCTCTCGCCCTATCATGACGGTCAGTTTTAGCTTTCTCCTTTGAGGTGCTCGACCCAGCTCAACTGGGCACAATCGCGATGGTTCTCCCGTGCTACCTTAGCCGATATAGCGGAACGTAAGGTACCAAAACACGGAGCCGGCAAACCCAACTATTGACCCAAGACATGATTGAGCCGATTCATATAATGCTATAAGTTCGGGGTGCCGCACTTGTGAAAGTGTTCGGACTTATCACACCATAATTTTGGGATACTTAAGCCCCTGGTTTATTGGCCGTACCAAAGTGTACGGTTGCAACATGTCATCAAATGAACATATGTATAGATAAAGGAAGTAGAGCAATAATAAGCAAAAGCTATGTATTGTTTATTCAAAAAGGTACTGCAATGAGAGCAGAACGATACAAATAGTGCGATAAGCAAGGGATGGGACTATCTAACATGTCCCCCTCCAGGGGTAAGCTGCGGTATTGTATGTAAAACAGGTATAATGCTCGTAATTGAGACCACCTGAACACTCGACGTGGCTTTCTGTTTCCCTGGCTGTTGCATCGTGGGTTCGGCGATTCTAGTGCCGGACAGGACTTCTGAAAGACGGAGTCCTGAAAGTAAGAAAAAGGAAGAAAAAGGAAAAAGGAAAAGAATGACACAATCGGGGGCCCCTTGTGTGGTCGAGCCGCATTCTTGGCGTGCCGTGGTCTTGCCCCTCCCCATATGCCCATGGTATCTCCAGAGCGTAATTATGTACGCGTAACACTAACCGCATTTCGCGAGGGCTGGGGTTGGGGCGGATTTCTGGCGTGCTTGAATCATGCCGGTGGTCTTGTTGTAGGTTACTCGGGCGCGCTTGCGGTGTCCGGACGCTTAATGGCGGACTCGAGAGTTCTGTGAGAGGCTGCTTTGTACCTCCGCCGTGAGGGCGCCGTGTGCTCCTCTGTTCGGAGAGAGCGTTCGGTGTTTCCATTGATCGTGATTACTCCTCGAGGGCTGGCATCTTGAGCTTGAGGTATGCGTGGTGCGGCACCGCATTGAACTTTACAATGCGGTTCGTCCGAAGCGATGCATGATAGCCGCCATGGAATGGGGCGATGTCGAAGATTAACTCTTAACCGGAAGTTATCCGGGATCCAAGACCACTTGAGTGTAATCGAGCCCGTTCAACTGGCCTCTACAGCGGTATGGCGCCTTTAAAGATCGTCTTTGTAGGTTTAATCCTTGAGGGTCTATGCCCATTTTGCGACTTTGTGTCCCGATAAAGCAGGTTCAGTTGCTTGCCGCCGTCCATCGGGACTCGGTTAGGTGAAATCCGTCAATAATTGGGTCAAGAACCAATGCGGCGAAACCGCCGTGGCGGATGCTAGTGGGGTGGTCCCTTGATCGAAGGTGATCGGGCAGGAAGACCATGGGTTGAACTTGGCCGACCGCTCCATCGCATATCGTCCCTTAGTGCACGCTTCCGCTCCCTTTTGGGTATATGGGTTGCGTATATCATGTTCACCGTCCGCACTTGCGTGGGAAAACCCTTACATCCTCTATTGTTCGTGGCGGGGCTCTTCCTCGTCATCGCTATGCAGCCCCTTGTCATTGAGTTCGCACTTAACTTGCTCGCTTGCTTGAACACCCAACAGTCCCTGTTGGTGTGATTAGCTAGTTTTTCGAGGTGCCATGTATCGCTGGCGATCGAGTATTCGGTCCAAGTTGGGCGGGCCTGGGTATTTCTTTTGAATGGCTTCTTCCGTGACGGGTTTAGAGCCTCTGAATCCGGCATTGGCGGCCGTATCTTGATGTTATTGCCGTTACGCGGCGCTTGTTCTTGTTGCGACGCGACCTGCCATTGCTGTCCTTGGTATCCGAACTATCAGGATGTTTGGCCAAGTTGTTGCTTCGAGCTAGCCAGCTGTCTACGCGGGTCATGAGTGTTGTGAGGGCTGCCATGGATTTTGGCTTTTCCTGTCCTAGGTGCAGGGCAAGCCACTCGTCGTGGATGTTATGTTTGAAGGCTGCAAGGGCCTCTGCATCCGGACGATCAACGATTTGATTTTTCTTTGTTAGGAACCGTGTCCGTAATTGTCGGCGATTCTTACGCTGCTGCTGGATTATGTGGCTAAGGTCATCGGCGTCTGGTGGTCGCATATGTACCTGGAAGTTATCAAGGAATGCGGCTTCGTGTCCTCCCAACAACCAATTGATTCTGCGGCAAGCTGTTGAGCCAATGCCGAGCTGGTCCTTTAAGCTTGAGTGGGAGGTATTTGATGGCATGTAGATCATCACCGCGGGGCATGTGGATATGGAGGAGATAGTCCTCGATCCGGACCGCAGGATCTGTGGTACCATCGTATGATTCGATGTTTACGGGTTTGAAGCCCTCGAGGATTTGATGATCCATTACTTCATCTGTGAAGCATAGTGGGTGTCTGGCGCCTCAGTATTGGGCTATATCACGGCGTAGCTCATATGAGCTTTGTCTCTCGTGTTCGCCCGGCGGGTTTCTTTGTATCCGTGCGACGGTAATCATCCGCGTCGTTAGGCGCCACGCGATCCGTGGATCGATCTTGTATGTTTGCCTTATCCTCAATATATCTACGCAAAGTCCGTAGCGTTTTCCGTGCCTTGGTACTTTTGGCGGCGTCGGGGTGTGGCTTGGCGGAGGGCGAGAGGCTTCTCTGTCATGCCACGGGTGGCCGATCTGCCATGTCGTCTTGTTGGTGACTTGGGTGCTTCCTCCTCGATCAAAACAACGGCCTTCGTTTGGGGTAGCTTTTGGAGGGTGTTGAGTTCATACTCTTGGTTGCAAGGACTTGATCCATCATCCACTAGCGAGTCTGGTCAGCTCTGAGTCTTTGCTGCTTTTTCTTGAGGCTGCTTCTTTGTGGCTATAAGCCTGCGTTTGAAACAGCTCTGTTCAGCGGGATCCTCGAGCCACGACAAATTCGTCATCGTCGAGGCTTGCCTCATCTTGGAGGGAGGCGTAATTATCGTCCTCGACCTCTCTTTACTGCAGCCTTGTCGTGCGGACTTGCTTCTCCTCCTCCTCGCTGAGTCCCTTTGGAGGGTTGTCTTGATCTTGTCCGGGTGTTATTATCTCCGTCGGAATCACCGTTTTCTTTGTGGCGGGATTTAGAGCGGCGTCGGCCCGGCGCTTGATTGCTTTTGGAGGGTCATCCTCCGTTGTTCCATCGCCGTTCCCATCTTTTGGGATATCCACCATGTATATGTCGTATGAAGAGGTGGCCTTCCATTGCCACATAGGTATTTGGGTCTTGGTCGTCTTGACATCGTCGTCCATACCGTCGATGTCTTGGTCAAGTCGAGCATGTCGGTTAAATCATCGGCAGTGGCTACAAGGTGGGTGGTGGGTGGGCGTTGAATTTCTTCGTCGTCCGCATCCCAACCTTCTGTCCGTAGTCCGGCCAGGGCTCTCCGGATAAAGAGAGACTTTAGTGAATTCAGGATGTCGCCAAAGGCGAGTCTTTGAAAGATGTCATGGCGATGAACTCCATGACCGGCGCCCAATCGGATTCGATTGGCGGGCGCGAGGTTCGGATTCGGAGAGGAGTCCGGCACCACGGAGTTGAGGTCTTCGCAAAGGACGGGGATGGAGTTCGCTCAATCGCCATAGAGATGGTAGCCCCGGCGGTGTCCAACCACTCGTCCTCGATCGGAGAATCCGCTCAGTTAAGGGGCGGGCGGAAGCTGGTGCGGCCTCCGAGGCCTTTGTTCGGCTGCGAGCAAGATCATGCCCATCGAGGCGGTCTTGGCACGCTTAGCTGCGGCTCGAATCCGTCGAAGATCAAGTCTCCGCGGATATCGGTCGTATAGTTCAAACTTCCAAATCGACTGATGGCGGGCGTAGCTTCGATCTGCTCCGGATGGCCAAGCTTAATTGGCCCGCGATGCAAAGCCGCCGAATACAAAGATCTGTCCGGGAGAAAAGTCTCACCTGGACGCGTCGTTATTGATGATCGAAGGAGCCATCGGGCCTATCGGTGGCGACATAGAGGAACTCTCAATGAAAGCACCAATGTCGGTGTCAAAACCGCGGATCTCGGGTAGGGGTCCCGAATCGTGCGTCTAGGCGGATGGTAACAGGAGACAAGGGACACGATGTTTTTACCTGTTTACGGCCCTCTCGATGGAGGTAATACCCTACTCCCGCTTGGTTAATATTGATGATATGGGTAGTACAAGAGTAGATCTACCACGAGATCAAGGAGGCTAAACCCTAGAAGCTAGCCTATGGTATGATTGTTCTTAGTCCCACGGACTAAAACCCTCCGGTTTATATAGACCTTTGGATAGGTTAGGGTTACAGAGTCGGTTACAATGGTAGGAGATCTACATATCCGTATCGCCAAGCTTGCCTTCCACGCCAAGGAAAGTCCCATCCGGACACGGGACGAAGTCTTCAATCTTGTATCTTCATAGTCTTGGAGTCCGGCCGTGACGATAGTCCGGCTATCCGGACACCCCCTAGTCCGGGACTCCCTCAACGGGACTTGCAAACTTCAACACAAGCATTTCTCAAATTCACAATTACTCAACTAGCACGACTTTGATATTATCACCTCCATATCTCAAATCAATTATCAAGCATCAAACTTTTCTTAGTATTCAACGCACTCAAAAGAAAGCTTTACAAATCTTGAATACCAAGCATATTATTATTTTAAGCAAATTAACATGCTATTAGAGACTCTCAAAATAATCTAAGTGAAGCATGAGAGATCAATAGTTTATTTAAAACAAATCCACCACCGTGCTCTAAAAGATATAAGTGATGTACTAGAGCAAACTATAAAGCTCAAAAGATATAAGTGAAGCACATAGAGTATTCTAACAAATTCCAATTCATGTATGGCTCTCTCAAAAGGTGTGTACAACAAGGATGATTGTGGTAAACTAACAAGCAAAGACGCAAATAATACAAGACGCTCCAAGCAAAACACATATCATGTGGTGAATAAAAATATAGCTCCAAGTAAAGTTACCGATGGAAGTGGACGAAAGAGTGGATGCCTTCCGGGGCATCCCCAAGCTTTGACTTTTTGGTGTCCTTGGATTTTCTTGGGGGTGCCATGGGCATCCCCAAGCTTAGGCTCTTGCCACTCCTTGTTCCATAATCCATCAAAAAAAATCACCCAAAACTTGAAAACTTCACAACACAAAACTCAACAGAAATCTCGTGAGCTCCGTTAACAAAAGAAAACAAAAGACCACTTCAAGATACTGTAATGAACTCATTCTTTATTTATATTGGTGTTAAACCTACTGTATTCCAACTTCTCTATGGATTATAAACTATACTAGCCATAGATTCATCCAAATAAGCAAACAACACACGAAAAACAGAATCTGTCAAAAACAGAACAGTCTGTAGTAATATGTAACTAACGCAAACTTCTGGAACTCCAAAAATTCAGACAAAATAGGAAGACCTAGGCAATTTGTTTATTGATCAGCAGCAATTGGAATCACTATTTTATCACGTTCTGATGATTTTTAACAATTATTTCGTGAACCGAAAGTTTCTGGAAATTACAGCAAGATCGAATAACTATTATCCAAGAAGATCCTATAGGTTTAACTTGGCAAAAACACTAACTAAAGCATAAAAACACATCTAAACAGAAGGTAGATGGATTATTTATTCCTAAACAGAAACAAAAACAAAAAACTAAAAATAAAATTGGGTTGCCTCCCAACAAGCGCTATCGTTTAACGCCCCTAGCTAGGCACAAAAGCGAGAATAGATCTAGGTGTCGCCATCTTGGTTCTTAATTTTTTCAGCGGCATTATGCTCGAATCCGGGAGGTTCTTTACGCTTCCCTTCATATTCAGAAATCTTAAGATCTAAATAGTCCAACCTCTTATTGCAAAGAGTAATCAACATATTCATACGGTGGAGATTCCCGCTAACACTCTTAAGAGGTTCAAGAGATTTTTGTAAAAATTTAGTTACTTCGCAAATTTTCTCAAAAACTTGCGTTTCCTCTTGGGTATGATGAGGACCCTTTTGTTGAGGTAGAGTTCCTACTATACCTTCTATAATTTCATGCGCGATACTGGGATCAATTTCAATAAAGTTGCCTTTAGCAACGCAATCCAAAAGTTGTCTATGAGACATATTAAGTCCAACATAAAAGTTGCGAAGCAAAATTCTGAAATTCACTTCTAGGGTGCAATTACGATAAGATTCCATCATTCTAAACCAAGCATCCTTTAAGTTCTCTCCTTGTTTTTGTTTGAAGTGAAGAACCTCAAACTCGGGGGACAAAGGAGCAGAAAGAGGACTAGCCATAACGACAAGCAAGCGAGAAAAAGGCAAATGGAAAGAGAGGAGGAGATTGGGAAAGAGAGGGCAAATAAAACGGCAAGGGTGAAGTGGGGGAGAGGAAAATGAGAGGCAAATGGCAAATAATGTAATGCGAGAGATAAGGGATTGTGATGGGTACTTGGTATGTTGACTTTTATGTAGACTCCCGACAGCGGCGCCGTAAATCCTTCTTGCTACGTATTGAGCTTGCGTTGGTTTTCCCGAGAGGAGAGGATGATGCAGCGAGTAGCGTAACTATTTCCCTCAGTTTTTGAGAACCACGGTATCAATCCAAGAGGGAGGCCACGCAAGTCCCTCGTACCTACACAAAGCAAATAACTCCTCGCAACCAAAGCGAATAGGGTTGTCAATCCCTTCACGGTCACTTACGAGTGAGATCGATAGAGATGATAGATAATATTTTTGGTATTTTTGGTATAAAGATGCAAAGTAAAATAAAAGGCAAAGTAAAGAGCAAGACAATAATAAAGCGCAGGAAGATTAATATGATGAAAATAGACCCGGGGCCATAGATTTCACTAGTGGCTTCTCTCAAGAGCATAGGTATTTTACGGTGGATGAGCAATTCTTGTTGAGCAATTGGATGAATTGAGCATAGTTATGAGAATATCTAGGTATGATCATGTATATAGGCATCACGTCCGAGACAAGTAGACCGACTCACCTGCATCTACTACTATTACTCCACTCATCAACCGCTATCCAAATGCATCTAGAGTATTAAGTTAATGAAAGCGAGTAACGCATTAAGCAAGATGACATGATGTAGAGGAATAAATTCATGCAATATGATAAATACCCCATCTTGTTATCCTCGATGGCAACAATACAATCGTGCCTTGCAACCCTTTACATCACTTTCGGTAAGGACACCGCAAGATTGAACCCAAAGCTAAGCACTTCTCCCATTGCAAGAACTACCAATCTAGTTGGCCAAACCAAACGGATAATTCGAAGAGACTTGCAAAGATAACTCAATCATACATAAAAGAATTCAGTGGAGATTCAAATATTGTTCATCGATAATCTTGATCATAAACCCACAATTCATCGGTCTCAACAAACACACCGCAAAAAGAAGATTACATCGAATAGATCTCCACGAGAGAGGGTGAGAACATTGTATTGAGATCCAAAAAGAGAGAAGAAGCCATCTAGCTACTAACTATGGACCCGGAGGTTTGAAGTAAACTACTCACACTTCATCAGAGAGGCTATGATGATGATGTAGAAGCCCTCCGTGGTGGAATCCCCTTCCGGCGGAGCTCCGGAAGAGGCCCCAAGATGGGATCTCGTGGATACAGAAAGTTGCGGCGGTGGAATTAGGTTTTTGGCTCCATATCTAATTTGTTGGGGGTACGTAGGTATATATAGGAGGAAGGAGTACGTCGGTGGAGCTTCGGGGGGCCCACGAGGCAGGGGGCGCGCCCTAGGGGGGGAGCCCTCCACCCTAGTGGCCGCCTCCCTCCTTTCTTGACCGAGGGTCCAAGTCTCCTGGATCTTGTCCGATGAGAAAATCATGTTCCCGAAGATTTCATTCCGTTTGATATTCCGTTTCTTCGAAATACTGAAATAGGCAAAAAACAGCAATTCTAGGCTGGGCCACCGGTTAATAGGTTAGTCCAAAAAGTAATATAAAAGTGGAAAATAAAGCCCAATATAGTCCAAAACAATAGATAATATAGCATGGAGCAATCAAAAATTATAGATACGTTGGAGACGTATCACATAGCATAGCATACTTTATAGAACCTATGACTGAGGCATAGGGAATGACTTTTCATTCTCTTTCTATTTTTTTTGCCATAGTCGGGTTTTGAGTCTTACTCAACTTCACACCTTGCAACACAGGCAAGAACTCCTTCTTTGACTGTTCCATTTTGAATTACTTCAAGATCTTATCAAGTATGTACTCATTGAAAAATCTTATCAAGCGTCTTGATATATCTCTGTAGATCTTTATGCTCAATGTGTAAGCAGCTTCACCGAGGTCTTTCTTTGAAAAACTCCTTTCAAATACTCCTTTATGCTTTCCAGAAGATTCTACATTAATTCTGATCAACAATATGTCATTCACATATACTTTATCAGAAATGTTGTAGCGCTCCCACTCACTTTCCTGTAAATACAGGCTTCACCGCAAGTCTGTATAAAACTATATGCTTTGATCAACTCATCAAAGCGTATATTCCAACTTTGAGATGCTTGCACCAGTCCATAAATGGATCGCTGGAGCTTGCACACTTTGTTAGCACCTTTTGGATCGACAAAACCTTCTAGTTGCATCATATACAACTCTTCTTCCAGAAATCCATTCAGGAATGCAGTTTTGACATCCATTTGCCAAATTTCATAATCATAAAATGCGGCAATTGCTAACATGATTTGGACAGACTTAAGCATCGCTACGGGTGACAAAGTCTTATCGTAGTCAACCCCTTGAACTTGTCGAAAACCTTTCGCAACAAGTCGAGCTTTGTAGACAGTAACATTACCATCAGCGTCAGTCTTCTTCTTGAAGATCCATTTATTCTCGATGGCTTGCCGATCATCGGGCAAGTCAACCAAAGTTCATACTTTGTTCTCATACATGGATCCCATCTCAGATTTCATGGCCTCAAGCCATTTTGCGGAATCTGGGCTCATCATCGCTTCCTCATAGTTCGTAGGTTCGCCATGGTCAAGTAACATGACCTCCAGAATAGGGTTGTCGTACCACTCTGGTGTGGATCTTACTCTGGTTGACCTACGAGGTTTGGTAGTAACTTGATCTGAAGTTTCATGATCAATATCATTAGCTTCCTCACTAATTGGTGTAGGCGTCACAGGGACCAGTTTCTGTGATGAACTACTTTCCAATAAGGGAGCAGGTACAGTTACCTCATCAAGTTCTACTTTCCTCCCACTCACTTATTTTGAGAGAAACTCCTTCTCTAGAAAGGATCCAAATTTAGCAAGAAATGTCTTGCCTTCGGATCTGTGATAGAAGGTGTACCCAATAGTCTCTTTTGGGTATCCTATGAAGACACATTTCTCCGATTTGGGTTCGAGCTTATTAGGTTGAAACTTTTTCACATAAGCATCGCAACTCCAAACTTTAAGAAACGACAGCTTAGTTTCTTGCCAAACCACAGTTCATAAGGCGTCGTCTCAACGGATTTTGATGGTGCCCTATTTAAAGTGAATGCAACTGTCTTTAATGCATAACCACAAAATGATAGTGGTAAATCGGTAAGATACATCATAGATCGCACCATATCCAATAAAGTGCGGTTACGACGTTCGGACACACCATTACGCTGTGGTGTTCCATGTGGCGTGAGCTGTGAAACTATTCCACATTGTTCTAACTGAAGGCCAAACTTTGTAACTCAAATATTTTTCCTCTGCGATCATATCGTAGAAACTATTATTTTCTTGTTACGATGATTCTCCACTTCACTCTGAAATTCTTTGAACTTTTCAAATGTTTCAGACTTGTGCTTCATTAAGTAGATATACTCATATATGCTCAAATCATCTATGAAGGTTAGAAAATAACGATACCCGCCACGAGCATCAACACTCATTGGACCGCATACATCGGTATGTATTATTTCCAACAAGTCAGTAGCTCGTTCAATTGTTCCGGAGAACGGAGTTTTAGTCATCTTGCCCAAAAGGCACGGTTCGCAAGCATCAAACGATTCATAACCAAATGATTTCAAAAATCCATCTTTATGGATTTTCTTCATGCGCTTTACACCGATATGACCCAAACGGCAGTGCCACAAATAAGTTGCACTATCATTACCAACTTTGCATCTTTTGGCATCAATATTATGAATATGTGCATCACTACGATCGAGATCCAACAAACTATTTTCATTGAGTGTATGACCATCGAAGGCTTTATTCATGTAAACAGAACAACAATTATTCTCTGACTTTAAATGAATAACCGTATTGCAATAAACATGATCAAATCATATTCATGCTCAGCATAAGCGCCAAATAACATTTATTTAGGTTTAACACTAATCCCGAAAGTATAGGGAGTGTGCGATGATGATCATATCAATCTTGGAACCACTTCCAACATACATCGTCACTTCACCCTCAACTAGTCTCTGTTTATTCTGTAACTCCTGTTTGAGTTACTATTTTTAACAACCGAACAAGTATCAAATACCCAAGGGCTACTATAAACACTAGTAAGGTACACATCAATAACCTGTATATCAAATATACCCTTGTTCACTTTGCCATCCTTCTTATCCACCAAATATTCGGGCATTTCCGCTTCGGTGACCATTTCCTTTGTAGTGGAAGCACTCGGTTTCGAGCTTTGGTCCAGCTTTGGGCTTCTTCGCGGGAGTGACAACTTGCTTGTCATTCTACTTGAAGTTCCTTTCTTTCCCTTTGCCCTTTTCTTGAAACTAGTGGTCTTGTCAATCATCAACACTTGATGCTCTTTCTTGATTTCTACCTTCGTCGATTTCAACATCACGAAGAGCTCGGGAATCGTTTTCGTCATCCCTTGCATACTATAGTTCATCACGAAGTTCTAATGACTTGGTGATGGTGACTAGAGAACTCTGTCAATCACTATCTTTTCTGGAAGATTAACTCCCACTTGGTTCAAGTGATTGTAGTACCCAGACAATCTGAGCACATGCTCACTAGTTGAGCAATTCTCCTCCATCTTTTAGCTATAGAACTAGTTGGAGACTTCATATCTCTCAACTCGGGTATTTGCTTGAAATATTAACTTCAACTCCTGGAACATCTCATATGGTCCATGACATTCAAAACGTCTTTGAAGTCCCGATTCTAAGCCTTTAAGCATGGTGCACTAAACTATCAAGTAGTCATCATATTGAGCTAGCCAAACGTTCATAACGTGCGCATCGCTCCCTGCAATAGGTCATCACCTAGCGGTGCATCAAGGACATAATTCTTCTGTGCAACAATGAGGATAAACCTCAGATCATGGACCCAGTCCACATCATTGCTACTATCATTTTTCAACTTAGTTTTCTCTAGGAACACATATAAAACAAAGGGAAGCAACAACGCGAGCTATTGATCTACAACATTATTTGCAAAATACTATCAGGACTAAGTTCATGATAAATTAAAGTTCAATTAGTCATATTACTTAAGAACTCCCACTTAGATAGACATCCCTCTAATCATCTAAGTGATCACGTGATCCAAATCAACTAAACCATGTTCGATCATCACGTGACATGGAGTAGTTTTCAATGGTGAACATCACTATGTTGATCATATCTTCTATATGATTCACGCTCGACCTTTCGGTCTCCAGTGTTCCGAGGCCATATCTGCATATGCTAGGCTCGTCAAGTTTAACCTGAGTATTCTGCGTGTGCAAAACTGGCTTGCACCCGTTGTAGATGAACGTAGAGCTTATCACACCCGATCATCACGTGGTGTCTCGGCTGTGAACTTTGGCAACGGTGCATACTCAGGGAGAACATTTTTACCTTGAAATTTAGTGAGAGATCATCTTATAATGCTACCGTCAATCAAAGCAGAATAAGATGCATAAAGGATAAACATCACATACAATCAATATAGGTGATATGATATGGCCATCATCATCTTGTGCTTGTGATCTCCATCTCCGAAGCACCGTCATGATCATCATCGTCACCGGTGCGACACCTTGATCTCCATCGTAGCATCATTGTCGTCTCACCAACTATTGCTTCTACGACTATCGCTATCGCTTAGTGATAAAGTAAAGCAATTACAGGGCGATTGCATTGCATACAATAAAACAACCATATGGCTCCTGCCAGTTGTCGATAACTCGGTTACAAAACATGATCATCTCATACAATAAAATATAGCATCACGTCTTGACCATATCACATCACAACATGCCCCGCAAAAACAAGTTATCGTCCTCTACTTTGTTGTTGCAAGTTTTACGTGGCTGCTACAGTGAGCAAGAACCGTTCTTACCTCGCATCAAAACCACAACGATAGTTCGTCAAGTTAGTGTTGTTTTAACCTTCTCAAGGACCGGGCGTAGTCACACTCGGTTCAACTAAAGTTGGAGAAACCGACACCGCCAGCCACACGTGTGCAAAGCACGCGTCGGTAGAACCAGTCTCGCGTAAGCGTCTGCGTAATGTCGGTCCGGGCGCTTCATCCAACAATACCGCCAACCAAAGTATGATATCTTTGGTGAGCGGATGACTTGTATCGCCCACAACTCACTTGTGTTCTACTCGTGCATATAACATCTACGCATAAACCTGGCTCGGATGCCACTTGTTGGGGAATGTAGTAATTTCAAAAAATTCCTCGCACACGCAAGATCATGGTGATGCATAGCAACGAGAGGGAGAGTGTTGTTCACGTGCCTCGTGGACCGAAAGCGAAGCGTTAACACAACGCGGTTGATGTAGTCGTCGTCTTCACGATCCGACCGATCCAAGTACCGAGCGTCGGCACCTCCGAGTTCGAACACGTTCAGCTCGATGGCGTCCCACGAACTCCGATCCAGCAGAGCTTTGCGGAGAGTTCCGTCGGCCGACAGCGTGATGATGGTGTTGATGATGCTACCGGCGCACGGCTTCGCCTAAGCACCGCTTCGATATTACCAAGGTGGAATATGGTGGAGGGGCACCGCACACAGCTAAGAGATCAATGATCAATCGTTGTGTCTATGGGGTGCCCCCTGGCCACGTATATAAAGGATGGAGGGAGGAGGAGGCCGGCCCTCATAGGGCGCGCCCAAGTGTGGAGTCCTACTAGGACTCCCTAGTCCTAGTAGGATTCCACCTCCCATATGGAATAGGAAAAAGGGAAGGGAGAAGGAGAAGGAAGGAAGGCCCCCCCCCCTCCCTAGTCCAATTCGGACCAGTCCATGGGGAGGGGTGCGGCCACCCTTTGAGGCCTACAAATTCTCGTAACTCTCCGGTACTCCGAAAAATACCCGAATCACTCGGAACCTTTCCGATGTCCGAATATAGTCGTACAATATATCAATCTTTATGTCTCGACCATTTCGAGACTCCTCATCATGTCCCCGATCTCATTCGGGACTCCGAAGACCTTCGGTACATCAAAACACATAAACTCATAATACCGATCGTCACCGAACGTTAAGCGTGCGGACCCTACGGGTTCGAGAACTATGTAGACATGACCGAGACTCGTCTCCGGTCAATAACCAATAGTGGAACCTGGATGCTCATATTGGCTCCCACATATTCTACGAAGATCTTTATCGATTGACGCATAACAACATCGTTGTTCCCTTTGTCATCGGTATGTTACTTGCCCGAGATTCGATCGTCGGTATCTCAATACCTAGTTCAATCTCGTTACCGACAAGTCTCTTTACTCGTTATGTAATGCATCATCCCGCAACTAACTCATTAATCACATTGCTTGCAAGGCTTATAGTGATGTGCATTACCTAGAGGGCCCAGAGATACCTCTCTGACAATCGGAGTGACAAATCCTAATCTCGATCTATGCCAACCCAACAAACACCTTCAGAGACACCTGTAGAGCATCTTTATAATCACCTAGTTACGTTGTGATGTTTGGTCGCACACAAGGTGTTCCTTCGATATTCAGGAGTTGCATAATCTCATAGTCATAGGAACATGTATAAGTCATGAAGAAAGCAATAGCAACATACTAAACGATCAAGTGCTAAGCTAACGGAATGGGTCAAGTCAATCACATCATTCTCCTAATGATGTGACCCCGTTAATCAAATGACAACTCATGTCTATGGGTAGGAAACTTAACCATCTTTGATTCAACGAGCTAGTCAAGTAGAGGCATACTAGTGACACTTTGTTTTGTCTATGTATTCACACATGTACTAAGTTTCCGGTTAATACAATTCTAGCATGAATAATAAACATTTATCATGAAATAAGGAAAATAAATAATAACTTTATTATTGCCTCTAGGGCATATTTCCTTCACTACATGTATCTCCAAAGGTGTTTGTTGGGTTGGCATAGATCAAGATTAGGATTTGTCACTCCGAGTATCGGAGAGGTATCTCTGGGCCCTCTGGGTAATACACATCATAAGAAGCCTTGCAAGCAAAGTGACTAATGAGTTAGTTGTGGGATGATGTATTATGAAACGAGTAAAGAGACTTACCAGTAACGAGATTGAACTAGGTATGAAGATATCAACGATCGAGTCTCGGGCAAGTAACATACCGATGACAAAGGGAATAACGTATGTTGTCATTACAGTTCGACCGATAAAAATCTTTGTAGAATATGTAGGAGCCAATATGAGCATCCAGGTTCTGCTATTGGTTATTGACCGGAGAGGTGTCTCGGTCATGTCTACATAGTTCTTGAACCCATAGGGTCCGCACGCTTAACGTTCGATAAAGATTTTGTATTATATGAATTATGTGATTTGGTGACTGAATATTGTTCGAAGTCCCGGATGATATCACAGACATGACGAGGAGTCTCGAAATGGTTGAGAGGTAAAGACTGATATATAGGATGATAGTATTCGGACACCGGAAGTGTTCCGAAGGGTACCGAGTACATATCGGGTCATCGGAAGGGGTTCCGAGTACCCCCGGCAAAGATATGGGCCTAATGGGCCAAGAGGGGAAATGCAGCAGCCAGCAGGGGCTGCTGCGCCCCCCATATGGGCCGAACCAGAGGAGAAGGAAAGAGGGAAGATGTAAGGAAGGGAGGATTGGCCTCCCCTTCCTTCCCTCCTCCCTCCTCCTTCCTCCCCCTCCGGAACTTATGGAAGGGGGGAGGCCGAATTGGGAAGGTGCCCAAGTAGGACTCCTCCTACTTGGGGCGCCCCCTTGCTGCTCCGCTCCCTCTCCAACCTATATATACATAGGGAGGGGGCGCCTAGAACACACACCAACAATTGTTAGTCGTGTGCGGCGCCCCCCTCCACAGTTTACGCCTCCGGTCATATTCTCGTAGTGCTTAGGCGAAGCCCTGCGCATATCACTTCACCATCACCGTCACCACGCCATCGTGCTGACGGAACTCATCTACTTCCTCGACACTCTGCTGGAGAGTTCGAGGGACGTCATCGAGCTGAACGTGTGCAGAACTCGAAGGTGCCGTACGTTCGGTGCTTGATCAGTCGGAACGAGAATAAATTCGACTACATCAACCGCGTTGGCAAATGCTTGTGCTTTCAGTCTACGAGGGTACGTAGACACACGCTCCCCCTCTCGTTGCTATGCATCTCCTAGATAGATCTTGCGTGAGCGTAGGAATTTTTTTGAAATCGCATGCTCCGTTCCCCAACAGTTAGCGGGTACACCCTTGTGAAGGGAACCCAGCGGATGCACATGGGGCCTTGTGGTGTGCCCAATCGTCGCCACGTGTCACAAGTCGGGGGCATCCGATGGATCATTTTTCTGCACGCATTTTATTTTGGGGGTTTGGATTTTGCTTGGTCTTTTTGTAAGATTTCATAAAAAAATTACCCTTTTCTCTGCGGGTGAAGTACACGGTGTAATAAAGTACAATTGTCCTTCACAGGAAAGCGCAACTATTGCTTCGGCGTTAGTCACATGTGTGCTTCCCACGAGTGTGCTTCTCGAAAAGTAAAAAGCAAATTTATGCTTTCGCATGAAGCATATTTATACTTCTCGGAAATGAATAGCACATGCGTGCTTCATGGTGAAGCACAACTCCGCTAAAAGCACATCTATGCTTTCAAAACAGTGAAAAAGTACATGTATGCTTCAAAAAGGTGAAAAACATAGACGTGCTTTCATCTGTTTGGGTTTCTGTTTCTTTTTCACTTTTTTGATTCTCGTTTTTTTTTCGATTTTCCAATTATTTTCCATTTTTTCCGTTATTACTTTTTTATTTCTTCTTTCCTGGTTATTTTTGGAAAAAAGTTAGTCCAACGCTATGTTAAACATGTGATCGAGTTTTGAAGGCTCGAGGCAAGAAATCAAGAATGAATAGTTTGTGATATGGATGCACGGTCCAGGAGAAAAACATTTGGAAAAAACGAATGAATGAAAAAGTATAAAACTCTCATGTTGTGACAAATGACATACATGCAGTGGGACAATTTATCATAACGAGTGGAGATGGAAATGCCCTTTATAAGAGATACCCTCTAATTAGTGATTTCAATAAATAAATAAATACACGAGACAAAAAGTTGTAAGGTGGGCTCTTGTGACTACCATGATACACACAACATGGGCATGGGTGATGCACTAGGGCTCACAGAGATGATTGGCAGCACAGAAGGATTTTAGACCCTGATGATTGTGCAACATGGTAAACCCATTGGGCTTCGCCCCTTCACACAAGTCAACATGGTTGCATGAACCCGAGGAAAATGAGGCAACTATTTAGCGGGTACCCTTTCAGGGCAATCCAAGGAGTGCTTTTGGAGCGCTCCAGCTCGTGACATGGTGCACCCCACCCAGCCATGTGTCGTAAGTTGGCGTACCCTAATGAATACATTTTTCTCGCGCGTGTTTCTTTCTAGGATTTTTGTATTTTGCTTGGTATTTTCTAGGTTTTCGTGTTATTTTCCTTCGCGTGAAAAAGCACAATTGTGCTTAACAGTGAAGAACAACCGTGCCTTTTGGAAAGCATATTTGTGCTCCCCTAAAGTGCAAAGCACATGTGTGCTTCATAGAAAAGCATAAAAACGCTTCGGCATGAAGCACATATGTGCTTTTCGAAATGTGAAAAACACAGATGTGCTTATCGAAAAGTGAAAAGTAGAGCTGTGCATTTCGGGAAAACACATATGTGCTTCTTGAAAAGCGTAGGTGTGTTTCACGATGAAGCACAACGATGCTTCTGCGTGAATCATAATGTGCTTCCCGAAAGCGAAAGCCCCCCCAAAATTGAAAAGCACAACAGTGCTTTTCCGGCTTTTGTTCTTCTATTCGGTTTTCATATCTTTTTTGTTTTTTCTCGATTTCCATTTTCTGTTCATGCTCATTATTTGTTTTGCTTTTTTTATTTCCATTTACTTTTTTAAATGTTAGTTTTTTTTGTTTTTTTAAGTTCATTCAAATCTATTAACATGAGATCTAGTTTCAAAGATCTTGACCTGAGAACCCAACGATGAAAACGGTTCGCAATTTGTACGCACGGTTTAAGAGATGAAAGGTTTTAAAAAATAAATATATGAAAAAAGCCGCAGAACTCCGAGGTCGTGACAAGTGTCACACATGCAGTACACCACTTGTCACTAGTAGAGAAGGTGAGGGCGGGGTGGCGTTTGGACAGATGGCATCGCTCCTTTTTCGAGCCAGTCTTCCAGTCTTTGATTCTCCCGAAGTTCGTCCGTTGGACGAATTATACGGAGCTCAAGTGTAGATTCCTGCCAGCTCCTTGGGGCGGTGAGGTTAGAGTTTCTCGCCGTGCGTACGCAACGGCGATATTTGGTGTGCGGTTCTTCAGATTTTTCAAGTATTCAAAGGCGACGACGCGGCTCTAGGGCGCTGGTCCTTAGGGACACGTGCACGAAGACTTTCCGGCTGTCATCGACAAGGTCAGGCCGGCAATGGTTGTTCGGTGGTCCATGGACCTCGATGTAATTTTATTATTTTTAAGGTGTTTTGTACTCCCGGTGAATCTTTATAATAGATATGATCCTTTTCAAAAAAAAAAGGATATCGCTTAACTAGTGATTTAAGAGGAAAATTGGGTAGTATCCAAGAATCCAAGAATCCAAGAATTGAGGAATTTAAATCAACCCTAACCTTAGTTTTTTTCAGGAAACCCTAACCACTTCGAGATCTTTTTTTTTTGTTTTTTGTGAGGGGATAACCTCTTCGAGATTTTTTTTGAGGGGTTAACCCCACCCCGCTTTTCGCTGGCCCGGGAAACAAACCGCGTCGGCCTGGGGATCTAGCCCAAAGCCGGCCGACCGCGGCCCAACTGAAGAAGGCCTAACTGGGTCTTGCCTCGGGAGGAAAGTCACAGTGCTGTTGCGAAGCGTAGACACCGGCGTTTCCATCCTCCCGATCGCCGCCGATGGAAACTGCCGCCGCTGGTGCGCGCCGCCCGCCGGCCCTCCGCCTCCTCTGCCCTAAGAAGTCCGTCCTCTCCTCCCCCTTCCCATCCCTCCTCTGGCTCATCGGCTCCCCTCGCTTCCTCCAGCCCGTCACAGTCGCTGCCGCCCTCCGCTGCCTCCGCTTCCTGTCTGACGACGGCCCGTTCTCCCCCGATCTTCCCCACGAAGCAGGCAAGTCTCTCACACCCACCCCCCTAACTTCGAGTCCTCGATCCTCCGCAGCTAGCCCCACTCATGGTCTTTCTCACTTGACAATCTCTGGTGTTGCCGCAGACGAAATCCGTGGATTGCTCGTGAGGGGGTTCGACATCGTTGGGGGCCTGTTCGTCGGGAGCGCGAATTTCGAGTCCGATGCCGGTAGAGCGCTAGAACTGGCTGGGGAGCTGAGGGAGCGGCTGTTCGGCGAAAGGGCGAGCCATGGCATGGTTGGAGGCTGCGTGGATGCGTCCACTGGGGACATTCGGTTTCTTGTTTCGGAGAGTGAAGGGTCAGAAGTGGTGGAAGGGCAGGAGGTTCTGTGGGGGGGTGAGCCGGGGAGGTCGCTGCTGGAGAAGGGCTGCCTTCTGCGCTGCGAGCTGCAGCTGCAGCTGCCACTCTATCTTCCTTCGGATGAGACGATGTCTGGTAAGTGCCCCCCCTCTTCTTCAGCTGTAAATGTCAAGTTGCCGTCCTTCTGAATTTCCATTGTCCAAGTCTCTAGCTTAATTTTGCATGTGTCGAGTGTGAAGCCATATATCTGAAGTATGCAATGCTTTCGTGCTGTAAAATTGTCGTCGTTTTGGTGTTCATTAGTGCTTACTGTCTTTGGTTTCACATGGTTGAGTGTTGAAAAGTGAACTTTGCCGTACTTAAATATCATGCTAGTATTATCTCCAGTTCCATGATTTTCTTGGATACTGGTAAAATGCCAGAATTGTTGCATTTTTATTTTATACTTTGGAACTACGAAATAAACAACTAAGGGTTGATATGTAAGATGCAATTCCTTTGTTCTCAGTTCTCATATGGACGATTTTGAGTATATGTACCCTTTTAATTTGGTCACCCAGCAACTCATTCGTTTTTACTTCTTGGGTTGCATTTGTTAGGATAATGCTCTGACTTTTATACTTGAATAGCTGCATAATAATAGTTATTTTCCATGCAATTCTTTACCCCAATTTGTAAACAAAACCATTGTTACATACCAAATTGTTTGTGATTTCTTGGGCCTGGCGAATGTGCACTTTCAGACAAAGTGTTGCAAGCATATGTAGAGAGATTTTTTAAGACATAATAATAATGTTTGCAGCACTTCTCCCAATTTTTATTGAAATGGTATTTTTTCTTATAAAGCCAAAAGGGAATTGTAGCAGGAACTATAAACCGTTCTCTACTGAACGTAAGGCATAATTCTTTACTATCTCTTACCTTTGTAGGCATTGAAGCCAGGTTTTCTTCACTCATTGAATCTACAGCTGCTAACCTCAGAGGTCCTCATGTTTCTTACCTAGTTGAAGGCCTGACTGCAACATTTGATAAATCACACCATTCAGTTATCTTACATGGCAATAATTTGAATTCTGTTTCCCAATTACCCATCAACCCAAACACAAACAAGTGCAGTGCCAAAATTGTATCTTGTTCAGAATTCTTACCGACAAAGAGGCATGACCTCTCCTCAATAAGGGAGGTAAGCTGTACTAAACTGAACTTGCTCTACTTGTTTTGTAGTTCTTAATGACCAATGTCAATTGTGAGACGTTGTCATCTTCGGTCACTTACCTCTCTTGCTTCTGTTATTCAGTCATGAAATTCAGTATACCTATCTTTGATATTTTGGGAGCCACATATTTCATGAAAATCTGTTTTCAGTTTTATGTATGACTTGTTTGGAAATATAAACTGTATGAAGTTTGAAGGAATATATGGGAAGTCGTAAGGCATCTGCCGAATGGAGATTTAATTCCTATTTTATAGTGTGATGATATTGATTTGTATTCCTATATCATGTGACAATCTTTAATCGCAAATCTCTGAATGCCTTATTTGCTAGAATGCAGATGCAATTCAGATAACTGTCCTATCCAATCAATCATTCAACATCTCAAAGGCTGCCTCCCCTGTTCCTATGTTAAAGTACTTTCCAGGTAACTGTTTTCTTATAAAAATATTCTGCTTCTTGAAAAATAAAACTTCCGCCCTTTTGCTCCCTTTTTTTATAGTGAACTGCGCAATGGCCGCAGGACAGCAATGCCTTTCGTAGCAACGTACAGGCATTGTGCTGAATATATTTAGAATGACAAAGTAGTATATATTCGCACCGTAGCATATGAAACGTGGGTTTAAGTACACCTTACACCTGGTAGTAGAAAGTATTTTCTCTAAATATACTATGTAACATATGAGACGTCGGTCTAACTACACCTTACATTTTCAACATGGTCATGGATCTATTATACAACCACCCCTTTAGTTATAGAATACCTATTCTACAACCACCACCCCGTGAAAATAGCCTGATCCCCGAACCTCCATTGCCCACCTCACCATCCTCCCGCGCCACCCCTTTGCTTCCTCCCTTGTGCCGCCGATCTACTACCGTGCCACTCTTCTCAATCCTCTCGCACGCTGCTGGTACGCTTCCTCGCCGCCCTTCTCCATCCACCCACGCCCACCTTTATGCTGCCGCACCGTCCCTTCCCTTTCTCGGTGCCCGCCAGCCTTCCCCCACTGCGACCTGGCTCCTGTTGCCACACCACTTCCCCAACCACCCCCTCCCCTACTTGACATCCTGTAGTCTGGTCGCTGCCATGAGCTCCAAACTTGGCATCATCTTCCAGCATCACCATCGCCGGGTGAGAGGTCGCGCAACACCGTGAACTACCGTCCTCTGTCGCCGCCCCCTCCTCTAGCCCCGCTACCACGCCGGCTCCCGCTCCCGTCTCCTGCCGCAGTTCGCTGCATCAACGGGCAGAAGTCCATTCGGTGAGAACAACAAACAATTCACTATGTTAAGCAAAAAAAGGAGTCCACTGCAAACTGGTGTTGTTCGCGATATAAAATAGAAGTTTGCTCTTCAGACCACAGTGGTTCACTATTTGAACTGCAGCAGCCCACTGTATAAAAAGAGAAAACAGAAGTTCACTTTGTCCATGCAGAATGTTTACTTTTTGTTGGGAAGTCCACTTTTTAGTCGTCTAGTCCATTTTTCGGTCTGGGGATGGTACACACATTGCCTGGCATTTCACATATTCACTCTAGGGAGTTCACTCTGCCGTGCACAAGTATTCTGCAACAGGTTGGATGGAGTGCATTTCTTTGCCCCCTTCATTTTTGAATCACTTTTCACTTTCCTCACTGAAAGTATTTTTCATATTTTATATCAGCACCAGCACCAGCTAGCCTGAGAGTAATCGACCTGAAGCTAGATATATTATGCTATAGTTCTATGGATCTTCCTGTAGCGGTTGCTGTGTCTGAGCTAGTTATTCCGGGATTAGCTGATCAGCTAAACATTATGAAGAAGGCTATTGTCTCAGAGCTCTTAACTCAACAGCCTCAGGTATGTGATTCATAAGTCTTCTGATTGCCATGATGCCATCGCTAAATCGATTAGTATATGCACATGGAAGGGCAACTGATACCTATCAGCTACCATTGTACTACAAACTACAAATGAACAGCATGAAGCATGCTGCCTAGATATTGCCATAGAGATGTATAAGGTCACCAACTCTAACTCATAGATTATTATTTGAACGCTTTTAAAAACCTAATAATTCAGATAAAAGTAAAAAAGGGCTAGTTAGGTCCAAAATCTTAAGATATGATATGAAAAGCGGCAGCATGTTATATAGAGTTGCAAAGGTTCTTTACAACATACCGAAAGCTATATCAAAACTACAAGTGGGACTTGTTAGAAACTTAGAATCAAGAGGTAATATTAATCTTAGAAAAAGAGGTTATTAATATGAATTCTCTGGTCACATCTCCAATTCTGCAAGTTGACAGGTGCTTAAATGTTGTCTTCTTGCCCTTGTTACTGAGAAATGGAATCAAAACTTGAGCATCGATGCTTGAATAGGCCCTGGTTGGACTCTTGTGAGTTTTGGGGCATGTATGCACCTGTAAGAGCGTAGTAAGATTGAGCTCCAGATGGATGCTTGGTGGTGTGGCAAATGCTCCTTATTCTAAGGCCTTTTTATCAGCCATTGCGTCCTTGACTTCACTAGGTTCTAGATTATTATTAGTTCATTTCTGAACTGAATATTATTGTGTGCTAATATGTAGTAGGTTGGCTGATGCACCACGCACATAGCAGCAGTGAATCCTAGAAATCATCTTGTTGGCCAGAGAGCACTTTAGTTTAGGATGCTAAGGGTAGGGTTTGTTAGGATGCAGAGGTTCTATTCCAAGGGTATAGTGTATAGTCATTTTCCCCCTGTTAAAGGGCATGTTCCTTGTTGCGAATGAAGCAGTGGAACATGATTAGGCCCTGCCAGTAGGTAGATGAGGCCACGTGTCCTTTACGGCTTTACCCAACTTTCAAATGTCAATCCACATAATAATATCAGGTGCTACAAAAGTACCAAGTTTTCACAATTATGTCGTTAAGAAATGTACAGCACATGTGTACTGTTGCCATGCTTGTCAATCTAGTGAAAAGCAGCATGAAATTTGCAATTCACTACTTCTAATGCAATAAAAAAGGGACAAAAATAACAATCAACTACTCTGTTCCATAATTTTTGTCGTGGTTTTAGTTCCCTCTGTTCCATAATTCTTGTCGTGGTTTTAGTTCCCTCCGTTCCATAATTCTTGTCGTGGTTTTAGTTCCCTCCGTTCCATAATTCTTGTCGTGGTTTTAGTTCCCTCTGTTCCATAATTCTTGTCGTGGTTTTAGTTCCCTCCGTTCCATAATTCTTGTCGTGGTTTTAATTCAGATTTGAACTAAAACTACCACGACAGGAATTGTGGAACGGAGGGAGTAACATATAGCTCCGTGGATAGGGTAGTTTTCTTGTTCTGATATTTTGTTGTCATAATTTCCATACAATAACATAATTTATTTGCATCATTAGCCATGGTTTTCTTGCTATTTAATATATATCTGATTGTGTGCAAAATGTTATGGAATTTTGTCCCTAACATCGTTTCTTTAATTTGTTGAAGCTTTGTCCATACCATTTTGTTCCTCCTGGGTTGCTAATTCCTCTAACAGCTATATACGACACAAGATACGGGGAGATTGAGGAAAAGCAGAGTATGAAATTTGCTGTGATGCTTTGATGTATTTGGTAGTTATTGTTTTAACTTAGCTTGACAGTGTACTTGGGTGTATTATTACAGTTTGCATCATAAATTTGTAGGTGAACTGAGAAGAAATCTGCACTTCAGGCTTGGTCTACCCTTGGATCGTCCTTTATTACGGACTTCTAATGCACTAACTTTTGGTGCCATGGAAAGGCGAGATAGAAGCTCATCTAAAAGTGGTATCAGTTATATTTTGTATTCTTCTTAGTTGTTCTGTTCCTTATCTTCCAGTTAGAAAATATTTTCCTTACACCCACCGTGATCTATCATTGAGACCAGGTTCCTCATTGCTTCGAGATGTCCACAAAGAAATTCCATCTAGTGGTGGTTAGTAGTTGCATTGGTTCTTACTTTGAGAACATTAGCAAATTTGCTGAATTTGTAAGGGGATAATAGTTTTTATTTTCATGTTTATTGCAGTATCTGGAGGAATCATGTCACTGATTGATGGTTCATATGAGTATTACCATTACCTACATGATGGTATCGATGACAATGTAATGTTTGTTTTTGTACTTCAGTATTTCTTTCTATTAATTCTTACCTCTCTTCTTGACAGTTTGTTTCATATATATGTGTTCTATTGTCTGATGTCTACATATGTTAAATAATATCTAGGGTTTATTTGAGTATCTTGTTCAGTTCTTAGACAGCAGGTATAGATCATTTACCTTCATAACAGATTGTAGATTCCCACCCCATGGCTGGATGTTAGTTTCTGCATTTCTTTCGTCGGTGCTCTGAAGTCCTATTCCAGTAAGATGATAGACAATCAAACGTGTCCATTTAATGGAATTAGATGGGACACATAAGCCTACTGCACAAGCAACGAGTATATTTTGCTTAGTTCGAATACATTTTATATTTACCAGAAAATTAAAACAGAAGTTCAATATACTACAAAAAAGGTTATCTGTTTTACATACAAAATGCAGCTGTAAAGAGGTTTGAAATTCAAATATCTGATTTGAAATATACAAATATTTATTCATTGTGTTATCAAATTCTTTGAAAATAGTACTCTTAGAGTAACTCCACTAGTGCATGTCACTTGTTCTAAAATCGTGCCACACAGGATTTCATGTGATCTGGAAGTGGTAGAGGAAACGAGGAAGAGCCCTGCCTCCCATGCCAGCTCACCAACATATATGTTTTCCTGGTTTTAGGAACAAGCTTAATGGAGAGGTTCTTATCATGGATGTGGCTGAACAATGAACATCATGCCCACATAATGACCAGCTTAGTAACAACCTATTGGAGGTTTTCTTAGTGTCATGCCTTGGGTTACTGTTATATATATTTTTACTATATATCTGCCATGTGCCCCCGTTTTCAACTGTTGCTTGCCAAACTGTATACAACTCGACTTGCAATCTTCTCAAACCAACCTATTGTGTACCTTATCTGACTGCGGTAGCACCTATCCTGATGACTGCTATTTTACCAGACAATTCTAATTGATATTCGTTTTCTTTGAATTTAATGCTTCACATATACCTGTTTTTGGGTTTTAATTTGTAACCGAAATAATAAATCATCATACTTTAGTTTTAGAACATTTGTCAGAGAATTTCCTGTCATAGGCTTTATTATATGCTTGGTTGGCGCCCCTTTCTTCATCTGAGGAGGACATAGAGAATGGTATTTCATGAGTTGCATTTGGAAAGCTTCTACCTGAAATTGCTCTGCTAGTTCCACTTCCATGTTTTGGTTTTGTTAATAATTCTGTAGTAACATAGGTGTCTTCTGCCCATTCATGTAGAGTAGAGCTATGATGAATTATCAAAGGGCACATTGTAGTTGGCATTTGCTTTAAGCCTTGCAATTGCATTGTTATAATTTGAAAAATTGGTCAAACTGCTTGCTGTAGCACTAAATCAAGTGTTGGTATTACAGGGTGGACTTTTTTTAATTATTGTTTGTGCCATGTACTTTTGCATTATACCACTTGGTGTGAAATGATTAGTGCTAAAATTTCTGATTTGGATATTTTCCAGGCTGAAAGGTTTTGCCTGTTCAAACATGTAATTTGCTCTTTTGTGTTGATCAATAAATTGAACTGATACGAGTCTTGCCTTCTGCTATAATAGCAATGCGTGGGGACTATGTTGTGTTTTGCTCAGGTACATTTGGGTAACTTAGTGCATACTGCATGCCTGGAAGAGAATGTGACGAGGAACAATAGATGAGGAAAATGAAAATAAAATCATATGTCAAATCTGTTTGGCTACTTCTAGTTCTAGATACTTCTATTATAGTCTAGTATTTCTTTTATTTTCTCAACCCTAGCTACTGTTTTCTATAGTCTTCTAGCTATGAGTAGAATGGTGAATCTTAAGTAATGTTTTCTGGAGTGTTCTAGCCACAAGTAGAAGTGAGATGTGAAGGCTTCCCAAAGCCCTGTAAATACAGGTCCTCACCTCTAATTTGTAATCAGACCCACTACCTATAAGAGAACTTGTTGTTCTTATCTAAGATCTTGGACTAGATCTTGTGCTCTAGGATTTTTGGATTGAACTCCTGCTGCCATATCAGCCCTATCTCGGCCTCGAGCGATATCTAGTACAGAACGTTGAAGTTGTTCCTTCAACACTTCTGCTGTGCACATTGTAGCAGCAAGGTGGAGTTGCTCCTCCACAACTTTGTGCTGCTTCAGAATGCTACCCATTTTGGTGTACCTCACATATGGTTCAGGATGATTTTAAGTCTCTGAGTTTCTGTGTGGCCAGTGGTGACAAGTCTTTGTTATCCTCCTGTTTCAGGGATGGGGATGTGCCTACCGTTCTCTACAAACAATCATGTCTTGGTACAGGCTACAACATTATTCATCTATAAATGTTCCTTCACACAGGTTTGACAGACTAGATGTTATCATGCCTATTTTTTCTACTTGTTTAACAGTAACTTCTTTCTACAATGGTATAGAAGAAATTAAGATGCCAGGCTGATTAATATATTTGCTCCAACTTCTTAATCAGGGAGATCCAGCAAGTTCTTGTTGAAATTGGTGATAAGGATCCATCATTTATTGGATCTCGGGAATGGATTGGAGCGGTAGAATTAAGCTTTGTGCTTGACAAACTTCTTGGTGTGAGTATATATTTCTTTTGTGTTTGATGAATAATTGTGCATATTTGATGATGGTTTTCTTTTCTAAGAATGGCAACGGTTAGTTAGCAACTTACTGGCATCTTGCTCCCAAACCCGAGCACCAGCATCTTAACATAAGCATCATCAACCCAGGTGTATGACCAAATGGTCTCACAATGTTCATTGTTCGAAGTACATTTCCGTGAATTGCTGGAGGGCATCAATGCAGGACTATAGGTTGTATAAGTTCTAATATCATATCCTGAAGCTTGTTTGCAGTGTTGCCTGTAAACCTAGAAACAGAATAGTTGAGTTATAACTCAAGCTTTTGAACATTTTTCGTTTGTTAGATGTTCTTGTGGTCCATTTTGCTCTGTGAATTCAGATGTTGTGTCTGATCCACAGAAAATAATTTTGGAAGAAACTGAATTTCTGAGTAGGTCATTTTTTTCTCCAAATATGTACTCCCTCCGTCCCAAAATTCTTGTCTTAAATTTGTCTAAATACGGATGTATCAAGTCATGTTTTAGTATTAGATACATCCGTATCTAGACTAATCTAAGACAAGAATTTTGGGACGGAGGGGGTACCTTTTAAGTCTTCCAGGTTTGTTGGTCCTAATCGTTTGGTGCACAAACCAGTGGATAGCACTGGAAATGCCCTTGCCTTGGGATGTGAACGATCTTGAGTTGGAATTCTTGTGCATTTGTTCTATTCGATTGGAATAAAATAGTAAAAGCATCAAAATGTCCTTTCACAAGGACTGGGACTTGATCCCAATATCTCTTGCACACAGGACTACACCAGTACGTAGCAATTTTTAGGGATACACCAGTGTGTAGTTGATGTGCTTTTGTATTATCATTAGTTGTGTTATTAATATGAGAGGAGATAGTTAATTCAGTACACTCATGTGTCTTATTCCTGTATCGATATCGCTTAACAGAATTCGGTCATGCAGGCTAGTTGCAAGATAATTAACGTGAGATCTGGTGATGAGCTTCCTGAGAAATGCAGAGAACTCGCGATACATTTTGAAACCCAGGGAACTCCTGTAATGATTGGTACGTACTTATGTTTGATGCCATTATTTACAGCGGCAATAAGTTATTAAGCATTATAGATGAAAACCACGGTTCTCCATTCATCTCAAGTTGTTATAAACCCTTGAAACCTATTTTCATGGATGCTATCTTTCTGAGGACTTTTGGTCAATTAACCTCACTCTGTCAGCATTTCAGATTCATACTGACATTTCATACCTACTGCATATCTTGAGATCTTTCTAAAACTTGGTGCATATCTTGAGTTGGTTTGTGTCTGCTCCCAAAAGTCATATTCTCTGCTATCTTCATGGGAGGTTCGCGTCTGCTCCCAAAAGTCACCTTCTGTTCTGCTATCTTAACGAGACTATCGGTCGCTGTCTTCTATTTCCATCGGCAGCTCCTTATTAACAAAATATTTACAGAGAGAATATGGGGAATATACAGACAGGGAGGGGGAAACTGAGACTTAACCCAGACTATCTAACCAAGAAATAAGAGGGGATCTGTTACACTCCTTCATCCTCCAAGAAAGGAGAAGATCCTTTTTGAGAAGGACCAGGAGCCTAGGCTAGGGTTAACGTTATAAAGAACTTTCAAGTTCCTTTCCTTCCAAGATATTCCAAGCAGCCACAACAAAGGTATTCATGAAGAAAGGCTTATTGAAGGAGGTGAGCTAAAAAATCGGAAGAATGGGTTACATTTTCCATATGCTCTCCTCTTTCCCTTGCAGAGGAGATCAAGTGTTCCATTCCAGCATCACCTTGGGGGGAGAGGTTGAGGACTCTCCAGCAAGGCTTGCTAAAAGTGCAGTCCCAGAAGAGGTGATCCCTGGACTCAGGTAGCACCTCATTGCAAAGGACACAGTTAAACGTCATCGTCAAGACGTCAATGTGGAAGCTCCTCCTCTCAAGCATGTCTTTAGTATTGTGGTGATCATCAAGGGGAGTAACCAAAGGAATGCTTTGTTCTTAACGGACATTTGGAACTCCAAATCCAGCTAGAATAGATAGGGCCACTGATGGAGTTGAAGGACGGATTGTAAACCTTGGTGGCAGAAATGAACTCCAAACATCAGCACCCGTAGGATTGGGAGCGTGCTGAGTAACGATCTGCCTGAACTCATGGGACAAGTCAAAGGCTTGGGGCGATAAAGGCAGATGAAAGAGGTCAAAAAGCTCCTGGGAGTTGAGGACCTCATTGACAGAAATAAGATGGGAGTGTCAAAGGAGTGTATTCTTTGAAATTTGAAGTCTATGAGAGGAGAGTGCCAAGAATCACTCCAAAACCTTATGCACAACACGCATAGTGTATACAAGTACTAAGGGCCCGTTCAGTTCACAGGAGAAAGCGAAGGAATGGAGTTCCTGCAGTCTTTTTTACCTTCGCTGCGTTCAGAACAGAGGAAATGAAAATAGTAAACCAGAGGAAAAGTACCCCTATCCGTCAGATTCCAAAGGAACCGAAACATTTGCTTCCACCTCTTTTTTCGCGTAGGCCCGAGGCAAGTAGGGAGAAGCTAGTGAATAAACAATCATTTCCTTGTCTGTTCTACTCCCTCAGTTCCATATTATAGTGCGTATAAGGTTTTGGATGAAATTCCGGAATGTAGTGCGCATTAACATCTTTGGACGAAGATATCCCTCTGCTGGACCACTGCAGCGAAGCTGCATGCAGCCACATGCATGAGTCTGACAAAAGCAAAGGGCATTTCTAGTCGAGATGAAAGTGCCAGCACATGTGTTGGTATAAACGCCATAAACAAGGCGCACTATATAGAGGAACGGAGGGAGTACTACTACAATGCATTATTTCGAATTTTTTTATCAGCTCAAGTGCCAGCTTCCTGTGGTCTTCTCTCTACTGATCTGAACACCATCTTCAGTTTTTGTCCTCCGTTTACTATTCCCATGGTTTTACAACAGCAATTCTTTGCTTTCACCAATTCCTGTAGTTTTTTCTCCCTCTGTTCCAAATGGCCCCTAATAGATGGAGTGTTATCAACTTATCATAGGTCATGGTTGCTTCAATGTTCATTTTCAACTTGTGGCAATGTGTGTGCTGATTGACCAACAATAGCCGTGTTCCAAATGTGCGGTCATCTTGATGACAATCACTGTTTTCTCATCTATTTTAGCCACCCACATTTTCTATACCGTCCATGCATAACACTTCCGGATAAGCAAGAAATGGCAACAAGATTAATCAAAATTGTGGAAGACACAGATAGATTAATCAGAGTTGGATAATTCATGCAAAGTGGCTACACTTGGTTGCATAAAAGAACCTATTCTTATACTGATCCTATTTGTATTGTTGGTAATGAATGCAGGTGGTGGAGTTTTGGCTTATACCCTTCTGGGAGTTGATTACAACGAAGCCAGCGGTGATTGTGCTTTTCTTATCCTCGATCCACACTACACTGGCACTGATGACCTCAAGAAGATAGTTAATGGTGGATGTTGCGCGTGGAAGAAGTCCGTCGACAGCAAGGGTCGGAGCTTCTTCTTGAAAGACAAGTTCTACAACCTTCTTCTGCCCCAAAGGCCCAATATGGTGTGAGAACCAGGTAATTTTAGTGGTGTTGGTGTATGTAAGATCCAAGGGGGAGATCACAGATCAGTAAACCGTGTATCATCTGATTATTCGCAGACAGAGATTGGGTTGTGCCTTATTACCTATGTTTTGAACTAAAACAGCGTTACTTATTTCTGAATGGAGGGCATTACTAACAACAGGCATTGGCCGACTCCATTCCAGCATGAATAAAATATCCAGCAATATCGTTATTGAGGCTGCATGAATCTCTCATCTTTCACGCATTAGCGTATGTATATAGCACGCATTTGGATTTTTTTTTACTTTTCGTAGCGGGTGCATTTGAGCTCATGCGTGTTGAAGAAAAATACTCCGCTTTACTTACATATAAATAAGCTCCTTGCTCTATATAGCAATTTCGCAATACCCGATGGCCATTGACTAACTAGAGTTATCTTAGAACAAGTACGATCCTCTGTCAGTGCCAGATGCGAGTTCTGACTTTTTCCTCGGGACCCCACTCGTCAAGGACCAGAGACTAGCCAGATGAAGGGACATGACCAGCTCATGTTTCTTGGGGTTGCCTCCTCGAGTTTGCACTGGCACACGGCTCATGCTTCTTGTGGTTGTCACTGGGAACTTGCCTGATTTTTCACTGGCGTGTGCCATCACTTCAAAGTACAGGCATCTCCCAGTGTATATATAACAAGAAAGTACTCCCTCCGTTCCCAAATAATTGTCTTTCTAGCCATCTCAAATGAACTAGAACATACGGATGTATGTAGACATGTTTTAGAGTATAGATTCACTCATTTTGCTCTGTATGTAGTCACTTGTTGAAATCTCTAGAAAGACAATTATTTAGGAACGGAGGGAGTACACCAGAACGGGGAGGTTGACATTTAGTTGAGAGCTGACTGAACCGAATGCAGTTTGACCTTCTCAGAATAATACCCGGCTTAATCTCCACTGCACCGGGAGCTGAAAACCAGTGCTATAAGGCTAAGCATTGGCACCGCTCACTCTGCATAACGTTTTCTTCTCCAAGGATGATGGACACAGCAGCAAAGGCAAGGGTCACCTCGTGGTGGCCTTTGCTCCTCTTCCTCGGTCTGAGTTTTGCTCAGACTGCCACAGAGGGCGGCGAAGCGGGCACGCTCAACGTCGGGGCGATCCTGAATATGCGGTCCTTGCTGGGCAAGATGTCGCGTACCAGCATCTTGATGGCCATGGAGGATTTCTATGCTGTCCACAGAGAACACGCGACCAAGCTAGTTCTCCACATCAGGGATTCCAATGGTGGTGGCAATATCCAAGCTGCATCAGCAGGTACGTACGTTCATTATGATTTTACACTGAATATAACTAAGAAGTACTGTATGAAACAACTGTAAGATTTGGGTCTGTAGGATGAGGTGAAATCAAATCTATGCAAATATTGGCTCATAGTAAGTACTAACAGAACACTTTGGGGTTAGAGTAAAGAAAACAAATACTGGATGTAAGTTTCCTTGTTCTTTAGTGTTTCTCTTTTGCATTTATCATTGTGTACTGCCAATGCAAGTCTTAAACCATTCTGGGTTTTTAAATGCATATAAAAGGAGTCCCCCAAAAATTACAAGTTGCAGATCCATACAAGGATTTTATGCCGCTCAATCCTTAGATTCACCGGTGCATTAAGAAATGATCATATAACCCAGACCAATACATTAGCATTTCTACTTGCACTCGATATGTTGCTACTGTAATCTAGAAAAATGCTTTCATAATTAATATTTCTCGTAATTGCATTGATTGCACAGCTATTGATCTGCTGGAGAATCACCATGTCCAAGCTATCATTGGTCCAGAAAAATCTGCGGAGGCTGCTTTCGTGTCTGATATTGGGAATAACAGTCAAGTCCCGGTTATCTCCTTCACGGCAACAAATCCCACTCTTTCATCTGCCAATGTGCCATATTTTTTGCGCGCAACATTAAGCGATGCTGCTCAAGTGAATAGTATTGCTGCTCTCATCAAAGCATTTGGCTGGAGGGAAGTTGTGCCCATATATGAAGATACGGACTACGGTAGGGGCATCGTACCATACCTGGTCGATGCCCTCCAAGAGTTCGGAGCATCTATGCCGTATCGCAGTGTGATCCCTCAGTCAGCAAACAGTGACCAAGTTGAGCAAGAACTATACAAGCTAATGACAATGCAGACAAGGGTCTACATTGTGCATATGTTACCAACCACCGGCTCCATCCTCTTCAAAAAGGCCAAGGAGCTCGGAATGATGACCGAAGCCTATGTCTGGATTTTGACAGATGGAATCGCAAATATCATCAACTCGCTAAGCCCTTCAGTTCTTGACGCAATGGATGGTGCATTGGGTGTGAGGTTCCATGTACCTAGATCAAAGGCACTCGATGATTTCACTGCAAGATGGAACAAGAGGTACAGACAAGACTACCCAGATGACTCACTATCACAACTAAGCATTTACAGCCTCTGGGGTTACGATGCTGTTTGGGCCCTGGCACAAGCAGCAGCAAATGACCAGTCCCACATTTCAGAAGCAGCAATACAGAAAGAACTCAACCTGTGTTGGAACTTTGGGTGTTTCTACAGTTGGTCCAAAACTCTTAGATGCAATCTTACAATGCAAGTTCAGAGGCTTGAGTGGTGATTTTGACCTCAGAAACAGACAGCTCCAGCTTTCCACATTCCAGATAATTAATGTGGTTAGAAGAGAATCAAAAGAAATAGGTTACTGGACAGCAAAGCAAGGAATATTCAGGAACCTGAATCAAGACGTATCAGCACACACATATTTAAACTCTATGCCTGATCTCAACCCAGTGGTTTGGCCAGGACAAACACATATAGTGCCTAAAGGATGGCAAATTCCTACTAATGGGAAGAAGCTCCGAGTAGGTGTACGGACAAGTGGACATCCTGAGTTCATGAAGGTGGAGAGGGACCCTGTCACCAATGTGATAACAGCAACAGGATATGCGATAGATGTATTTGAAGAGGCGATAAAGAAACTCCCGTATGCAGTCCCTTATGAATATGTATCATTTGATGCACTCGGAGTAAATTATGGGAACTATAATGATTTTGTCTAGCAAGTTCCTCTTGGGGTAAGATTTTTTTTTCCAACTGTCTTATTAAGTTGTAGAAATTTTTGTTCCCGCTGTCTTTGTACTCACACATCAGTAAACAACATGCTTGCAGGTGTATGATGCAGCAATTGGGGATATAACCATCAGGCACAACAGAACATCTTATGTTGACTTTACACTACCTTATACTGAATCAGGGGTAGCAATGATCGTGCCGGTCAAAGACGACACAAATAAGAACACATGGATTTTCTTGAAGCCACTAACTGCTGACTTGTGGTTTGCAAGCATCGCATTTCTCATCTACACAGGAATTGTCATCTGGCTATTGGAGCGACGAATAAGAAATGCAGAATTGACTGGCTCATTCTTCCGCCAGCTTGGGATAGCAATATATTTCTCCTTCTTTGCAGACAGTGAATGGTGATATCAGATTTATCATTTCCAGGCAAAATATTGCATTTTTATATGATAGATTATCCAGCCAGATTTTTCAAAACATTATATTTTCCATATATGATAGATTATAACTAGATGTTTCACAATTTTGTTAATAACTGATTCTTATTTTGGAGAAGAAAATAAACCTGAATTACATAGAGTACTATTAAAAATGAGCAGGAACTGGTATATAATATATTCTTAGCTGCAGTCTTTTACCACAATCTCAGAATTGTTTTTTTTTCATAGTATATAAATGGAAAAATACTGTCATACTAAGAGTGATCCAGTATTCGTGTTTTGTTTGAAGTTTCTGATGGATGGGTTGTTCATCATTTTGCAGGGGAAAGGGTAGAAAGTATTTTGGCTAGATTGGTTGTTGTTGTATGGGTCTTTGTACTTCTCGTAATTACATCAAGTTATACGGCCAATTTGTCATCGATGCTGACAGTGCAGAAGCTTCAGTCCAAAGAAACTGATGTTCACGAACTCCTTAAAAGAGGAGAGTATGTAGGGTACAGTTCTAGATCTTATGTGAGGGAACTACTAGAACAACTTGGTTTTGACAGAAGTAAGATCAGGGCGTACACTAATCCAGATGATTTTGCTGATGCACTCGATAAAGGGAGCAAAAATGGTGGAATCGCTGCCGCGATACATGAAGTACCATACATCAAATTATTCCTCGCTAAGCACTGCAAAGGTTACACGATGGTTGGACCCATTTACAAGTCTGAAGGTTTTGGCTTTGTAAGTTACAAAATACGCTTTGCACATTATATACCTCTCAACTGTTAAGGCCCTGTTTGGAATCACTCCGCCCCGCTCCACTCCGCGGAGCTGTGGAGCTGGGCTTGAGCCGCTCTGCGAAAACGAGCTATAGTCTGCTCCACTCCGGGAGCGGAGTCGAGGGAGTGGAGTGGAACCGAACAGGCACTAAGTACAGACATCTCGGAATCATAACCTAGAAAGCTGCTCTCAATCTGTTTTGAATAGTTACTGTCCCCCGTGATGTTTTTTTCATAGAATACGGCTAGTCTCATGGAAATTAGGACAACTGTCATATCAGCTTCTATCATGAAGTATTTATTAAAACTATAGGCACTTGTCTGCAAAAGCTAAACATTTATTTATCTTGAACATATTTTATTTTGATGTTATGAAGAATTTTCGAATACCCATTTACATTTATGAAATGAACAGCCATAACTTAACCAGTTTGTATATATTTGAAATTTTGGATTTTGTTATACTTTTGCATAGGCATTCCCCAAGCAATCCCCTCTGGTCGACGACTTCTCAAGGGCAATCCTCAAGATAACAGAGGGAGATGCTATCATTCAGATAGAAAGGAAATGGATTGGAGATGAGCATGCTTGTAAGAACGACGAAACCATTATCAGCCTGAGCAGTCTAAACTTCAAAAGCTTTTCAGGGCTCTTTCTAGTCACAGGAGTTGCTTCAACTTCTGCGCTTCTGGTAACACTGGTGATGTTTCTCTAAAGAATAAGCACAAGATAAGGATCAACATAGGCCGTGATCATATTCAGCGGGAACATGGAACAGAGCTCATAACCGAACGGATTCAAGAAAGGGGAACAGATTCCGACATACTGTGCCGAATGATTCAGATGACTACACCTGCCAGCAAGACATAGAAATATCCACAGAACACACAAGCTCATGTTCAGAGGTCCAAACAAGCTCAGATTCTGAACCTCAGGGGACAAGCAACAGTTTGTAGCACGCGCTTAGTCCGAAGCAGATATTCTCCACCCGACTCCACTCTCACCCTATACTCGAGATGTCTAACATCATGCTGCTATGACAACTATTCATACAAAATTTGGTGCAAAAATACAACCATACATGTTCTGTACAAAAAAGGGAGGAAAAATCGGTGCAGCATGAAATAAGTAGCCATCCAAACCGTAACAACTTGGCTTTTCATGCAGGACGCATATATGGTCATATTTTTGCACCAAACTTTGGAAGGATACTTGTTATAGCATGATGTTCATGCATGTTCTTATAGCATGTTTCTTCGTAAGCGGAGAAAACGCATATCCAGTATATAGGATGTGCAGTGGAAATAGGCAATGTTTGTGCCAAGTCAGCGTAATTCAGGTTCTCATGTTGCCAGTATACATGTTAGGCGAGTTGTGCGAGGCTGGGAGGCTATCGGGTCTATTTTGACATGCAACGTTCACGCCGACATGTCCATGCACCAGTAATCGAACAGAAGCTTATTGCAGGAAAAAAAGACGTTCAGTATCTTAGTGTATAGATAACTTAATTTGCGAAACAGCTTCATCATCTACCCACGCAAGCCTTTTGCATGTTCGCGAAAAAAATTAACTCCAATATCTCTAGCAAAGAAACAGGTATAAGAACAAAATTGTCGAAGGCATGTGGTAATCACTGGCTCCACATATTAGCAAGAGCGGAGGAGCGAGCTCACCACCAACTCCAAACATTACAAGTAAAACAAATAAGAAGAAAAGAATATGAAAATCATTAGTATCGATCAAATTAATTACACAATCACAAGGGACACCTCTATCTTTGCCTACTTTTACACCTCGGGACTGACCGATGCTACAATGGCGGGCCGGTTGCCGGAAACCGGCAACAGAGACTATAACTATCCACATATACACATGAATAGGGAGGCTTTGTTATTACAAATTTCGTGGGCGAACCTACTACTTTAACAGTCACACTGACTCTGGCCTTCTAATCAACAACTCTATGCGGAGGGGTCACTTGTTCTCGGATTCTCGGGGTCGCCAGGGGCTTTTGGCCTTTCCACAGCTTCTGATGGAAAGGAACTCACACCGGGGCCGGTGGTCGTTGCTCCATGGTTTCTTCGAGCGTCCAGCTCCATAGCAGGCTCGGACGATGTGTTGGCTTCTGTCAACCCCGCTGAGTTATTAGCTGCCCAAATTTCAAGTCACATGAGATTCAACAGAAGAAAACGTTAAGGTTTACAATAAAGCTTGTCAGCATAGAAAGCATCATCTACTAAATATCTGGGCTAACATCATGCTGAACAAGAATGTGATGTTAAATATTTCGTTCACAGTCGATATGAACTAATCGACTAGTATTATTCTTTGCGCCTACACTCGACAAGCGTTCACCACCTGGAGTCATGATATCTGCTAACTATCAACTGTTATCGAACTTGTGTGTAGTTCTGATTTCATCAGGAAAGTCATAACTGAGACTCATTATGTAGATTTTTCTTTGTGAAGGTCATTTACGTTAAAATGGCCAATTTGAAAACCAAGTGCAATAGCATAGGGTGAATTTACATGCAATATACCCAACTGTAACAAGTTGGATATCTCAGATAAGTGTCAAGTCATCAACATGGAAGGGTAGAAAGATCTTAGCAAAATTATTCTCACCATTTATCTTCCCGCGTGTGATAAGCAGCCGGAGGTAGTCTCGAAACCCTGTCAACACCGTCTTTTCTTGCAGAGCGCTTAGCTCTGGAGTGTCCTGATCATGAAATGCTGATGGAAATGAAGTTCTATAATCTGATCCAAACGCGGTGCCCTGCTCATCACACAATAGCGCCTGTGTTCCTGGAGAGGCAGGTCTATAATCCTCTTGGGTGTTATTGCAAGGTGATTCGAGATCACCAGCAGTCCACTGATCTATATGGGTTGCAACATCAGGTTGACTAACACCACCATTCTGAACTTCACGGTTTTTCATCTTATCATTGTTTAGGTCAGCATTTGTGTAAATTCCCCTCTCTACTTCCATCTCGACTTTATTATCTGCAAATGTGAATGACACTTTAGCTCAAAATAAATCTGGATCGACAGCACTGCTGCCTGCATTAGGTGCTTAAACGAAAATGTTATTATTTCTTTCAAATTTGCAACAAAATGATCGTTCAAACTAGATATATCTTCGATGAAGCAAAGTTATTCTTCTACATGTAGGCATTTATTTTATGAGAAACCAGAAAACAGGTAGCCAAACTGATGCAAATGATATCTCAGAAGTTCTGATAATAATATTTACACTCTTGTTTTATTAATTATAACAACTATGCAAGCATTTGAAATACTATATCTATGTCCAATTAACATGTTAGTTTAGGAGCCAGGTTTGGTTATAAAAAAATCAAGATTTGTAACTTAACAAATGAAAAGATGTTCTGTTCCTGGACACAAAGGTAGTTTTATCTTTTCACCAAGAATAATTGAATATTTCGCCTAATTCGAGTGCTCGCTAACGGAATTTATGAAAATAACCAAGTCAAATGAAAAGGATAAAAGAAGTTACCAGCTATTGTCAGGAATGTTTCTGTTGCCTTTCTGCATACAATCACCAAATGATTTGCAAGATCATTAACATCCGTAGGATGGATAGTGTTTGCTAGCGGAGACCTATAAAAGTGCATATTTATTAATAAGCAATGCATGAAAGAGGCATCAATGTACAACTGCATTGACATCTGTTCTTTCGTAACCAATAATTTTACAAGGCACTACCTACTTTCATAAGCTATAGAGCGGGCAGTAAAAGAATAACTTTAACTATTGACAAGTAAAACTATCTTGCTTTGTCTAATGAAAACAATATTTTAGTGAAAGACATATACATTGTTGATATTAATTTGGCTAGGAGTTTAGTTGGATCAGTTTTGTTCTAAGGTTTTATTCATTTATTTCTTTTTGCAAGGAGGTTATCCAGTATTCAAATTAACCAGTCCAGCATTTTTTACTTACCTATAGACCATTTTAGATCTACTCTGATAACCAATACAGCCTTCAAGTCCACTAGAAGAAGCAACTTGTGAAGCATCCAAGTGGTTAGCCTAGAACACATGAAACAATTACCAGCCATCAAAATTTATAGATGAAGTTAGATAAAAATCAGTAACAGTGATCAAGTGGATGTACACCCAACTGGATTTTGACACAAGAGCAGGCAGAAATAAAAGGATACTACCAACGAAATAGATGTGTCACACGAGATCAGAATTTAATATGTCAGATTATTTGAAGTTGCAGAACCAGTCAACCAGCTAATCTTGAAATTACCTCTGGACCAAGGGGGTCTTCTGGGTGTCTTTTTCTGCGTACAGGTGAATATTTATACCCAGAGGATCCAATGGCACCATTCAGAGTGACGTTAGCTGCTTGCTGAATGTTATTTTTATCAGATGCATTATCCCCTTGAATTATAGCCTGTAGCTCCTCACTTCCTTCGAAGTTCTTGCAATCCATACATTTACAATTCTTGGAACAAAGGATATTTGCTTGAAAGCATTCACAGTACTTCTTGAGACACCCTGATTTTTTGCAGTGACAACCTTTATTATGTTTTGGAACTGAAGGTGCTCCAGCATCCTGATGGCAGCGAAGACTAGTTAAGTGCACGAAAAAGAATCACAAGAAAATATTTTATTTTATTTAAATGCAGTAAACTTAATTATTTATATTTATTAATAAGACAATTAAATAAATAATGCAAAAGGAGAGGCAGGTCAGACTAAAATATGGAACATAAGATAGTCAATTTAACTAGATGGGCAGGACAAAAGGGATTCCGGTTCAGGCATCAACATATAATGCAAAAATTAATGTGAGCTATTAGCGTTGCCATCTGAAAGGAAGCAGTCATGAAAGCGGAGTCGATGAAGCGGAACTGATAATGTTGGCTTCGGTAATGAAAAAATTGGTAGAGTATAATGCCCCAATACCCAAAGTTTTAGCCGCAAGGTTCGTCCACGGAAAGTGACTCGTGGCCTAAGATTAAGCCAAAAGGCATAAATGAACATGTCCCTGTTACTGACTGTTGCAATGAAATCTGCTTACTGGTTCCTACACACCTTCGGGCATGGGAATGATCATCAAACAGACCGTTGCGTGGTACTAGGAATAAACCGTCTGGCACAGATGTGCCAAACAAGGATGAAGTGGAGCCAGTTTTCAAAATGATAAAGGTGTATTGAGTTGAGTGATAAAACAGTGAGATAATTCTTGGATTTGAATTATAACCCAAGAATAGTATTCCTTCTTCTGGCCTCCAGTCTCTGTACTTTTCTCCTCACATAAATAAATTTTGTTCTGCAGCCTCTTTTTATCGGATTGGCAAAAACAAATCACGTGCAGCAACTAAAAACAACCGAATACATCTTTACATAAAACTTGAGAAATTAGTTTCTGCACTTGGTTAATAGTTGGCAGAGATTGGATGTTCTATATGTATAACCAAAACAATACACGCTAATTGGAAATATATGATCTTTAAGATACAGATAGTCCACTAGAGTTTCTGCATGAATACCACGTAATTCAGAAGTCTACTGTGACACATTTCATACAAACTAACTGTTAATACCGAATAGTCTTCAAATAGTCATGCAATGTGCTTTTTTGATCACTGTTTAGTACAAAGTTATCAAGTTTAGTTCATACAAATATGCTCATGTTCGGTTCAAAAAAAAAAATCTCATGTTAGCTCGTTCTTGAATAGGTTCTTTAAGTATGGTTTATGGACTGTCCTTGGCATCGATTCTAGGATTCCTTCGAACTTACAGCCTTACAGCATGCTTAATAGGCGTGTACACAAGCATATCTTGTAAGTTATAACATATAATTATTACATCATGTAGGAACATCATAAAAATGATGGTAGAAGTGCAGAACTGATGTTTCTTATGTGTCAAAATTCAATTATCCATTTTATATAACCTCACTTCTACTGTTGTATGATGCATTTAAACCATTCTACAAGGGGAAAGAATGTACCTTTCGAACACTAAGAGCACTTGGAACGTTTTCAATCTTAGGTTGAAAAGCCTTTGGATTCCGTAGCTTAGTACTGTTAATAGCCTCCTGCCTAGCATGTTCATTCTCAACTTTATTTCCACATTGTTTACAATTGCAGCCGTCGCAATAAAGTCCTGCTGCAAAACACTCACAGTACCTAAAAAATAAATATCATGTCAGTGTTGCACCTTCTATTCAAAAGATATTAAATTTGATAATAAATGAGTTCATTTATAAACTGGATGGGATTAGTCAACTAAACATATAGAAGAAGAAACCTTAAACTTTACATGAATGTGTTAAATAAAACTGCTGAAGTGGTAATTTGGTATAAACTTGAGAATACAATATTATCATTGACCCCCCAAAATAAAACAAGAGCATGAAAGCTGAACCTACGAATTTATTTTCAAAACAAACTGATCTTGCTAGTTAAGCTCAATGTATTTTATGCTTCATATTTTTGCCAATGACTACAAACATCACTTTCGACCAAAAGGAAACACAAAGTTTCTACACACATCACAATGTGATATGCTACCTGCAAATTCTCCATTAATGAGGACAAGGCAAATGGAGGAAACTATGTTACTGTAATTGATCATCTTATTCCTATCAAGTTGATATCTTAAAAGGTACAGGAGGTTTCCTTTTTTTTCAAATGACACCACACAGTTCAGTTAATCACTAACACAATGCTAACTTTCCTTGCATGACAACAGAATGTTATAGTATGCATTTGCAAAGGTTCACTTAAACTGAATATTTCTATTACTTGATGTGCATTGTAAAAACAAATACTCATGTTGTGCTAGAGAACTCACAGCTTTAGACAGTGTGAGTTTTTGCAATTGCACTGCTTCTTTCTCTTTGGTGGAGTAACACTCTTAATTTCGACCAGTGGCTTTCTGAAAAATACAGGTAAAAAACAGATCATTAGCAAGAAACTTTTTATAGATGCAGTATTTTGCTTGCATTTGTTATATCTGACCAAAGAGGCAATAAGTGACTCATGAGTTACAAGCAACAAAGTGGTTCCACAAGTAACCAATAACATCATGGAATTTTATTTCCCTTAAGAATGGAGAACGGAGATGGCTCTACTATAACAGTAAGATTTTCAGCAGACTCTTTCCATCAGCGCTTCTAGGTACAAGACCCATTAAGGCAAAAAAAAAAAAAAAGCAAAGCATGGCATCATGGTGAATGATATATAGCCAACGATCTTCTCAATGCATACCACTTCAAGTAGCATTTTTGTACTTAAATTGAAACCCTAAAAGTCAGATAGCAAATTCAGTAACCACAGCCTTGTCACTAGCTACTGTGTCCAATATACTACAGGCCAGTGCAGACTAGCATCACGTCCACAAGCATAAATCCGCAACTACCAAAATTTCTCTAACCTCAAAAAAAATAAAAAATAAAATCCTTCCTGGCTCCATAAGACGGCAATTTTCGCTTGAAAATCACACTGGCAAAATAAAATTCAAAACGCCTGAATCGAGCCAAGTTCTTCATGCCACCACGTGAGCAAAGAACAGAGACAGATTTCAAATTGTGAAAGCAAAAGAGTAATTGCTTACATAGGCGTGAAGGAGAGTGGCCACGACCTGGCCGAGTGCATCATAGGGGCCACTGGCCTCGGCTGCGGCGGGTGCGGCGGCGCAGCTGCAGGGGGCGCCGGAGGCTGGGCGTTGTGCTGCTGCTCCGGCTCCATCGCGAATCAAAGAAATTCCCACTCGTTTAGGTCAGGGAAACGGATTCCCCGGGCGGGCTCTCCGATTGAGGCGCCCAAACAGCCCCAGGGGACCTCGGAACCGAGGCCTCGCGCGCTGGCCCGCGGAATTGGCAGGGTTTGGATCAAGAAGCCAAGAACCCGAGTTCTTGGGCGACTCCGGACTCAACAGCAGAGGAGGAAGCCGGAGAAATGAAGGGCGCCAAGAGGAGGGATCAAATCTAGGGAGCTGAATCCGGGAGGGGCGCGAGGAGGATTTGGAGGAGAGGAATTCGTGCCGCGGGCGGATTCGGGAGGGGCAGGAGGAGGAGGGTGGTGTGGGAGGGGGCAAGGGAGGAAGAGCTGATGGGCAACGCACGCAGGAGGAGGTCTGTTTGGTCTCTCCCAAGTTTTTGAATCTCATGTGTTATATTCCGACTTACTTTCCTTTTTCTTTCTTGCCGATGCTGCTTATTTATTGTTTTTACTATACCACCGGGTTTTATTTCCGCCTTTATTTTGTTTATTTATTATCTACAGGTATGAATTGTCAGCTGTAAAAGAAATTTCTTTTTTTTTTCCAACTTACTTATACATTTGAGCGGTAGAAGTTCTTCTTTATTCAAGAGATAAACGATGTATGCTTAGTTTTGATATTGCCCTAAAAATTTCTGCTGAAACTTTCAAATTTCGTTGTAGTATATGGATCTTGGCCATTGATTTCCCATCCATGGATAATCGGATATATATTACTCAAAATAAATATTATTAGATCTTTTGTAAGAACAGAGAAATTTGCTCTTCATCAATAACGTCGAATAGAGCTCAACTTCACTATATTTCCCAGAAACGAACAACAAATATCATGCTCCATTTTTTACCATTATGCATCATTGTTCATTTTTTCCCGGCACGTACCTAATTCGGTAGGTTAGGGTGAAAAACTAATTACACCCTGAAATATTGTATCATCTAGGACCGTCTTTTCAATAATGTTGCTACATAAGAAACAAAACAAGTTATCCTAAAGAAAGATAAGAACCATGTTTTTTTTCTGACAACAAGATAAGAAACAAGTAAATATGCTCATAGGCCCGTTTGCGCTTGCTGAAGTGTGTTGTGCTAGAATCTTTTTATAGAAAAATCCACGAGGCATGCAAAAATTGGTTAGCCTAACAACAAAAATAACAAAATATAGGTTATCATAATCCAACATACTGCTAACCCTAAAGAAAAATCCAACGTATTGCTAAATGGAGCTTTGGGGCAGTGCATACTACGGTTAGTTTTTTTCTTCCTTCCTTCCTTTTATGTCCTATACTTTATTGTTTTCGTTCAGGTAATTCCATGGTTTTTTTGGCATTCCTAAATATTTCATACAATCCCTCTAAAACCCGCAATACACTCCATCAATAAGTAATAATAGTAGGCTCGAGCAAAATATAGTAAATTTAGTCCAAAGATACGGTAGACTCAGTCCAAAAATATAATCTTAATTAGGTTATATCACAAAATCTTGAGCTCGATTCGTTCCACATGGAAAAAGTGCCATTGTCGTAACCGCTAAGATACTAAGACATTAATTCTTTCATAGGAGATTTTTAAGACTCTTTCGTTCATCTGCCTTGACAGACATTCATACATCGACGCTAGGTCGGGTCAACATGCATAGATAGTAAAGCCCAAAGTATAAAGTATAAAAAGTAGTAAACATATAACCATGGTGAACTAACCTGTGGTTGGATGGTTAGGAGGACAGTTGTATCCCCAACCCACCAGGGTTGAAGTCCTAAGCTTAATACCGCTGCTCGCATTTTCCTGAATTTATTTCAGGACTTTCAGCAATGTGCGCTCAATGGGAGGAACGTTCCGGTCGACTATGGAAGTTTGTGGCGACTTCATCAATCTTAAGATGATGTGTCGGTTCACTCTCTCACAGGTGCTCATAGGTGTAGGGTGTGCGTGCGTGCATGCGTTCATAGAGGTGGGTGTACGTGCGTGTGTATGAGCTTCCCGGTGTGTATTGTGTTAAAAAATGATATAACCATGAATCTTGCGGCATGTGGGATCTTCCACCCAAAAACACCAATGTTCAAGATATCGGTAATTGGTACCATATCGGTTGAGTGCTGAGTAGGGACTAATCGGTGAATCGGTCATTTAGCTGAATTTATTAGTAACTGTAGGGACCGAGAGTATATCGACTAGAGGGGGGATGGGAGATTCAATAATTCTTTCGAACGTTTTGAATCTGACCCAGACACAACAACGGAATAAGCTAGAAAGATATGAAACTTAAGCTAGTATAGGAACAAAATCTTCAAGATACGACGCAATGATTGCACGAGCATAGTAGATGACAGGTTTAACTATCACGATGGTAATGCAACTCACTAGAAATTGCAAAAGCACGAATGAATACTAAATGCTGACATCAAGGTAAACGTAGTTTGATGAGATTGCACTAGGGTCTTGCACAAAAGGTAAGAGAGAGATATAGCAGTTTTCAAATGAAGGATAACAGATCAGATTGTAGGAAAATACATAATCGTTGCCGAGCACGAATGGTAACTCCTGAATGAAATACATGGTGAGTAGAAAGGATCAGTGGTGCTCTATGGCGACAAGTGTATTTGGTAGACCAATTCGTCCTTCTGCCAAAGGACTACGTCTGGTTTGAGGGACTTGTGATTGAACACAGGAGCAAACCTCTCTCCGTCCTATTCTCCTTCAACTAGGAGCTGATCAGACTCCAGTTGATTTCACTCGTGGTAGATGCTTGTTGGCGATCTCCAAACCTTCGACAGACTTCCTTCGCGAAGCACAATTACTCTTGGTTGCTTAAGATCTTGCTCGGTGAAGACAACAACTCTTCAACACTCAAGCTAACACCTAGAGTGCGCAGCTCTCAAGAGTAATAGGTAAAAGAACTCTAACTCAGAACTATTGTGATGCTCAATCACTGTCTATGTTTGGTTCTGAGTTTTCTCTCGGTGAATATTTAACTCAAATGACTCGGAAAGGGGATGCTCAATCAATCTAGTTAGAAATCTTAAGAGGAGCAGCCAACAAACAGGGCGAGCGGGGTGGCTATTTATAGCCGCAGCCTCCCCTGATGGGAAATGATTGAAATGGACATGTCCGTCAACCAATGGCCAAACGACACGAGTCTAACAGTCGGAAATTGAGCACATCGGTAACATTCCTTGTGGAGCGAGAAATCATAACTCCTCAGTCCGAAAGATATCTCCTGCGTCACCGAGGAACTATGCCTACTGCTAACAGGTAATCATTCAGAGCATAAAGAGATTTCTCTCCTACTTGCATAGGTTTGGGCTAAGCATCACAACGGATCTAAGCTTCAAGAACCTATACCCCTCTTAATAGTAGGGGGTCCTAAGACTCAAGAAAGAGAAGAAGAACAACAAAATGAATTCTACATCGTCACTTTGCCTTCGATCTTCTCAGTCAATTTTCTTCGAAAAACCTTCGAACCAATTGCTTCACAATAGCAATAGATTTTAAGGGGTCAACTTCTTCACGTCAATCTTCTCGCGAAAGCATCCTCGAGAGATATGACACATCTTCTCTGTATCTCGAATATCCTTCGGTGAAGTTCCTTGAACTTGATACCAAAGGTGGCATTCTTCTTCGGTTCTGCATGGACTATTTCTCTCTGTGTGCACTAGCAAACAAATCTCCCCCATGCTTGTTACTGTCAACAATCTCCAAAACACAAGAGGGCAAGAACTGCACCAACAATCTCCCCCATTTTGGACGATTGTTGACAAAAGAGGATACATCAAAAGATAGATGTGGTGAAACAAAGTGGGATGTGAATTAAGCAAGAGATACGAGAAAAAAAATGAAGATAAACACGCTCCCCCTTAATGCAAGAATTCTAATGAAGATGATTCACTTGAGGCTATGCTTGAGAGATAGTTTGGAAGAAAGCGATGTGAATCTTCGTGCGAGATGCATTGTTGTTTTGTAGCATTTGTATCATTGATCAATGCTCTCATTTCTGTCTCAGATGTTTCCTATGACACACAATCTTTGAAAAAGATTTGTTAAAGATTATGAATACTTTGAAATGAATTGTCGCAGAAATAAGCCATGAAGATTTACTCAGAACAAAATTAGGATCCACAGAGATATAGAGAGTCCCTGCAGATTAGATATGCAAGATATATCATAGCGAGAGACGCCTTAATTCAAAGTGAATGAGCTCCAGATGGAGTTTTTCCTTTGATAAAAATGAAGAAATATCAGTTACCGAAGGAAAATACATCACATCGGAATGACTGAGGTGATATAGAATTCAAGAATCGAATAGATTCAGTCTGAAGACAAAGTTCTTGTCCTGCATTGTTAGATAAAGAGGTATATAGTAATGTAGGAGAAGAGAATAACACAACTTGAGTCAGTGGATATCTCTTTTTCAGAGAAATAGGCTTGTCATTCACCTTCAAAGCAATATTTTCTACTTCACCTGCAATATCAGTGGATAAACATCGAAGATGATTATTGCATAGGAAGTAAAATTCACTAACACATGCATCCAAATAAACGAAAGCAATAGCATTGCAGGGGTTATTAACGGTACATGACGATGAGGTTTACCAACACCACATGCGGTGCTTTAAAGTTTCACGGCCAGAAGCAAATAGTTCAACAACGAAAACCAAATTGTTCAAAGAAACACCAAAAGGCAAACGAAACCCCCTGCAAATATCCCGCTCATCTATCCTCTTGGTGTTCTTCTCCCCCTTTTTGTTAAAAAGTGTCAGAAAGGAAAGAGAAACCATACGAGGAACTACTCGTCCATAGAGCCCTCAGAACTCGGGCTGTTTGGCGAAACAGAACAAGGAATAGTTGAGCCCGAGGCAGGAGCAGGACTTGTAGCACGGGCTTCAGGAGTAGCTTCTGGAGTAGAGCGAGGAGCATTTGGTTTAAAAATAGGAGTGTCAGCAGTATCTTCAATCTCATCATCTGGTTCCACAAAGAGAAGGTCAGTTGAGCCAGACCGTTGGTGAAGCACTAGGGTTTGCCTTCGGATGCGAGGAACTTCGAGTAGATTCAGATAGTTATATTCATTTTCAATTCCCTTTCAGAGAGTTTCTTGCGAACATAATGCTTGTGCAGAAGAGTCCAGGTGCGTTTGTGAAGTTCTTTCTCATGCAGGAAAGCTTGGAGTGTGTAATTGTGGAGCACATTGATTTCAGTCATCATTTCCAGTTTCAATTTGCGATCAAGCTTTATGTGGTTCTCTAGGGCCTGATGGGTCCGAAGACAAATCTCATAAATAGATGGATTTTTATCCTGAGGGATTTCCACGGTGGCCTTAGTGACTTTGGGAGCAGCCGCAGAAGCAGGAGCACTTGCATCAACTGGAGGTTTTCCTTTCCCGATATCCTTCACATTTCAAAGTGTGTCACGAACCGGAGGCATAAAAACTTTCGGGACATGTGGGCAAAAAAACTTCTTTTCTGTAAGCTGTTTGATGGCAAACATGATCCATGGAGCATACGGCTTCAAGACTTGGGCACTGTCAGCTGCATATGCCAAGTTCCGAATGAAAATATCTGGAATATCAAAGCGAATGCCATTCGATATACCGTTGAGAGCATTTGCCACAATGCCTTGAATAGTTTTTGGCATGTTGGTTGGATTGATGGAATTGCAAAGAATGTAGAACAACACCTTGTTCTCATATGACAGATTCTTGGGATTGGCTTTAGCACATGCATCACCTACCAGCTTGGGGTCCATCAGCATATGAAGTTCAGTATCAGACACTTCCCACCAGTGGATCCTATGTTCACGAGTTTCATCAAACTCATACCGAGGGAGATTCAACAGAGCTAGAAACTGGTCAGCTGAGCACTTGATCTTTTTGTCCTCAGTCATCCATTCGAGAACCCATGTAATATTATCCACAAGATCTCCTGAGATATAAAGTGTGGCGAAGAACTGGACGATAACTTCACGGTTCCAGCCATGATTGAACCGGAGGAAGCTCTTCAGGAAAACATGTTCAATTTGCTAAATGGTGTGGTGAAAGCAAGGTAAACTTTCGAGCTCAGAAAATTCCAAGATTTTATGTGAAGATGCTATTCTTGCATAACAAGATACAAACATAATATACTGCTTGCTTTTTGGTCCAAAATCTAGGTGACATGGAAGTCCTTTCTCCTTCATATGTACCAGTGCCAAAGAAGGAAACTTTCAATCGATGGAACTACTTGTTGAATGATGGACCGTTTGGACCATCCTCAACAGGAAACAATAGAAATGTTTTGAGTTGATTCCTTGGAAATTCTTCTTCGGCTAAGTGCCTAGTCAGAGATTCATCAGATATAGCAGAATCTTCTTCAATTGGCTTAGGAGGAGTGTTGCATTTCCTCGACCTAGCCAACTCAGATGGCTTCACAGAACTTGAAGAACCAACAATTTTGCTCGCTGGCACTCCTTCAACGGCTTTCATTCCTTCTGGCATTGAGGCCTTATCTTTCGCAGACTCAGCTGCCTTGGGTACAAAAATAGGTGATGAACTAACCGTAACTTGAGCCAATGGCTCAGCAGATTTCTTTTCTTCCTCTTCCATGAGTGGAGTTGTGGAACGAGGAGCAGAGTCGACATCCATCAGTGTGGGAGCAGCCGAGGGTGTGAACGGGGTAGTTTTCTCTCGAGGAGCAGATTGCTCCCCCTCAATCTTGGCATCCTTCTTGATAGAAGCAGAAGGGTCAACTTGCATCAGCTTAGGAGGTGAAGGATTTGGCTTTTCAACTCCATTCTCCTCATCGGTGTGGTCATCATTGTCTTGCTGCTGCGGTGGTGCACTTTCTTCATCGGGGTTGTCGAGAAAAATATCAACCACATCATTTTGCTCGCCTTGAGTTGTGGGCACTGTCATAATAACCATGGGGCACAGCCTGCTGCTCGAGTTCTTCCTAGTGAGGTGGCGATGGTGGAATCTGCTGCAGAGGTGCACTTGAGCTAATGGAAGCAGCGTTAGAGGTCACAACTTGAATGCGATGATCTTTCTTTTCCTTCGACTTAGCTGCGTTAGCTAAAACCTTCTGATGTTTTTCTTCTTGAATTCTCCTTCGAGCAAGATCTGCCTTGCGATTAATTTCATCATTCTTTTTGTCACACAACTGAGAAATATCCATGTGCATTTTGGCATGCCATTCAACTTTCTCATTTCTGATGGCACTAAGGGACTTGGTGACATCAAAAATTTCCTTGTTTAGACCTTTCCTTTCGTACTTGGTCTTGGCCTCTTTCCTCATTTTCTCTAGAGCTTGCTTGTCCTTGACAGCCTTGTTGAGCTTCCTAGAGATTTTCTTTAGTTGGCGAAAATGCTTTGTCACCATTTTTGTGACATCTTCTGGCAAGCTCAAGCTACTCACATCATCAGTTTGAGCATCATATGTAGCACTGTCTATGATGTCAATCATCATATTAAAGTCATATTTTTGTTCCTCTGTGGTAACAGGAACAAAGTGCTTGGCCTCTTTGGCAGATGCATCTCCTTCGGCTGGCAACTTTCTCTTCATAGTGCTCTTCGAAGAAGTTGGCAGGGCAGAACCCGAAGGTTTTTCAGCTATAGGATGGGAGCATGCCTTGGTGATCTCCTTGGAGAGGTCAAAACCTTCACTGGAGAAGGAGTTTGTGCTGGCTTGTCTAGTATAGTAGCTTGGTCATACATGGGGATTTCTTCACCCATACCTTCATCAGAAGACTCTTCAGATGAGTCAAAAACAACTTTTCTTGATCTCTTGGCAGTGATTTTCTTTCGAGGAGCACGACGGGAATCTTATTTCTTTGACTTGCTTCCCTTGGAAGCAGATGCTTGCTTTTTTCTTCTTCTGCAACGATTCGTTGTCCTCGATCGCGCGCGCGCCCGAGCCGAATCCACAACGGATCGACTGTCCGATTCGTTGTCCCCCTCCTCTCTCTTTATGCCCTGGTCCCACCGATCGCCCAATCACCCCTGGCGCTCACCTTCCCCCTCGCCCCCGATCGCTTTCCACTCCATCGTCGATCACCGGATCCCGTCAAATCCGAGCCATATCGGGTTCCCCATGCCCCAAGACACCGTGGCTATAAAGCCACGGCTCCCCCTCGACCGATCCCCCATAGACCCCTCTCCTCAAACGCCTCCCGCTACTGCAATCCCTCGCCGGACCTCACTGCCACCGCCGCACGCCACCGCTCGCCTCGTCGTCTCCAGCCACCCCCGACCTCCATCTCTACCACCACTCGATGCGCCACCCTCGCCTACATCTTCTGCCACCCTCGCCTTCCTCGGAGAAGCATCAGAGCTCCATCCCTGAATGCACCCGAAGCCGCCGCCGCCGTCGGGCCCCGTCGGAGTCCTCCCTCAGCCGCTATAAGCCACCGGAAGCACTCACCACCGTAGGATCTAAATCACACGATAAAAAATAAAAATGCATTTTTTAAATTTAGTCGCGACTCATTTTTCTCTAGCGATCGGCCCTCCACCGCATAGTTCTGTAGCGCACACCCCTAGCCCAATAGCAGTGTGCCACGTAGCTAGTCACCGATCCATAACTTATTTTTTGTTTATTTTAGTTTCTGTTTTAAAAACAGATTATGTTTCTATTTTAGAAATTCATATCTCCTAGATTATTTAGTTTTTTAATTTGATTCTTTTTGCATTAGATTAGAAATTTCATGAAGCTTCTGTAGATGCCAAGTTTGACCATATTTGAAAATTTTAAATTTGAATTTGCATGAAATTCATGCAAATACTAGATTAGCAATATCTTTTGTTTATAAATAGATTTTAATTTGATTCCTTTTGCAGTTGGTCACAAAATTAGTTGTGCATCCAGTAGCACTTCTAAATTTATTTATTTTTATTTTAAAACTCATTTTATAGCAAAACATTACTGTTTTTGTATGTCATAGGATTAGTGTTATTTCCTTTAGTTCTATCTGCTTTAAGTTATTTTCTTCTGTCACTTTTTACAAGTTTAATTAGTTTCTATTAAGTTATCAGTAGCCATTTTATTTGTTGTTGAAAATAATTTTATTGTTTTGCTTCTTTTGTTTTGAAAGAAAATTTGTTTTGAGCATAAGTAGAGTTTTATAAATGATTTTAACTTGATTCTTTTTGCATAGAAATGTTTTTAGGTGATTTTATTTCTGTTATTTTAATAAAACTTTTCTCTTCTGTTAAAATTTTATTAGTTGCAGAAAACTATTTATAGTTTGTTTTACTTTAGTAAAGTTTTCCAATTGAGTTTCTGGTGATTTGTTTGGTTTTGCCTTTATTTTTCTTTGACTGTTTTATTGATTGCTTTATTATTAGTTTTACTTGTTATTATAGTGTTATTTTGTACTATGGTATGCTTATGTATGTCTTGTTTGTTTTGATAGATTGTCCGGAGTGCGAGGCTTGTTATTACGAGTCTCTAGAGTTTTAAGATCGTTAGCAAGGCAAGTTCACTTTGATCATGTATTTCAATTACCCATGTTTTATTGCATTAGCAGTTCCTTTCCACCATGAACAAGTAGGATATTGAGCTTGAACTTGAGGTAGTATCATGAGGTAGGAGAAAACCCGATACCCCTGTTACCAATGCTCGGGAAGGGATGTTACCTCATAATTGCTACACTCTAGTAGACGGGGTTTGGTTGTGAGATTTCAGGAGTGTTGTGAGGTTAAGTAATTCAAAACCTGCATGATGATCAAGACTTCAAGACTTCAAGGACTCAATATACCTCTGGGTCGAATGGAATGCATCTGGGTACTGTTGTAAACTCATTCCAATTTCATATCATCATTATATATACTGTATTCCAACTTCACATGGTTCATACCCCCCGATACAACCCATAGATTCATCAAAATAAGCGAACAACACATAGAAAACAGAAGCTGTCAAAAACAGGACAATCTGTAGCAATCTGGAAATTCCGTATACTTATGTAAATCCAAAAATTCTAAACAATTAGGACAATCTAAACAATTTGCATAGCAGTACTATGTAAAAATTTCAAGATTTTATCGCGCTCCAGTAAAAATGTAAATTCAATTACTACAGCAAAAGTTTCTGTTTTTTCTGCTGCACACACCAAACAAGCAATTTAAACATCCTAAAAGCAAATCTTGGCACATTTTTTTATAATACATTGGATATATACAAGGGGATACTTATTTTTGAGAAACTTCCATGAAAAATTCTACATTGTTTCCATGAGCATGAACACAAGTGTTCAAGGTCGACCCTCACTTCTCCAATGCATAACCTTCCAATCACTTCTCTTTTTGAAGAAGTTTTTAGGCATAAGAGGCAAGTAATTTTTTTTCTATTTTGCATTCTTTAAAAAACTTGTTTCACCCACAACTAAAGAAAGAAAAAACAAAATCTACTTAGTGAAGAAAGCAAACAAGCACACACGAGAATATCAACCCCACGCTATTGCTCCCCGGCAACGGCGCCAGAAAAGAGCTTGATAATCCCCAAGAGCAAGGAATCATCGTAGAAATTTCCAAAGGTGGAAGTGATAAGGATGGAGTGTCGAACCCATAAGGAGCTAAAGGTAAGATCAATGTTCTCTCAAGTCCTATCTGCCACTGATACGACTCTACATACACCAACGTTTGCTTCCATCTAGAGACGAGAAATAAAACTAGATTGTGGGTATGAAGAGGATAGCTTTGCATGATATTGGAGAACTAAAATATAAAAATAGGTGCTGTTAATATACAGTTAGAATATATCACAATATATTACAAGTAGCAAGTGTGGAATAATGATGGATCGGTGTGCGGAATTATCCTAAGCAATTGTTCACAAGATCGGCAGTCATTATTGTAATTTTATATGAGGGAGAGGCATAAGCTAACATACTTTCTCTACTTGGATCATATGCACTTATGCTTGGAACTCTAGCAAGCATCCGCAACAACTAAAGATCATTAAGGTAAAACCCAACCATAGCATTAAAGTATCAAGTCCTGTTTATCCTATACGAAACAACCCCCTTACTCAGGTTTAAGCTTCTGTCACTCTATCAACCCACTATAAGTGAATCATGAATGTATTGCAACACCCTACAGTGGGAATCCCTCACGTGTGTGCGACACGGAAGGAACCATAGGACAGCACCAAAATAAAACATACAACTCAAACCAATCTAGATCATCAATCACTCAAAACATCATAGGATGGCAACACATCATTGGATCACAATATGTGGAATAAAGCACCATGTTCAAGTAGCGGATTACAGCGGGGTGCGGGAGAGTGGACCTCATAAAAGAGATGAGGAAGGTGATGAAGATGGTTACGTTGATGAAGACGAACACCGTGGCGATGGTTCCCCTGGCGGCATTCCGACTCCATCGAGAGAGAGGGGGAGAGAGTCTCCCCCTTGTGCTTCCTCCTCCATGGCCTCCCCCCTAGATGGGGAGAGGTTCTCCCTCTGGTCCTTGGCCTCCATGGTGGTGATGGCCCCCTCCGGAATCCTCCCCCATGGCCTCCAGTGATGATGGCCCCCTCCGGGATCCTCCTCCATGGCCTCCGGTGATGATGGCCACCTCTGGCAGGGTGCCGGAGAGGGACTAGATTGATTTTACATGGCTACAGAGGCTTGCGGCGGCAGAACTTCTGATCTTGGTTTCTTTTCGAGGGTTTTGGTATTTATAGGAATTTTTTGCGTCGGTCTCACGTCAAGGGGGTCCACGAGGCAGCGGCAAGCAGAGAGGATCGAGAAGAGGTGTCTAGAGGGGGGTGATTAGACCCTCAACAAAGAAAAATAGCAGTTTTTAAATTCTTCAAGTTAAGGTGGAGTTTTAGCACAAGTTTAAACAATCACAATACGTTTCAAGCAAGCATGTCAAGAGTATATGAGCAGCGGAAAGTAAAACATGCAAGTTGCAAGAAAGTAAAGGGATGGGATTGGAGTATGCAAACGCAATTGGAGACACAGAGATTTTTGGCATGGTTCTGATAGGTGGTGCTATCGTACGTCCACGTTAGTGGAGACTTCAACCCACGAAGGGTAACGGTTGCGCGAGTACACAGAGGGCTCCACCCACGAAGGGTCCATGAAGAAGCAACCTTGTCTATCCCACCATGGCCATCGCCCACGAAGGACTTGCCTTACTAGGGTAGATCTTCACGAAGTAGGCGATCTCCTTGCTCATACAAACTCCTTGGTTCAACTCCACAATCTTGACGGAGGCTCCCAAGTGACACCTAACCAATCTAGGAGACACCACTCTCCCAAAGGTAATAGATGGTGTGTTGATGTTGAACTCCTTGCTCTTGTGCTTCAAATGATAGTCTCCCCAACACTCAACTCTCTCACACAGATTTGGATATGGTGAAAAGATGATTTGAGTGGAAAGCAACTTGGGGAAGGCTAGAGATTAAGATTCTCGTGGTTGGATTGGAATGTCTTGGTCTCAACACATGAGTAGGGGTTTCTCTCTCAGAAAATGAATGCTGGAAGTGTAGGCACGTTCTGATGGCTCTCTCCATGAATGGAGGATGGGTGGAGGGTATATATATAGCCTCCACACAAAATTTAATCGTTACACACAATTTACCAAACTCGGTGGGACCGAATAGTGAAACTCAGTTAGACCGATTCAGTTCAAAATGTGAACGTTAGGATTTTCGGTGGGACCGACATGATCAACTTGGTGGGACCGATGTGCTAGGGTGAGGGTAAAACCTCAATTCAGTTTGACCGATTACACAAACTCAGTGAGACCGATTTTGGTAATAAGCAAACAGAGAGTTGGTCAAGCAAACTTGATGGGACCGATTGCATATCTTGATGGGACCGAAATAATTACAATAGGTAATCAGAGAGTTTGCAAGCCCATCTCGGTGAGATCGATATCCCGTCGGTGAGACCGAACTGATTAGGGTTTCTAGCAGTGGCTTGATACGTCTCCAACGTATCTACTTTTCCAAACACTTTTGCCCTTGTTTTGGACTCTAACTTGCATGATTTGAATGGAACTAACCCGGACTGACGCTGTTTTCAGCAGAATTGCCATGGTGTTATTTTTGTGCAGAAACAAAAGTTCTCGGAATGACCTGAAACTTCACGGACATTATTTTTGGAAATAATAAAAAATACTGGCGAAAGAATCAAGGCCAGGGGGTCCACACCCTGCCCACGAGGGTGGGAGGCGCGCCTGCCCCCTGGGTGCGCCCCCTACCTCGTGGGCTCCCTGGTGCTCCATGGACCTCAACTCCAACTCTATATATTCACGTTCGGGGAGAAAAAATCAGAGAGAAGGATTCATCGCGTTTTACGATACGGAACTGCCGCCAAGCCCTAATCTCTCTCGGGAGGGCTGATCTGGAGTCCGTTTGGGGCTCCGGAGAGGGGAATCCATCGCCGTCGTCATCATCAACCATCCTCCATCACCAATTTCATGATGCTCACCGCCGTGCGTGAGTAATTCCATCGTAGGCTTGCTGGACGGTGATGGGTTGGATGAGATTTATCATGTAATCGAGTTAGTTTTGTTAGGGTTTGATCCCTAGTATCCACTATGTTCTTAGATTGATGTTGCTATGACTTTGCTATGCTTAATGCTTGTCACTAGGGCCGAGTGCCATGATTTCAGATCTGAACCTATTATGTTTTCATGAATATATGTGAGTTCTTGATCCTATCTTGCAAGTTTATAGTCACCTACTATGTGTTATGATCCGGCAACCCCGAAGTGACAATAATCGGGACCACTCCGGATGATGACCATAGTTTGAGGAGTTCATGTATTCACTATGTGTCAATGCTTTGGTCTCGTACTCTATTAAAAGGAGGCCTTAATATCCCTTAGTTTCCACTAGGACCCCGCTGCCACGGGAGGGTAGGACAAAAGATGTCATGCAAGTTCTTTTCCATAAGCACGTATGACTATATTCGGAATACATGCCTACATTACATTGATGAACTGGAGCTAGTTTTGTGTCACCCTATGTTATAACTGTTGCATGAATAATCGCATCCGGCATAATTCTCCATCACCGATCCAATGCCTACGAGTTTTTCACATATTGTTCTTCACTTATTTACTTTTTCATTGCCATCATATAATCACTACAAAACCCAAAAATATTACTTTTGCTACCGTTATCACTACTATCATACTACTTTTCTACTAAATACTTTGCTGCAGATATTAAGTTATCCAGGTGTGGTTGAATTGACAACTCAACTGCTAATACTTGAGAATATTCTTTGGCTCCCCTTGTGTCGAATCAATAAATTTGGGTTGAATACTCTACCCTCGAAAACTGTTGCGATCCCCTATACTTGTGGGTTATCAAGTCTAGCTCGGTGAAGTTTGCGGTTCCGTCACCTCCTCCGGTATCTACGGTATAAAGAAAACGCGTACTAACATAAATACCGTGTGTGCACAAAAAGTGTTCCAAATATTTTTCAAATAAATATGATAAAAAACTAGACAGAAAAATAAAGATGATGGAAAAAGAATCAATTCAAATCATCTTTAGTTTAAAAGTTATTAAGGTTTTAGTCCAGGGACTCATCTGTAATGAAATAGAAAGTTCCCAGGGGTTAGTTTATAAAAGCAGAAAACGTTTCGATTAGAAACACGCCAACCCCCAAAGGAAAACATATTCTTACCGAAGGCATTTTCAGAAAACGGTTCAAAAAAAAGAAAAAAGCCGACGAGGGGGGTCCACCCGTCAGGTTTAAATTTCCGAACAGAGCCGCCGGCGCCCGAGGGCTGCGGTGATCGCCGGCGTCGATCCACGGCGAGTTAGGAGGAGTGGAGGGTACCTACGGAGTCAGGGTGCTCTCCCGCGTCCGTGGGTGGTGGAGTTGGTCGTCGGCGAGCACCACATCAACGGCGGCCCCAACTCCGGCGGACGGTGGTTCGGGCGTCGGTGGATCTCACCGGGGAGGGCTGCAAACATCGAATTGAGGCTCGGGTTAGAGCATTGGGTGTAGTAGGAGGCGACTGGCACGGTCTGGGAGGCGGGGGTGGTCTCACCAGAGTGAATTGTGCCGGAGCCTGTGGCGGGTCGGGGCGGCCGGAGTCGAGGAAGGAGACCTCCTCGAGGTCCTCCTAGTGGCTAGGCGGGGCTCTGGTGAGGTGGAGGAGTGGCGCTGGGTCGAGAACGAGCTCGAGGGCTCCTTTTATAGCCGGTCCGAGGCGGTGGCCGGGAACGGGATAACTCCGGTGACGATTAAGGCGAGGCAGTGGTTGGTCAGGTGATTTAGGGGTCAGGGCAGCAGCGGATAGGTTCACTGGTTCCATCCCCGGCGAAGTTTGGCAAAACTTGGGCGTCACTCCACGCGCTCGACGGAACGGCCTCACGGGGGCTCGCCGGCGGCAGAGGGCGCGCCCTGCGCCTCTCTGGCTGCGGTGACTGTGCCGCACCGTGCACAAGGGAGGGGGTGGCCACGCGGAGGCTTCGGGTGGCTTGGGCGGTGTTGGACGGCGCCGAAAGGCAGGGCCGGCCCCTGCTGGCCACCACGGATGGCTCTGCCACCGCAGAAGACGCCGGCATTGGCGGGACATGTCGCCACCGACGCTTGTGCTCGTCCAAACGACCGTGCGGCGCTCTGGATAAGGAGGGGGAACAGGGAGCAAGGCGCCGCTGCAGCTACTGGCGAGATCGACGCCGTGCTCTGAAGAAAACGACGCTGTCGACTGAACCCAACACTGAAACTCTGAATTTTCTGAATTTGAATAAGAATAATTGCATGCCGTGTTCGATGAAATGTTTTTGGCATGTGGAAATTTCTTCTGGGGCTGATCTTTGGTGAAGTGACCTCTCAATGCACCTGGGGGCTGCCTGATTTATCTCATAATTTTTGGAGAAGGAGAACATTGAATTTCACCAAAAATGGCAAATCTGGTCCAAATTTGCAGCAGGAAAAATTTGAAAAATTTGAATTGTGGAAGAGTGGATCTTGATGGATCTAGGTTGGGGGTACTAAGGACTAGTCAGGGGAGTTTGTTTGGGATAAAAACTCAAAAGTAATATGGTACTTCCTTTGTAAATCACCTAGGTCCAAAATAAATGGCAGAAAATAGTTTTGAGGATAAAATAAATAGAATAAAAATCAAAAATGGGTTGAACTTGCTGGGATTGGATATTTGACTTGACCCACAGTGGAGGGAGGGTTTTTGGAAGAAAGTTTCAACATGGGGCATGGCAAAAGAGGATTTTTTGAATAAAAAGAATAAAACCAAAACCCATAGGGTTTCTTTTTAAATGAAAAACTTTTTTTTCAAAATAATTGAGATGAGTCAACACCAAATGAAAAGCCTTCAATACCAAACATCAAGGTTGGGGATGACAAAAATAAAATATTTGACATAATAGATTTTTTTTTGAGAAAGAGAGCCTTTTTAGAAAGATTTTAAATAGCCTCCTTCAAATCAAATAAAGAATTTGATAAAAACCACATTAAAATTTTTGTAGTGTCACAACACCTACCCCCTTAGGAAAAATCTCACCCCCGAGATTTCAGCAGATCCTCAAATAGGTGTGGGTGTTCTGTCCGAAGAAAATCCTCTCTTTCCCATGTTGCTTCATCCTCGGTGTGATTGCTCCACTGAACTTTCAAAAACTTATTTGTTTTCTGACTGGTCCTCCTTTCAGACTCCTCCAATATTTTTATTGGACGTTCCCTGTAGGTGAGGTCTGGCTGTACGTCAATGTCCTCATGAGATACCTGCTTTTCTGGGTTGCTTATGCATTTCCTCAACTGTGAGACGTGGAACACGTCATGGACGTCTGACAGCTCTTCGGGTAGGTCTAGCTGGTAGGCTACGGTGCCTCTTCGTGCAACCACACAAAAGGGTCCGATAAATCTTGGTGCTAGCTTTCCTTTAACTTTGAATCGTTGCAGGCCCCTCATAGGAGATACTCGTAGGTACACATACTGTGAAACTCCGAAAAAAAATTTAGTTGGTTTTCAGCAAAAACTTTGTTGGTTTTGAAGGAGGTCATTTACAACCCTTCCAAAAATCTCTCTCTCTAAATTTTTTTCCTTTGGCAAAGGATTTTATTTTGGCATTATTTTCAACTCTGGTGTTGGTTATTAAAAACCTTTCTTCTGATTCTCCCCTTCTCAATTTATTTTGGGATTTATTTTTCTCTTAATAAGAAAACCCTAGGAGTTTTGGGTCTTCTCCTATATTGAAACCATCCATACTTTTTACCATGTCTCATGTGGTAAATCTTCCCAAAACCCCTCCTTCCACTTTGGGGCAATCCAAATATTCTGTCCCAACAAGTCCAACTCATTTTTGGATTTTATTTCATTTATTTACTTCCCCAAAACAATTCTGTCCTTTATTTTGAGCCTAGGTGATTTGCAAAGCAAGTACCTATTTGCCTTTGAATTTTGATCTCAAACCAACTCCTCTGGATAGTCCCTAGCACCCACAACCTAGAACCATCAAGATCCACTCTTCTTCTTTTCAAAATTTTCAAGTTTCAGCTTCTGCAAATTTGGACCAGATTTGTCAAATTTGATGAAATTCATATCTCCTCTTCTCCAAAAATTCCACCAAAATTCAGGCAGCCCCCAGATGCTATAAGAGACCACTCCACCAAAAATCAGCTCAAGGAAAAATCCCCACATACCAAAATCATTCTGTCGAACACCGCTTGCATCACATTTTGCACTTTCAGAGAAATTCAGAGTTTCAGTAAGTTCAGTTTCGTCAGAGTCTGTCACCTGTCAACTGTGGCGCTCGGGCGTGTTGCGCACGGCCCCTCCACCTCTGTCCAGAGCGCCGCCGCGCACTTGGCTGGTTCTCGCTGCCGGTGGCACCTCGCCTGCTCTACCGGCGTTTCTCGGCGTCGGGACCTCCGTGGCGGCCGGCAGGGGCACCTCGCGCACAACGCCGCTCGCACCACCCACACCACTGGAGCTCCGCGTGGCCGCCTCCCTTGCCAACAAGACGCCGCAGCACCGCCGCCGCGGGCCTAGCACGCACAGGCACGCCTCGCCGCCGACGTGCCGCAAGGCCGCTCTGCTGGGGACAGCCGTAACCGCTCCCCGCTTTGCTGAGTTAGGCACCGGATGGAATCAAGATTCTTCTAGGCGATGCTCAAGCCCCTAAACCAACCGTCCAGCCACAAGACCGCCGTAATCGCCGCGGACTTATCCTGTTCACGGCAACCGCCTCGGGCGGCTATAAATAGCGCCCGAGCTTGCTCTCGACCCGCACATCTCCACCACCTCACCGACCCGCCCAGCCACCGGAAGAGCCTCGAGGGGCCCTTCTTCCTCAACTCCGCCACCTCCGTCCGCTTGGCTCCAAGCAGCGTTCTCTCCGTGAGAGCTCCTCCACCGCCCTAGACTTGCCTGTAGCCTCATGACACCTCTAGGAGACTAACCCCACTCCAATTGGACCCAAAGAACTCTCTCCGACGAGGCCCACGACTACCCGAACCACCGTCCGCGGAGCAAGGGCCGTTGTCGACGTGGTGCTCGCCGGCACCACCATCACCACCAACCGACGCGAAGGATGCATCGAGCACAGAGGTACCACCCGATCCCCTTGCCTCGCCAGGATCGCCACGGCGACCACCATGCTCTCGGCGCCACGAGCTCTGCCCCTTTTTGAATATTCAAACCTGACGGGTGGGACCCGCCACACCTCTTTGTTCTTTTTTCGAACTGCTTCAAAGCGTATTCTCGCAAATGCGCTTTCTAACCTGAATCGCTTTCGGACTTTTCGCTTAGACCCTCGAGAGTTTTCTGTTTCATTACGAGAGGTCCTTGGACCAAAACTCTTATAACTTTTAAACATAAAAGGATTTTTGAGTGATTCCTTTTCTGTCCTCTTCAAAATTTTGTCTAGTTTTTTATCAGATTTATTTGAAAAAATATTTGGTATATTTCTATACACCTCACGGTATTTACGATAGCGCGTGTATTTTTGTATACCGTAGATACCGAAGGAGGTGACGGAACCGCAAACTTCACCGAGCTAGGCCCCGACTACTCTGAACCAGGCAAGCATGTTTGAACTTTTGATATGATGAGTGTTTTGGTATGTTTGCATTAAGTAGTTGCATGGCTTGATTATGAGCACCTCGGTGAAGGTGATTTTATATGCAAAGTTGAGGCAAGTGAATTTTGATAATCCATAAATTGTTGGATATAAGATTGCATGGCCATGAGATGGCAGGAGAATGGGTAAGATGGCAGTGTTGTAGCATGCCAGTCTTATGCCAGACCGTTGACCCAGTGTCAACATGAATCAGTCCAGTTCCCGTCCGTCTTCCCTTCCGTACTACCACATGTTTTCCGCAAGGGATACGGCTTAGTAAGTTGCAAACCACTTTCTGGTACACACCAAATCGAGAGGCCGGGATGAGGGTTCCATGGCCCCGGATTAAAGCCTATCATCCGTCAGGGGCATGGGTGTTTCCGTTGGGACCGAGAGGGGGCACCCTTAGAGCGCCAGATATAAATTTGATCCCATGCTATTCGAGATTGTGATCTCCCGCCTCAAAGTTTTTCTTGAACGCTGTCCGGGTGATTCCTGCAACGTAAGGTGGGATGGGTGTGTACTTGTTAGCTGTGTTTCTCCGAATACCGTGAACGGAACTAGTCCTTCGTGACTACGGAAACCGCTGGCTGTGGATAATTTTAGTACAAACTCGCAGAGTCAATAATCCTTGAAATCATCTTATCCATGTCCAAGTGCTGTGTTCATCTTATCTTGTCAAGTGTCAGTCTCGGTGACAGAAACTCCTGAGAACCACATGAGTGTTAAATGTTTATTTCCTATGGAGGGACTAACCCGTTTATTATCATGTGTTGAATATCTTCCTATGAGCACTATTTCTTGCAAGCTAACCGATATGAAAAGTGAATTTTAAGCCCTTTCTGCGATGTCGCTCAGACGTCCGATCATGCATTGTTATTATTTACTTTTGTTATAAGCCCTTTTGCGATGTCGCCGGACGTCCGACTACGGCATTGTTATTATTTACTTTTGTTATAAGCCATTTCTGCGATGTCGCTCAGACGTCCGATCGCGGCATTGTTATTATTTACTTTTGTTATAAGCCCTTTCGTGATGTCGCCGACGTCCGATCGCGCATTGTTATTATTTACTTTCATTATAAGCCCTTTCTGTGATGTCGCTCCGATGTCTGACTGCGGCATTGTTATTATTTACTTTTGATATACGCCCTTTCTGCGATGTCGCCCCGACATCCGATTGTGGCACGCATGTCTTTTATTTTCAATATAAGCCCCTTATGTGGTGTCGCTCAGACGCCCGACTGTGGCATGATTTATTTAATTGTCCCCCCTTCGAGGCGTCGCTTCAGACACCCGATCGGTTTTCAGTTATTTCTACTATCACCTGACTTCCTTCTTGCTAATTATTGTTGTGTTACTTCCTCTTTGGGATGTACCATATTGTTCATGATGCATTCATGCATGCATTTGTTATACCTTACGTCCGAACTATCTTGCGAGTACTTTCAAAGTACTCACCTGTCTTGTTGATTTGGCCAGATGCTGACGAAGGTGATCTCATGGATGAAGAGTTCGATAGCGAGTCCGACGCCTAGAGGAATCCCAGTCAGTCTCGTACGACCCCTGGATTAGTCACTGTGTTACTTCCGCTTCCGCCACCCAAATAAATTCATCGAGCCTCACCTCGACGCTCGATGAGCCGCCAGTGTAGGAGTCATATTATCCACTCCGCTGTGTTATTCCACCACCACTTTACCTCGAGTCAGTAGTAAGCCACCACTCCACTGTGTCATATCCGCCATTATGTATAATTATTGGCGTGCTTGTAATAATTTGTTGAGCAACCTCAGCTCGACCCTGTAATATATTAAATGCTACTGGCTTATTGTATCAAGGTTTTGTCTACCAAGAAGGAGGATTTTCCTCACACCGGAATTAAAAGATTGGTTTCTCAATGAATATTTTTATTGGAAAACCGGTCGTGACAAGCTTGGTACCAGAGCCAGCTGATCAGAGAAGCCACTAGGTGCGATCGCTAATCGGTTATTAGCATATTAGAGCTAATTCATATTTTTACAAATGTAGTCAATTTCTCGACAACAAGATAAATTTATGATTTGACCACTCTGAATTTTTGCCTACTTTTGTAGATGGTCGGCAACGATCGCGAGTCACAGATGTTCGCCAACATGCCCGATGGGTTCGCTGCTTCTCTCCTTCATCGTCCAAGTCGCGATGGGGCCATCTCAGGCGCCCAGCCTTCTCACTCTCTCAAAGACAAGGTCAATGACCGTCTAACCATGCACCAGGCAGCGGTGCAATTCAAGGGGGCGAGTTGAGCGCTTGTGTTCTTGGGGAGAGCCATGCCTACGGAGAAGCATGCATCGCAGATGGCAGCCCGTGAGGCGATAGCTCGCCTCGTGGATATCCTTCCTTCGATGAAGACTCGTCATTACCGCTACCTTCCATGTCACGTGCCATACACCTGTCACTACGCTGTTCTCTTGCCCCAGAGGAGAACGAGACGAGGCTTTGAGATGCTTATCGAGTATCTCCGGCTTTGGAGGCAGCCTTCGACAACCTGGTGGATTTACTTTGTGGCTGCCCACATGGACTCGATCCATGGCTGTACCGCCAACAGAGGGAGCTCCTGCGCACCGCACCGCCATTGACTTTGGTCTCGTCATCAGCATCTTTGCACCCATCGCTCTCGCCACTACTCGTCAGCCGCCTACCATCAAGGAGTTCAACCAAGTCATCGCGCTTACTCCAGTTGCTCGCACCACCCCTTGCGCCTGCTCATGTTCGTGTTGTCCCAAGATAGGGCGCCTGCTCCACCAACTCAGCGCAGCACTTCACGCCTGGAGCCTATTAGCGAGGAGGTTGAGTCCCCACTTCATCATACCACCCTTGGCAGGCCAAGGGAAATCCTTACCATCTCCGATCGAGTACGCTTAGCCGCCATGTGATGTACCAACTTGTGCGATATGTTTATATGTACATAGGCTGTGAGAAGTAGCTTGTTTATGCATCATGTAGGGACTGGAGAAGTGCACTAGCCTAAATAACATGTCGTATATGTACGCATATCTCGAGTGATGTATTGTATAATTACTGCTATGTGTAAGATATGTAATGAGCAGTCCTTCTCCGTATGCAAACGCTTATTCTCTTGGAAAATCTTGGAGCATTTAAGACTTTTTCCGCCTTCATGAATTTATTGACTTTTGCGACTCAATTTCTTTTCTTATGAGTTTTACAAAATATATCCCAGAGTGAACAATGTCTCATCCTTGGACGCTACTTCCATGCCAACTCCGCCAGAGCAAAATTATGGCACACAACCCAGCAACAATTTCACACAGGCAGTCAAGTTAACAGACGGTTGAAACAACACTTTCCCAAATGTGCCGCCTTTATGAGCAAAGTCAGCAACAACATCAGGAAATGATGAACCAAGTCATCAATATGGGAAATCACCGTGGACAGATCAGCAGCAATCAAAGTTATCTCGAGCTACGTAAGACGCGTCCCCAAACATTTTCTCACACTGACAAACCTCTTGAAGCCGAGGTCTGGCTTCGAGACATGGAAAGAAAATTAATTATTGCCCAGTGTTCAGATCTTGAGAAAGTACTATATGCACCGCACTATCTCACTGGAGCAGCCGCATCGTGGTGGGAAAATTTCCTACACATGCACCCCAACGAAAATAATATCACCTGGGAGGAGTTCAAAGAAGGTTTTCGTGGGGCACATATTCCTAAGAGTCTATGAAGATCAAAAAGAGAGAATTTGATGACCTCAAGCAAAGGACAATGACGGTGTCAGAATACAACAGTCAGTTTACTCTGTTGTCTCGCTACGCCAACGAGGAGCGTATGTCGGAAAGCAAGAAGATGGAAAAATTCCTAGACGGTCTGATGCCCGCGCTTAAATGCCAGCTGGTTGTGCACACCTTTCCAGATTTTAAGACGCTGGTGGATAAGGCCATTACCTTGGAAAATGAGAGACGCAGCTTGGAAGATTTCCGCAAGTGAAAAAGGGACCAGACTAATCATGCCCGCAACCACCGCATCAAGACAGATGTTCAGAAAAGTTGGACACCCAAACCCACGACAAACGTCTCACGTCCAATCAAGAATTTCCATGCAAGGGACAAGGAGTTCACATACCGCCAGGCGCATTTGCTACGCTTGGAGAAGAAGGGCACTATGCCAAGCAAAGCCCCAAGCCAAGGAACTCGACCCCAAAGCCGAACAACGGAGGCAATAATTCGCGCCAAAGCACAACAATTTCAACCCAAATAACATCCACAGAAGGGTCATCTGAACCACGTGACCAAAGAGGAAGCACAGAATGCCCCGGATATCGTACTCGCACGCTTCCATCAACACAATACCTGCCATGGTTTTGTTTGATTCTGGAGCTTCTCACTCATTCATTTCGAAAAGTTTTGCCTTGCAAAATAAATTTTCGATGCTTCCCTTGGAAAAATCAATGACCATCAAGTCCCCTGGGATTAAGCTAGTTACCCAGAGTTATTGCCAAGGTGTGGTTATTGAGTTTGAAGGGTTGAAGTTTCACGCCAACCTTATTGTGTTGGAAAATAAAGGACCGGATGTCATCTTAGGGATGGATTGGTTAACCACCAACAAAGGTTTTATTGACTGCTTCAACAGGATCGTAATTCTCACCCACCACCACGGGAAGATAATAAAAGTTGCAGCCAAAGAGAGAAAAATATCCTGGCAACCGAGATTGAACAAGGTGGATATTTCTGAATTAAGCAAGGTTCCAGTAGTGTGTGAATTTCCAGATGTATTTCCCGAAGAACTACCAGGCATGCTACCAGACCGAGAGATAGAATTCAGCATTGAGCTAGCACCCGGAACCGCTCCCATATACAAGAAACCATACAGAATGGCACCATCCGAATTGGTAGAATTGAAGAAGCAAATAAAAGAATTACTAGACAAAGGTTATATACGAGCCAGCTCCTCACCTTGGGGTTCACCAATTTTATTTGCCAAAAAGAAGGATGGAACACTGAGGTTGTGCATAGACCATCGAGCACTTAATATGGTCACAATAAAGAACAAATACCCGATGCCACGGATAAATGATTTATTTGATCAGCTCGCTCAGGCCAAGGTATTCTCAAAAATTGACTTGAGGTCGGGATACCATCAATTAAAGGTACGAATGTAAGATATTCCCAAGACATCATTCACCTCCGTGACACGGATTATATGAGTTCACCGTAATGCCATTTGGACTAACGAACGCCCAAGATATTTTGTTCACCTCATGAACAAAGTATTTATGAAGTTTATGGACAAGTTTGTTGTGGTATTTATCGACGATATTCTAATATACTCCAAGACACCAGAAGAGCACGCTGAACATCTCCGAATTGTACTAGGGGAACTCAGGAGACATCAATTGTACGCTAAATTCAGCAAGTGTGAATTTTGGCTAAGGCAAGTAGGTTTTCTGGGCCACGTACTGACCCAAGAAGGTATTGCCTTAGACCCGAAAAGTCAAGGGCGTGCTTGGCTGGAAACCACCAGCCAGTGTGACTGGACGTCTGAAGTTTCTTGGGAATGGCAGGATACTACCAAGATTTATTGAAGGATTCTCCACCATAGCAAAGCCAATGACACAGCTACTCAAGAAAGACAAGAAGTTTGAATGGACGGAAGCTTATAGAAAAGTTTCCAAGAATTAAAAAGGAAATTAACGACAAGACCAAATTAATTGTACCGACATACACAAGAATTTTGAAGTGTATTATGACGCATCCCTAAGGGCCTCGGATGCGTGTTGATGCAAGAAGGCAAGGTAGTCGATATGTCTCGCACAACTTCACAAGCATGAGGAAAATTATGTCGGATTTCGGTTCCGCAGACCCTTGAGGTTCGAACACTTTGCGCGCGGAGATCCAACCCTCCACCGCCTCGCACCTCGCCGAATCGCTGGGACCTAAAATACTAAACGAACAGCACAAGAGACACGAGATTTATATCGGTTCGGGCCACCATTGTGGTGTAATACCCTACCCAGAGTGTGGTGTGGTGGATTGCCTCTTGGGCTGATGAGGAACAATACAAGGAAGAACAGCCTCGTGAGGGTCTGTTCTTGGCGGGTGCGCTGAATCGCTAGGTGGTGTTCACGCTCTAGCTATCGGGTTTCTTGATGAGGATTCCAGCCTCCTCTGCCTGGGGTGGCTACTCCTATTTATAGGCGAAGGCCCCGGCCTCTTCCCAAATATTGAGCGGGAAGGGCGCCAACAATTGGCCATTTTGAAGGGGAACAACGGGTACACTTATCCCGACTAAAGTTGGTCCTCGCCGCCAAAGGCTCGTGATGACGCTTGCTTGGGCTCCACAATGACTCCTTCCACCGCTGGGCTGGTCTTGGTCTTGTTGCACCAAACGGATGCCTTTGCTTGATGCTCTCGCCGCGCTTGCTCCTTTGCACCAAAGAGGAAAGGAGGACATCACATGGGATGGCGCCCGACCGCGCCCTTGGTCGTCATGGTTATGCCATGGGCACCTCGCGAGGTACCCTGCCTTGAACACTCCACCTCCTCATGAGCCAGCCTGACGAGGCCGTGCCTGAGGAAGCTCCTTGTCGTCCGCCTCGCGAGGCTTGGCCCCTCGCGAGGGTCTTGAGCTTGCGCTGATGAAGATGGGCCGTCTTGGGCCTCCTTCGAGCCACGCCGCAGCCCGCAGCAGAGCAAGTTTGGGGACCCCTGCTCCCGAACGCCGACAAGAGCCCCTGGCCCACGGCGCGCCCGAACTTGGCCGAGCAGAGAGGCGAAGGGCAGTGCGAAGCGTCATGGGCCCTAACACCTCATGCCTTGGGCGACGCGTGGCGGTTGATTGGACGCGTGCGCCTCAACAATCAAGTGAGTTGATAACAGAGCAGCATCTTCCTTGCCTCCTTTACTTTCTCCAGTTGCTGCTCAGATCCCCTTTCTTGCGCCTCTCCTCTCTGCTTCCAAGATCTTCAGATCCACTCCGCCTGCGTGCCCTAGCCAATCATGGCGCCTGCCAAGCCCCGGCCGAGCTTGGTACTCTCCCGCTTGGACCCGCCAATGTGTCAGGCGAGCTCGCATCTGTGCGCCCGGATGGCGGAGGCGCAGGGCGTCAACGGAACGGAGGCGTTCAAGGCCGGCTCCTCCGCCCCTGAGGGTCGGGGGAGTACCTTCTACCCGTTCTTCGTGAGCGCCATCATTGCTGGTCTGGTGCCTCCCTTTTCTGAGTTCTTCTTCTCCGTCCTCCGTCACTACAACATTCAAGCTTTGCACCTCCATCCCAACTCCATCCTTCTTCTGGCAATCTTCGCCTACTATTGTGAGGCCCATGTTGGGGTGAAGCCCTCGGTGGCCTTGCTGCGCCATTATTTCTCCCTCCGAACCTCCCGTGGTTCCGCCTCCGCGTGCACGAGCTTCGTCGCATACGGCGGAGCCATCGCCATTTCAAACCCTGGGAAGCGGATTGAGGGCTTCAGAGCAGTGGGTCTTGGTGGATGCTGGGCGATCCACCTCGGCTGATCCTGCCCACGGAGCACCCATGAGCTCCGACGACCGTCCCGAGTGGAGCTTCGATCCCCGCGCTGCCGGTGCCGGAGAAGATGGACGCAGATCCGAAGCCGCCAACGCGGGCGGGCGGCGGCTGACCGGTCTTGTCGCTCGAGGGAGTTCCTAGAGCATCAACTAGCTCCGCTTAAATCAAGCTTCGCTTCCGATGTGGAGGCCTCACTCGAGCCCCGTGGTCCTGGCCGGCGAGGATCTGGCGGCGGTCCTCCAGTCCTTGGTTGGGGGCGACGTGGCGAGATCGAGGCGCCCAGCGCCTTGTTCCTTCATGAGGATTGGGAGCAGGTAGTGGGGCCCATGCCTGGCTTTCACTGGGGACGGGCCCGTGCCCGTGGAGGCTCCGGAGGACCTGGTGGACGTGTCCTCTGCCGACTCCAGCGAAGAGGTGGAGGAAAGAGAGCCGGGAGAGGGGGTTGATTCGGGGGCGGAGTCAAGGGCTCCTCCCCTTCAGCGCAGGTCCCGCACTCTCCACCTCCCCCAGAGTGATGACGACGAGGATGAGGATGAGCAGGGAGGCGGAAGCCTGCCTCCGATCCTGAAGAAGGACCGGACTGGGCTGGTCCCAGCAGGTCCGCCTGCCCCGGGCGATCCGCAGACGCCCTCGCCTCCCGTCCCCTTGAAGCTGATCCTGCAGCCGGCTCTCGGGCTTCAAGTATGGCCGGAGGTTGCTCAAGCTCGCGAGCGATGACCAGTAAGTGCTTGATTCTTGTTTTATTCCTTGCTTTGTCGCTGAGGCTTGATATCTGTATCTCTTGGCTAGGCTGGCGCCCGCGGCGAAGAAGCTGAAGGGAGCTCCCGATGCTTCATCTGGGGCAGCGCCTCGCCCATGAAGGAAGGCGATGGCAAGACACCGCCTCTCTGCCCGGTCATCTCGCGAGGCCTGGCGGAGCTGGCTGGGGCGAGCTCAGCCCCCATGGCCCAAGCGACTCCCGAGGTGTCCTTGCCTAATGCCGCCGCCATAGCTGTTGGGGCGCAGCAGGTCCTGCCTCGCGATACTGTGGTTACGCTGCCGTCCTCTCCTCCTACTCCACCAACTGCTGTCTCTCCGACTCCTCCCACTGTCCTGGATCGTGCTGCTGCTGAATTGGACCAGCTGCGGCAAGATCTTCTGGGCGCCGACCCTCGCTTGGTGGCCGGGCGCTTGGAGCTGGCCTCTGGCTGGGTTCGCTCTGACGCTTCGATTCGAGCGGCGCTGGTTCAGGCTTCAACGGCTTGCGACGAGGAGAAGCAGGCTGTCCGTGAGGCGAAGATTGCCCGTGATGCTGCCCTGGGGGAGGCAGCTAGTATCCAAGGTCGCTGTGAGATGCTGGAGAGCGAGCTGAAGGGCCTGCAGAACCAGCTTGCCGAGGAGGCCCGCCTCCGCCAGGAGCAGGAGGAAAGCATGAAGGCTCGCGAGGCGGCCGTCAAGGACCGGGAGGCCAAGCTCAAGAAGCGCCACGACCGCCTAGGCGCTACTGGAGCAGGAGCCGGAGGCGAGGAAGGTCGAGCTGGACGACAAGGCGCGGGTTCTGCAGTAAGATCGCGTGGCCTTCATGAATATGGAGGTGAAGGCTCGCTCTTTCTTGAAGACGCTTCTGACAGCCGCCTGGAGAGTCCGCTGGCCGGGCGCCGAGATGGTCCCGCCAAGCTGCTTCCTTCCTGGTTCGCGCTCTTGAAGATGTCACCTTGGCCTTGGCCCCACGGCCGAGGCCGAGGCGCGCGTCTTGTCTTCTGCGGCACTGACGCGGGTCCTCACCCACATCTACCTTCGCGATCCTAGCGTCGACCTGGACAGCCTGCTGGAGCCAGCAAGCGGCGAGCATGCAGCTGCCGCTGTTAAGGGTCGCGCGGAGGCTCTGCTGGGGAAACTCCGGGCCTTCAGAACCAAGCCGAAGCGAGGCGCTGTCGGCCTTGCTGCTCCATGAGGAGAGCCCACTCCGCGCTGCTCCACTGCCGACAAGTGACTCCGTTGTGGCTCCTGTCCTGCTTTTAATTCCTGTACATGTATCATGCCTCGGGGAGGCGTTTAAACTTGCATTTGGTATTGCGATAACAGTATGGACTGTAATATTTGCTTTTGAATTCCTTGAAATTTGCGCTTCCTACTTGCTTATGTTCTCGCCGCAGAGTTCGGCCCACAAGATACTCAGCCGCCATTAGCCCCGACCGAAACCAGGGCGGGACCAAGGAGTGAGGGGCTACGTGACAAGTTAGGCTCTGAGTCGCGATGCTCAAGAGTCCCTTTGGCGCCACGAACAGCAAGTAGGGAGGTGAGACGCAGGCGGGTCTACCGTTCTCGTCTGCAGAGCCCGGCCTCACAGATACCTCAACCGCCGTTAGCCTTTCGGAACTAAGGGGTGAGGGGCTACGTGACCAGTTAGGCTCTGAGTCACGATGCTCGGGAGCTCCCTTGACGCTCAAACGATTTCGTACCTTGGCTCCGCCGGGAGTGACGTCACGACGAACCAGGCCCGGGGCCTGGCTGGGTGGCGTGCGTCTGGGCGTGACCAAGGCGCAGCCCCCGTGCCCAGCTGTCATGCCCAATATGCGACCCTATCCAAAAGGAACTCGAAGGTCCCACCAAGGATAGACCCGCATATTGAAACGCTTTTGCAAGGTGGATATCATTACATCAACATTGCATAATACATAGGGATACATACATAAGGCACAAATGCCACAAGAATACATCAACATCATATACAAGATTAACATCCGACTACGGATGAAACATAAACAAAACTCAAACGACATCCACCTCTGCTAGCCCAGGCTGCCGACCGAACCTATCCCCGATCGAAGAAGAAGCAGAAGAAGAACTCCAACACAAGAAAACATCGCTCTCGCGTCATGATCATCGCAAACCTGTACCTGCAACTGGTGGTGTAGTAATCTGTGAGCCACGAGGACTCAGCAATCCCATTACCATGGGTATCAAGACTAGCAAAGCTTAAGTAGGAAAGGAAGGGATAAAGTGGTGAGGTTGCAGCAGCGACTAAGCATATATGGTGGCTAACATACGCAAATGAGAGCGAGAAGAGAAACAAAGGAACGATCGTCAACTAGTAATGATCAAGAAGTGATCCTGAACTCCTACTTACGTCAGACATAACCCAGAAACCGTGTTCTCCTCTCGATCAACTCCGAAAAGAGACACTCACGGTTACGCACACGGTTGGTGTATTTTAATTAAGACCAACTTCGGGTTTTCTACAACCGGACATTAACAAATTCCCATCTGCCACATAACCGCTGGCACGGCTTTCGAAAGTTCAAACCTGCAGGGTGTCCCAACTTAACCCATGATAAGCTCTCGCGATCAACGAAGGATATTCCTTCTCCCGGAAGACCCGATCAGTCTCGAATCCGGCTACAAGACATTTCGACAAAGAATAAAACAAGACCAGCAAAGCCACCGATGCGCCGACAATCCCGATAGGAGCTGCACATATCTCGTTCTCGTGGCAACACCGGATGAGACATCCTACGAGTAAACCAAACCTCGAGTTGCCACGAGGGGCCCCGATCTACTTTCGTTCGGGGCCAGCACTTAGAGAAGCACCGCCCGGGGGGGCTAAAATAAAGATGACCCTTGGGCTCCGAAACCCAAGGGAAAAAGGGCTAGGTGAGGCAAATGGTAAAACCAATGTTGGGCCTTCTTTGAAAAGTCTTATTCAAAGCGAACTGTCAAGGGGTCCCATAAATCACCCGACCGCGTTAGGGACGCAAAATCCGGGAACATAACACCGATATGACGGAAACTAGGGCGACAAGAGTGGAACAAAACACCAGGCATAAGGCCGAGCCTTCCACCCTTTACCAAGTATATAGATGCATTAATTAAATAAGATATATTGTGATATCCCAACAAGTGAACATGTTCCAACAAGGAACAACATCTCCATGTTCCAACAAGGAACAAACTTCATCTTCACCTGCAACTAACAACGCTATAAGAGGGGCTGAGCAAGCGGTAACATAGCCAAACAACGGTTTGCTAGGAAGGGTGCAAAAGGTTAGAGGCTGACATGGCAATTTGGGATGGCTTGAGCAGCAAGTGATAGGTATCGCAGCATAGCGAAAGAACGAAGCAACTAGCATAGCAATGATAGTAGTGAGATCCAGGGTAGCGGTCATCTTGCCTGAAATCCCGCTAGGAAGAAGAACGAGTCCATGAAGAAGATGAACGGAAGAAGCCGAACCAAGCGTAGACGAACGAATCCTCACGATCGCAACGAAACGGGAACTAACAAGAAGAAGCACACAACATAGTAAACACACCACACATAGACAAGACATGATGCACAACTAGCATGATGCATGACAAATACTACATGAAGCTACTCATGGCAAGGGATGATGCAAAACAAGAGCAACACATCAAAGCAAGTTTAAATGAGGCCGGAAACAGCATATAACAATTCCGGTAAGTCCTCATATGCAAATTTCAAAATTGGTCCAGATCTGAATAAACCTTATGTTCAAGTTGTTAAACAGCAAGTTAAGATGCACCACGATGATCTACACGAAATTCTAGTCAAGTTACATATAAAGTTCATTAGCTTCGGAGCTACGGCCTAGAAGATATGAGCAAAACAAGTTAAACATGGCATTGATGCAAAATGCATACAAACATCAAGCAAACACCTCAAAACAAGGATGCAACATGATAATATGAAACTACATGCAAAATCAAGCAAGTTTCATATAGAGCACACTCAAAATGGAGCAACGGTTCAACACATACACCCTATACAAGTCATAGCAACAATCTGTCCAAAACAACAACTAGGCATATTGCAAGCATCAAAACACTAAGCTACAACATCTTAACATAATAAAAAAAGGCATGGGCATGATGTACAGGTAAAGCATTATAAAACATGAACACTGAGCTATCTCCAGAAATCACTAGAACATGCTCAAACACACATGGCAAGATTGCAAATAATAACAGTTTCAGGCATTGGCAGAAATAACATCAGGTTGCAATGTTTAGAGCTATCAAACAACATTCTACAGGAACTTATCATGGCAAACAAAGTCATGGCATGAATCTACTCAAAGCATATAACAAAAGTCCCTTACTGACCATGAGCCAAAAAGGATCAGAAAATATGATGGCACCCATGTAAACATAGCAAGTTATATTACAGATTTATACATGGCAGGAACAACGATAAGTAGGCATGTTGGTGAGCTTGAACCACTAACCACAGAGCAACACATGATAAACTAAGCATACATCCATCAAGAAGACATGGCATAGAAGCTATACATGTCAAGAACAACATCATAGCATGCAAGGATCAACTACAACAACCTTGGCAAAATTGAATATCTTGTATACAATCTGCCAGGAAACATTTTATAGCAAAAGTAGAGCTCGATTGAATCAATCTATGGCACTCCATAATTGCAAACAAGGGCATGGATGGATAGAGCAAGACATGTATAACAAAACATCCTTACTGAAGTATCTCAAAATAAGCATGGATCTCTCGGTAGCATCAAGTTTACATGGCATAAAAATATCAGCAAAACAGGGCTGAAATCAGAAACATCATGAAGCCTAGTTTGCATGCTTGTGCTAGTCACCACAGAGATCACAAAAATACATGGCATACACCCCTGTAAAGATGGTATGGCATATTACAAAACACATGTAGGACTCAAGTTCATAGGGTGCACACATCAATCATGGCAAAAATGACAAAAATGCATGTTCTGTTAAGAAACATAAACTAACATCACATAGCACTCTTCAAACAGCATTTCGGGCATCAAGATGAGCTCAAATGAAAATGATGCAATGAGCTGAAATGATGTACTCTTCGAGGCGAACAATTTGGCATATTATACGCACAAAACGGAGCAACATGTAGAGAGTTATGGTGCGATGAAAATGCAATAAAATGTTAGCAGAATCGGGGACTTAGTGAAGAAAACGACCTCGGGGAATCGGGACGGAGCGGTGCAGGACGAGGGGATCCGGGGATGAGGCGACCGTTTGGTTCGCGGGACCGGTGGATCTCGTCCACCTCTCCCGGATCCGGCGGAGGCGGAGCTCCGGCGACGGGCGCAGCCGACGGCAGCGCCAAAGGAAGGGCGGCGGGGCGCCGCTCGGCGGCGCCGCCCGATGGCGGACCTCGCCAGGCGAAAGCGGCGGCAACTGCGGCCGACCTCGGGAAGAAGCGGCGGCGCTAGGAGGAGGGGCGGCGGAGGACGGCGCGGCCTTGGCGGCCGGCGCGCTAAGCGTCGAGATCGCCGGCGGGAGAGCTGGCGGGGGCGGCGGCGAAGCGCGCCGGCGGCGGCGCACAGCGCTGGCGAGCGCGCCTGGCCAGCGGCGGCAGAGGACGGGCAGCATGGCCGGCTTGCGGCAGCCGAGCGGCATGGCGCTGGGAACGGCGGCGCGACAGGTGGCGCGCTACTGGATGGCTGCGGGCGGCGGCGCGATTTCGTCCGGCCGGACCGGACATGTCCGGTGCGGCGCGGAGGGAAAATTAGGGTTTCGGGGGATTTCATCCGCGAAAATGAAGGGGGAGGACCTATTTATAGGTAGAGGGAGCTAGGAGACTCCAAATGAGGTGCGGTTTTCGGCCACGCGATCGTGATCGAACGACCGAGAGCATGGAGAGGAGTTTGGTGGGTTTTGGGCCAGTTTGGAGGGGGTGTTGGGCTGCACACAAAAGAGGCTTTTGCGGTTACCCGGTTAACCGTTGGAGTACCAAACGACCTCCGAATGACACGAAACTTGGCAGGCGGTCTACCGGTGCTATACCAAGGCCGCTTGGCAAACCTCGGTCCATTCCGAGACCGTTTAACACCCGCACACAAAAAGAGGTAAAAGGGAGCGCCGGGAGACATAGGAGTGCCGGATTGCAAAACGGACAACGGGGAAAATGCTCGAATGCATGAGACGAACACGTATGCAAAATGAAATGCACATGATGGCATGATATGAAATGCAAATGATGACATGGCAAAATGCAACACGCAAGCAAATGACATGGCAACGACGGCGAATAACTGGAAGACACCTGACGCATCGGATCCGGGGCGTTACAACACTCCTCCACTAACAAGAGATCTCGTCCCGAGATCTTAGGACCGAGATGGAAGAGAAAAAAGGAAGAGGCGAAACAAGAACTCAAGATAAGAAGCAAAGAATCGAGAGCATACGAGAAGAAGAGAGACACGACGAGAATGACGAGAATTGAAAGCTCACGGAATCAGATCGACTATGAAACCACTCGTTCTAACCGGAGTGGTTAGAATGAGAAAAGAAACGGATAAGACTGAAGGATTAAGGTAGCACTCCGGCTGAAAATGGAAGGATTAGAACATGAACTAGAGAGGATGGAATGATACTTGACGACATAAGCCACGTAATGCCTCCGGAAGAATTAAAAGGAAGGAATGAAATGAACTTAGAGGGAAGGATTGAATGGAGTTGTTGAGAAAAATCAACAACGAAAAATAAGCTTGTTGTGGACTTATGGATAACCTCTCAAAATTATGAGGTGATAACCAACCACAAGCGGAAATGATTGGATAGCTGAGAAGAACTAAGAAATGCAAAACTCCACTTCAAAAGAATATGGAGAATTAATTGCACTTCGAAACGCGAGAAGAAAAGATACTTGAACTCCATCAACAAAATCTTGATGAACTCTTGAAGAATGAATTAAATCATGAAGAACCACCATGAAAAACTCCGGTAACAAAAGGATGATGAGATAGAATGAAGGGAGAAAGAATAAGATGAGCCTGCGATGAATTAGATGGAGGTTCCGACGAGATGGCCAAGGAAATTTGAACTCCGGAAAAAGAAAAGATGAAAACACTTGGAACTAGAATTTATTCATCAAGAACAAACTCTAAAGGAAGGGATTACTCACTTTGAGGAAATAAGAATAAGATTTATTGTATGCTTATCCTTCAACAAATTAAATTGATGACAAGCAATGGATTTTTGCATACTACTTATTCTTCTTGAAAGGATTGGGAAGTGACATATCGCAAACTTGAGAAGGTCTTCATGAACCACCGGTAGGATTGGAAAGAACGAATGAATTAAAATGATAATCAAGGAAAAAGAATCTTGAACGAACCACCGTTAGAAATGAAAATGAACGAAGAGAAGAGAACGAATCGCCGGAAAGAATTAGAAACCACGAAGATACTTGAGGGAAAATTAGAGACAAGAGAACGAAGAGATCGCGAACTGATTGACGAATGCTTGAACGAAGCACCGGAATAATATTGAGATGAACGAAACTGAAAACTTGGAACGAAGAAATATTCCGAAAAGATGACCTCCGGATGATCGAGAGCGAAAGCAACACCTGAAGTACTCCGGATGGATGAAAACAATATCTGACAAACGGAATAATTTGAGAGGATAATATGCAGCTAGAACCACGAAACTCCGAGAGAACGGACAAGGTTTAGAGGAAAAACTCTTCTTCGGTCTTCAAATGACGACGAGAAACACCATGCAGAATTGTTGAGCTACTCCGGGAGAATGAAAAGCGAAGGGGTTGAGCCAACAATGAAAATGATTTGAAATCGATCTTGGAAAAACATCTGACTGATGAAATTCATACTTACGTCAAATTCCGAAAAGAATTGAGAATAACTCCGGGGAAATTAGAAGAGTCAGGTAAGATCCTGGGAAAAGACCTGTGGGTTAGGGCCCACTGAATAGATAACACCGTCGGAAAGGATTGTTGAAGAAATAGATGATGCACCGGAATAATTGAAATATTAGAATGCGGTGACAACCTCGAATTAATTCGAATCTCTTGAGATGTCTTGCACACTCCGGAAGGATAAACTGGCGAGAGACGAACGAGCAGGGAAAACACTTGATCCCAGGAAAAGAATGTGATCAACCCGAAAAACTTGAATTGAGTCCACCGGAAAAGAAAGAGATGAAGAATGACGAACTAGACGAGAATTCACCGGTTAAAATAATTGAGGGAAGACTGAAGAGGCTCCACACGAATGAAATTGATGGTCGGAAGAAACTCTAACTCCGGGAATAATAGGGTGGGAGGGCGGGAAAACAAAGACAACTTGGAAGGGGAAACCGAAGAATATCTTGAAGAGAAAACACCGATTGAAATCATTGAGGAAAGAAAAGCAAAGACTTCGCACGAGTAGGATGGATACTCGATTACGGACTCCGGTTCCGAGAGGAAGAAGGGAGGGTGGGTGGGAAAAGAAAACAACTGAGGACCGAACTCAAAGATGAAGAGGCTCGAGTCGACTTGACGAGAAATGCACCAGATAAAAAGAGCTGAGGAACAACTACCGGAAAACCAACTGCGTGAACCTAAAGAAAAATTTGAAGGGGAAGAGAAGTAATTCAAAACACCTACGTCAAGATTCCTTACCAGAGCGACGAAGGGGCTGAGGAGTAAAAAGAATTCCTACTCTCCGATATAACTAGACTCAGAAAAAGTTTTTCTAGACTCGACATCGGCCAAACTACACGATCAATCAAGGGGCTCCTAGGGTCGGTCGAGGCTCGATACCAACTTATCACGCCCAATATGCGACCCTATCCAAAAGGAACTCAAGGTCCCACCAAGGATAGACCCGCATATTGAAACGCTTTTGCAAGGTGGATATCATTACATCAACATTGCATAATACATAGGGATACATACATAAGGCACAAATGCCACAAGAATACATCAACATCATATACAAGATCAACATCCGACTACGGATGAAACATAAACAAACTCAAACGACATCCACCACGCTAGCCCAGGCTGCCGACCGAACCTATCCCCGATCAAGAAGAAGTAGAAGAAGAACTCCAACACAAGAAAACATCGCTCTCGCGTCATGATCATCGCAAACCTGTACACTGCAACTGGTGGTGTAGTAATCTGTGAGCCACGAGGACTCAGCAATCCCATTACCATGGGTATCAAGACTAGCAAAGCTTAATAGGAAAGGAAGGGATAAAGTGGTGAGGTTGCAGCAGCGACTAAGCATATATGGTGGCTAACATACGCAAATGAGGCGAGAAGAGAAACAAAGGCACGGTCGTCAACTAGTAATGATCAAGAAGTGATCCTGAACTCCTACTTACGTCGGACATAACCCGAAACCGTGTTCTCCTCTCGATCAACCCGAAAAGAGACACTCAAGGTTACGCACACGGTTGGTGTATTTTAATTAAGATCAACTTCAAGTTTCTACAACCGGACATTAACAAATTCCCATCTGCCACATAACCGCGGCACGACTTTCGAAAGTTCAAACCCTGCGGGGTGTCCCAACTTAGCCCATGATAAGCTCTCGCGATCAACAAAGGATATTCCTTCTCCCGGAAGACCCGATCAGTCTCGGAATCCGGCTACAAGACATTTCGACAGCAATAAAACAAGACCAGCAAAGCCGCCCGATCGCCGACAATCTCGATAGGAGCTGCACATATCTCGTTCTCGAGGCAACACCGGATGAGACATCCTCTGAGTAAAACCAAACCTCGAGTTGCCACGAGGGGCCCCGCAGATCTACTCGGTTCGAGGCCAGCACTTAGAAAGCACGGCCCGGGGATAAAATAAAGATGACCCTTGGGCTCCGAAACCCAAGGGAAAAGGGCTAGGTGAGGCAAATGGTAAAACCAATGTTGGGCCTTCTGGAAAAGTCTTATTCAAAGCGAACTGTCAAGGGGTCCCATAAATCACCCGACCGCGTTAGGGACGCAAAATCCGGGAACATAACACCGATATGACGAAAACTAGGCGGCAAGAGTGGAACAAAACACCGGGCATAAGGCCGAGCCTTCCACCCTTTACCAAGTATATAGATGCATTAATTAAATAAGATATATTGTGATATCCCAACAAGTAAACATGTTCCAACAAGGAACAACATCTCCATGTTCAACAAGGAACAAACTTCATCTTCACCTGCAACTAACAACGCTATAAGAGGGCTGAGCAAGCGGTAACATAGCCAAACAACGGTTTGCTAGGAAGGGTGCAAAAGGTTAGAGGCTGACATGGCAATTTGGGATGGCTTGAGCAACAAGTGATAGGTATCGCAGCATAGCGAAAGAACGAAGCAACTAGCATAGCAATGATAGTAGTGAGATCCAGGTAGCGGTCATCTTGCCTGAAATCCCGCTAGGAAGAAGAACGAGTCCATGAAGAAGATGAGCGGAAGAAGCCGAACCAAGCGTGAGCGAACGAATCCTCACGATCGCAACGCAAACGGGAACTAACAAGAAGAAGCACACAACATAGTAAACACACCACACATAGACAAGACATGATGCACAACTAGCATGATGCATGACAAAGACTACATGAAGCTACTCATGACAAGGGATGATGCAAAACAAGAGCAACACATCAAAGCAAGTTTAAATGAGGCCGGAAACAACATATAACAATTCCGGTAAGTCCTCATATGCAAATTTCGAAATTGGTCCAGATCTGAATAAACCTTATGTTCAAGTTGTTAAACAGCAAGTTAAGATGCACCATGATGATCTACACAAAATTCTAGTCAAGTTACATATAAAGTTCATTAGCTTCGGAGCTACGGCCTAGAAGATATGAGCAAAACAAGTTAAACATGGCATTGATGCAAAATGCATACAAACATCAAGCAAACACCTCAAAACAAGGATGCAACATGATAATATGAAACTACATGCAAAATCAAGCAAGTTTCATATAGAGCACACTCAAAACGGAGCAACGGTTCAACACATACACACTATACAAGTCATAGCAACAATCTGTCCAAAACAGCAACTAGGCATATTGCAAGCGTCAAAACACTAAGCTACAGCATCTTAACATAATAAAAAAAAAGGCATGGGCATGATTTACAGGTAAAGCATTACAAAACATGAACACTGAGCTATCTCCAGAAATCACTAGAACATGCTCAAACACACATGGCAAGATTGCAAATAATAACAGCTTAGAGGCATTGGCGAAATAACATCAGGTTGCAATGTTTAGAGCTATCAAACAACATGCTACAGGAACTTATCATGGCAAACAAAGGCATGGCATGAATCTACTCAAAGCATATAACAAAAGTCCCTTACTGACCATGAGCCAAAAAGGATCAGAAAATATGATGGCACCCATGTAAACATAGCAAGTTATATTACAGATTTATACATGGCAGGAACAACGATAAGTAGGCATGTTGGTGAGCTTGAACCACTCACCACAGAGCAATACATGATAAACTAAGCATAAATCCATCAAGAAGACATGGCATAGAAGCTATACATGGCAAGAACAACATCATAGCATGCAAGGATCAACTGCAACAACCTTGGCAAAATTGAATATCATGTATACAATCTGCCAGGAAACATTTTATAGCAAAAGTAGAGCTCGATCGACTCAAGCTATGGCACTCCATAATTGCAAACAAGGGCATGGATGGATAGATCAAGACATGTATAACAAAACATCCTTACTGAAGTATCTCAAAATAAGCATGGATCTCTCGGTAGCATCAAGTTAACATGGCATAAAAATATCAGCAAAACAGGGCTGAAATCAGCAACATCATGAAGCCTAGTTTGCATGCTTGTGCTAGTCAGCACAGAGATCACAAAAATACATGGCATACACCCCTGTAAATATGGCATGGCATATTACAAAACACATGTAGGACTCAAGTTCATAGGGTGCACACATCAATCATGGCAAAAATGACAAAAATGCATGTTCTGTTAAGAAACAGAAACTAACATCACATAGCACTCTTCAAACAGCATTTCGGGCATCAAGATGAGCTCAAATGAAAATGATACAATGAGATGAAATGATGTACTCTTCGAGGCGAACAATTTGGCATATTATACGCACAAAACGGAGCAACATGTAGAGAGTTATGGTGCGATGAAAATGCAACAAAATGTTAGCAGAATCGGGGACTTAGTGAAGAAAACGACCTCGGGGAATCGGGACGGAGCGTTGCAGGACGAGGGGATCCGGGGACGAGGCGACTGTTTGGTTCCCGGGACCGGTGGATCTCGTCCACCTCTCCCGGATCCAGCGGAGGCGGAGCTCCGGCGACGGGCGCGGCCGACGGCGGCGCCAAAGGAAGAAGCGGCGGGATGGCGGCTCAATGGGCGCCCGGTGGTGGACTCTCGCCGTGGCGGCGGCGGTTCTGGCCGACCTCGGGAAGAGGGCGGCAACGCTTAGGAGGAGCGGGCGGCGGAGGACGGCGCGCGGCGGCGGCAGCGCGCGCTGGCATCGGGTCGCCGGCGGGCGGAGCCCGGCGCAGCGGCGCCGCGCCGGCGGGCAAGCGGCAGCGGGCAGCGCCCTGGCGGCGGAGGGGCAGGCGAGGGCGGCATGCCGAGGGGCAGGCGGCGCGGCGCGACAGGTGGCGCGCCTGGATGGCTGGGCGCGCGGCGCGATTCGTCCGGCCGACGGACATGTCGGTCTGGCGTGGAGGGAAAATTAGGGTTTCGGGGATTTCATCCGCGAAATGAAGGGGAGGACCTATTTATAGGTAGAGGGAGCTAGGAGACTCCAAATGAGGTGCGGTTTTCGGCCACGCGATCGTGATCGAACGACCGAGAGCATGGAGAGGAGTTTGGTGGGTTTTGGGCCAGTTTGGAGGGGGTGTTGGGCTGCACACAAATGAGGCTTTTGCGGTTACCCGGTTAACCGTTGGAGTACCAAACGACCTCTGAATGACACGAAACTTGACAGGCGGTCTACCGGTGCTATACCAAGGCCGCTTGGCAAACCTCGGTCCATTTCGAGACCGTTTAACACCCGCACACGAAAAGAGGTAAAAGGGAGCGCCGGGAGACATAGGAGTGCCGGATTGCAAAACGGACAACGGGGAAAATGCTCGGATGCATGAGACGAACACGTATGCAAAATGAAATGCACATGATGGCATGATATGAAATGCAAATGATGACATGGCAAAATGCAACATGCAAGCAAATGACATGGCAACGACGGCGAATAATCGGAAGACACTGGCGCGCCGGATCCGGGCGTTACACCAGCCCTCATGGCGCTCGAGGAGGCGTTGCGATGGTCGGACACCGAGCTCTGGGCTCCACGAGGTTGATGCGACCGGAGGCCACCCTCGATTGTTTATCACCAGCGCAGCATAAGCGCTTCCGCATGCGTCTGGGCATAGCCGCTCCTCGGCGATGTCGTCGGCCAGCGGACATGGTGCTTCCATCGATGCGTGGAAGGGGCTCCCCTCCGGGAGGAGCCCCCGGCGTATCTGCCCCACCGCACAGCGTTGGCACGGTAGGGCTGGACGAGGTGTATCTGGGCACTGTGAGCCAGCGCAGGACTCACGGGCCCCTACCTCAAGGCGGGTTGCGCTGGCTCTGAGGCCTTATCTTGAGTGGGTTCCTGTAAATTTGGCGGATGCCGATGCTCTCGTCTTGGGACCCGGCTCTCGGGCTGGTCTCGGTGTCATTGGCAAGCCGTCGCGATGCCATGGACAAGACCAGAGGGTGAGGGCTGGAGAGCGGTAGGAGCCACTGAGTCGCGATGCTCGGGCATCCCCCTTTAACGCATAAGCTGGGTTAGATGACTAAACTCTCGTCCTAGGGTCCGGCTCTCGGGCTGGTCTCGGCCGTCATTGGCAAGCCGGTCGTGATGCCATGGACAAGACCAGGAGGTGAGGGCGGGAGAGCCGTAGGAGCCTGAGTCGGGATGCTCAGGCACCCCCCCTTTAACGCGCAAGCTGGATTAGATGACGAAACTCTATGTCCTCGGGTCCCGGCTCTCGGGCTGGTCTCAGCCGTCGCTGGCAAGCCAGGTTGCGATGCCATGGAAAAGACCAGAGGGTGAGGGCCAGAGATCCGGTAGGAGCCCTGAGTCGCGATGCTCAGGCACCCCCCTTTAACGTGCAAGATTCCGTCACCCAGGAAAAGGCACCAAATAACAAGCATGGTGGAGCGAGAGCATAATCCTAAGGAAAACGTAAGAAGGATACATGCCGCTGGGACAGGCCCGGCGGCTTGGGGATGATGCAGCCCGAGGCGCCCCCAGAGATAGGCTAATGACATGAAATAAAGGGGTACATGCCGCAGGATGGACCCACGCGACTAGGGAATAATGCGGCCTGAAGGCGCTCCCACCGAAACAAAACAAAGATGTCACTGGTGATGTTGGGGACGAAGGGGTGTTGGTGTAGCTGACTCGGTGGGCTGCGGGGCCGATCCTCACGAGTCCCCAGGCCCGGGGCCTCGAGAGGATCCGGAGGCTGGCGGCTCCTCGAGGCCATCTCCATCTCCGCCAGGGGCTGCAGCGTGCGACCTCTTGAGCCTCGGGATGGCCCTCATGAGATCTTTGGTGCGCAGCAACGCGTTTGGTAGGCCGTGAGGCATGCACACGTGGCTGTGGGCGAGCCTCATACGTCCCACTCGCGAGGGCCAGGCGCTCTTGAGGCGCTGGCTCGGTTGAGCCTGGTATGTCGATCTGACGCGCAGCCCACCATCCTCGCTGGATGGGGGCCACAGTGAGTGGCGGCGGCTGCCCCTCATGACCCTTGACTCCTGTAGCTCTGAATGCCTTGCCGACGAACTCCCGAGGGTTGGCCCTCCTTGCTCTCACCTTGCTATGGAAGCGTGCTTGGCACGCCTCACGTGGTGCCCAAGCGCCTCCCTCGTGACCTTGGCGAGGTCGGCGGCCCTCGTGGAGAGCCCCGAGCCCGGCTGAGGAGGCGCGCGGCGCGCCTTCCTATCTGCGATGGAAGGAGGCTCCTTCGGCCCGGGCAGGCCTGAGGGGCTGCCTCTTGAGGAGCCGGGCGGTCGATGTCTTCTTCTTCTTGGAGTGCGGCCTCGGGAGGCCTCCTGCTGCTTGTCGTCTGGTCTTCTAGCGATCGCGGCTGAAAGGCTCGCTCCGGGGAGCACACTGCGTCTCTCTCTTCACGAGGCACCGTGATGACCCCGCCGCTTCACGGCATCTTGAGGGCGTTATAGCCGTGGTGGAGTTCTGACCATGAATTTGGCCAGCCGGGTACCCGAGGATGGCGTTGTCTGGCGGCAGCGAATGTGGGCGACGTCGAAGTCAATGAGCTTGGTGTAGTAGTTGTTGCGAGCCCGAAGGTGACAGAAGGCGGACCTGCCCGATCGGGACCGTGGAGCCGTCGGTGACTCGGAGAAAGGCTGGTTGGCTGAAGCCGAATCGAAGGCACTTGAAGATTGTTGAATGTTTCCACAGACGGGGCGTTGAGTCCTGCCCGCCCGTCGATGAGGTCTTGGTGACCAACACGTTCGCGATGATTGGGGAACAAAGCATCGGAGAACTCTGGCTGTGGCCGCGCTTGAGCTGATCCGCTGAGCTGAGCGTGATGGCGCACGCCGACCACACGAGGGCGCGCGACCTCGAGCTTGGGAGGACTGCATTCGCCGTGGGCGAACTGCTTGAAGATCTGCCGAGAGGCTGGGGCTTGAGCTCCGCCCAGGATCTGCAAAGCGATCGCCGCGGTTCTGAAGCCCCAGCCCCTCGTCCCCGATGGCGGTCCTCAATTCTCCTTGGCTGCGGCGGCAGTGGAGGGAGGCCTGCGTTCCCCTGCGGGTGATCCTCGCAAGGCTGATCCCTCTAGCCTCCCTCACGAGGCGGGTCTTGCCAACGGTCCTCGCGAGGTTGGTCGCGCCACCCTTGGCGTGGGCCGCGGTCTTCCTAGCGTCCTGCATTCCTTCCTCCTCCTCGGCCGTGGCCCGTCGCTGCGCTCAGGCGTCTGCCGACCCTTCCTTCGTGTCGGGGCGGAGCTCTTGGCATTCATTGGTGTTGTGGGTGTGGAGGTGGTGGTACCGCAGCATCGACCGCCCTTGGAGGACCGGGCTGATCTCGCCTCGCTTGGTGTGCAGTTCGGCCGCAGTCGACAGCCCCCTTGCGCTTCACGTCCTTGGCCTTGGACTTCTTTTCTTCGGGATCCGCGGCAGGCAGCTCGAGGAGGGAGAGGCGCCCCTCCTCAGCCCTGGCGCACTTGGTCGCCAAGTTGAATAGCTCCAAGGAGGTGCACAGATCTTCATGCATCGCCAGCTCCTCCTTCATCTTGACGTCGCGCATGCCGTCGGAGAAGGCAGAGATGATGGCCTCCTCCGTTACCCTGGGGATCTTGAGGCATGCGTTGTTGAAGCGCTGGATGTACTTTTGCAGGGTTTCCCCTAGCTGCTGCTTGATTCGGCGCATGTCGCTCACGGCGGGTGGCGGTCGCGAGTACCACGAAGTTGGCGATGAAGCGGGTGCGCATCTCAGCCGAGAAGAGATCATGCACAGGGCTAGATTCAGAGCAGTGCGGGCTCCGTCCTTGGCGCCATGGGAAACCAGTTCGCCATGACCTTTTCATCCCGTTGGCAGCCTCGATGCCCAGCTCGTGAGCTGGAGGAACTCCGTAGGGTCAGCTGTGCCGTCGTGAGCGAGAGGCAGGTCGGCTTGAACTTGGCGGGCCCGCGCGACGCTGCGCCTTCGGAGGTGAAGGCGTGGCAGCCCGCCGTGGCCACGGGGGGCCTCGGATGACAGAGAGCTTGGTCTTGCGGGCCTCCCTGCGCCGCGGCTGGGGGCAGCGCAGGTTCCTGACGTGCTGGAGCGGGGAGCGCTCGGGCAGCTTCTCGTGGGCGAGAACTTCTTGACAACTCTGCTCTTGCAGCGCGGCGCTGGCGGGCGGGTTCCGCCTAGGGGCCGCGCGCCTTGGGGCTGGCGCCTTCTTGAGGAGGAGGCGGCTGGCGCCCAGGAGCTTCATCGCCCGTCTTGGGGCGGGTGCGGTCTGCGAGGCGGACGGTGCGGGGCGCCTCCGGCAGCGCGAGACGAGCTCGGCGGCTCGGTGAGCCATTCTTCGTAAACGTCGTCGGCAAGCGGTAGCGCAGGAGCTCGTTTGCGCGATAAATTGCAGCTTCGGGCCTCCATGGCGCGTGGGGCGCGCGTGGCGAAGAACCAGCGGGGTGGCGAAAGCGTGGCGGTGCGGCCGTCCGCCTCATGGGCGGGTCTTTGGGGCGATGCTTGCTGCTCGTTCCCGCCGGGCGATGGCGGCGTTAACGGCAGGTGACGAGGGCGACGAGGGCGCCCGCCGGCAGAGCTGTCTGGCGACATGGGAGGCGAAGCGGCTCGGCGCTTCAGCGCGGCCCGACAGCGTCGGACATGGTTGCGGTGGTCGGGGAAGAACGAGGCGACGAAAGGTAGATTCAGGCGCACCTACAGCGCGCCAAATGTCGGATTCGGGTTCAGCAGACCCTTGAGGTTCGAACACTTTGGGGTGTGCGGAGATCCAACCTCCACCGTCTCGCACCTCGCCCGAATCGCTGGGACCTAAACTACTAAACGAAACAGCACAAGAGACACGAGATTTATACTGGTTGGGCCACCATTGTGGTGTAATACCCTACTCAGTGTGTGGTGTGGTGGATTGCCTCTTGGGCTGATGAGGAACAATACAAGGAAGAACAGCCTCATGAGGTACATTCTTGGCGGGTCTGTTGAACTGCTAGGTGGTGTTGATCGCTCTAGCTACTGGTTTCTTGATGAGGATTCCGGCCTCCTCTGCCTGGGGTGGCTACTCCTATTTATAGGCGAAGGCCTGGGCCTCTTCCCAAATATTGAGCGGGAAGGGCGCCAACAATTAGCCATTTGAAGGGAACAGCGGGTACACTTATCCCGACTAAAGTTGGTCCTCGCTTGCCAAAGGCTCTGTGATGGCCTTGCTTGGGCTCCACAATGACTCCTTCCAGCTGTTGGGCTGGTCTTGGTCTTGTTGCACGAAGCGGATGCCTTTGCTTGATGCTCTCGCCTGCGCTTGCTCCTTTGCACCAAAGAGGAAAGGAGGACACTGCTGTGGCTGGCGCCCGATCGGGCGCCCTTGGTCATCATGGCTTGCGTCATGGGCACCTCGCGAGTACCCTGCCTTGAACTCTCCGCCTCCTCATGAGCCAGCTGACGAGGCCGTGCACGAGAAGCTCCTTGTCGTCCGCCTCGCGAGCTTGGCCCCTCGCGAGGTCTTGAGCTTCTTGTTGATGAAGATGGGCCGTCTTGGGCCTCCTTGAGCCACGCCAAGAGGCTGCGAGCGAGCAAGTCAGGGGAACCCGTTCCCGAGCATGCCGACAAATTATCCTACTCATGACCAGGAGTTAGCAGCAGTTATTCATGCACTCAAGGAATGGAGACACTTTTACTTGAAATCGTTGTGAAATATACACGGACCATAAGAGCACAAGTATATTTTCACACAACTAGAACTAATTCTGGCACCGACGCTGGTTGGAATTAGTGAAGGATTATGACGTTGGAATCCGGTACCATCCGGAAAAGCAAATGTAGTGGCGGGCGCTCGAAGTGGAACCCTAGCCCAAACGACGACAACCTACCAAACCTGAGACCTGAATTTCGGCAGGAGTTTGCTAAGCTCAACTTGATGGTGGTCACCCAAGGCAGTGTGTCAAATATGGAAATACAGCCTACCCTGATAGGAAAGGTTAAAGAGGCTCAGCAGGGTCACCCCAGCATTGAAGGCATTAAACGGAAAATGAGTTTGGGCAAGGCCTCATAATTCGTTATCGATAAGCAAGGAATATTGTGGTACGGAGATAGACTTTGCGTACCAAATATCAAGGACCTTAAACAACAAATCTTAGCTGAAGGCCACACCGCTCCGTATTCAATCCATCCTGGAGGAACAAAAATGTACAAGGATATTCAGGAGAAATTTTGGTGGCACGGTCTAAAAAGGGACATAGCCACGTTCATCGCATGTTGTGACTCTTGTCAACGCATCAAGGCCGAGCACCAGGAACCGGCCAGACTTTTACAGCCAAATAAAATACCCGAGTGGAAATGGGACGAGATTGGAATGGATTTTATTGTTGGGCTACCTCGGTCACGGCACGGAAATGATGCCATATGGGTCATCACTGATAGACTGACTAAAGTAGCACACTTCATCCCCGTGAAGACAACCCACACCATACATGGAGTCCCAAAGACAATAATATCAGACAGAGGCACTCAATTTATCTCCCGATTTTGGGATCACTTACAACAAGCTCTGGGAACTCAACTGGCATTCAGTACCGCATACCACCCCCAGACTGATGGACAAACTGAACGCGTAAACCAAATTCTAGAAGACATGTTAAGAGCATGTGTCCTCACCTATGGAACCAGTTGGGAGGAAAGCTTACCATACGCAGAGTTCACATACAACAATAGTTACCAAGCCAGCCTGCAAATGGCACCATTTGAGGCTCTGTACGGGCGGAGATGTCGTACCCCGCTAAAATGGTCAGAAACCGGAGACAGCCATATCTTCGGCCCAGATATGCTCAAGGAGGCAGAGGATAAAGTTAAGGTGATTAGGGATCGACTCAAGACAACCCAAAGTCGACAGAAGAGTTATTACGATCAAAAACATCGGGGAGTCAGTTTTGAACCCGGTGAATTTGTGTACCTACGGGTATCCCCTATGAGAGGCCTGCAACGATTCAAGATTAAGGGGAAGCTAACACCAAGATTCATCGGACCACTCTGCATAGTGGCACGGAGAGGCACGGTAGCCTACCAGCTAGACTTATCCGACGTCCACGACATGTTCCACGTCTCGCAGCTGAGGAAGTGCGTAAGCAACCCAGAGAAGCAGGTATCCCATGAAAACATTGACGTGCAGCTAGACCTCACATATCGGGAGCATCCAATAAAAATCTTGGAGGAGTCTGAAAGGAGGACCCGACGAGAAAACCATCAAGTTTTTCGAGTTCGATTGGAGCAATCACACCGAGAGTGAAGCCGCTTGGGAAAGGGAGGATTTTCTTCGGACAGAGCACCCACACTTATTTGAGGATCAGCTGAAATCTCGGGGACGAGATTTTTCCTAAGGGGGTAGGTGTTGTGAAACTCCAAAAAAAATTTAGTTGGTTTTCAGCAAAAACTTTGTTGGTTTTGAAGGAGGTCATTTACAACCCTTCCAAAAATCTCTCTCTCTAAATTTTTTTCCTTTGGCAAAGGATTTTATTTTGGCATTATTTTCAACTCTAGTGTTGGTTATTAAAAACCTTTCTTCTGATTCTCCCCTTCTCAATTTTTTTTTGGGATTTATTTTTCTCTTAATAAGAAAACCCTAGGAGTTTTGGGTCTTCTCTTATATTGAAACCATCCATACTTTTTACCATGTCTCATGTGGTAAATCTTCCCAAAACCCCTCCTTCCACTTTGGGGCAATCCAAATATTCTGTCCCAACAAGTCCAACTCATTTTTGGATTTTATTTCATTTATTTACTTCCCCAAAACAATTCTGTCCTTTATTTTGAGCCTAGGTGATTTGCAAAGCAAGTACCTATTTGCCTTTGAATTTTGATCTCAAACCAACTCCTCTGGATAGTCCCTAGCACCCACAATCTAGGACCATCAAGATCCACTCTTCTTCTTTTCAAAATTTTCAAGTTTCAGCTTCTGCAAATTTGGACCAGATTTGTCAAATTTGATGAAATTCATATCTCCTCTTCTCCAAAAATTCCACCAAAATTCAGGCAGCCCCCAGATGCTATGAGAGACCACTCCACCAAAAATCAGCTCAAGGAAAAATCCCCACATACCAAAATCATTCATCGAACACACGCTTGCTTTGTTACTTTGCACTTTCAAAGAAATTCAGAGTTTGATGAAGTTTAGTTTAAATCGAGTCTGTCACCTGTCAACTGTCTTTGGCGCGTTAGGCACGGCCTCCTCCTGTCCAGAGCGCCGCCTTCACACTTGGCTGGTTCACAGCATCGGTGGCACCCCAGCCCGTCTGCGCCGGCGTCTTCTGCGCGTCGGGACCTCCGTGGCGGCGACGGGGGCACCCTGCGCACTGGCGCTGTTCGGCACCACCCACGCCACCTGGGAGCTCCGCGTGGCCGTCTCCCTTGCCAGCGCACGCCTGCAGCACCGTCGCCGTGGCCTGGCACGCACAAGGCGCGCCCTCTGCCGCCGACGTGCCGCACGGCCGTTCCGTTGGGGACAGGCCGTAACCGCTCTTGCCTTGCTGAGTTAGGCACCGGGATGGAATCAGTACTCCGTCTAGGCGATGCTCAAGCCCCTAAACCAACCGTCCAGCCACAACACCGCCGTAATCGCTCACCAGACTTATCCCGTTCACGGCAACAGCCTCGGGCCGGCTATAAATAGCGCCTCCGAGCTCGCTCTCGACCCCGCACATCTCCACCACCTCACCAGAACCCGCCCAGCCACTGGAAGAGCCTCGAGGGGCCCTTCTTCCTCAACTCCGGCCACCTCCGTCCGCTTTGGGCTCCGGCAGCGTTCTCTCTGGTGAGAGCTCCTCCACCGCCATAGACTTGCCCATAGCCTCATGACACCTCTAGGAGACTAACCCCCACTCCAATTGGACCCCAGCAACTCTCTTCGATGAGGCCCACGACTACCGAACCACCGTCCGCGAGCAAGGGCCGCCCGTCAACGTGGTTTTCGCCATGACCACCATCACCACCCACCGACGCGGAAGGATGCTGCGAGCACGAGAGGTACCACCCGATCCCCCGCCGCCGTGGATGCGCCGCGGCGACCACCACGGCTCTCGGCGCCGACGAGCTCTGCCGCCTCTTTTGAATATTCAAACCTGGCGGGTGGGACCCGCCTGTCAGCCTCTATGTTCTTTTTTTCGAACCGTTTCTGAAAGCGTATTCTGGCAAACGCGCTTTCTAACCTGAATCGTTTTCTGGACTTTTCTGCTTAGACCCCTGAGAGTTTTCTGTTTCATTACAGAGAGGTCCTTGGACCAAAACTCTTATAACTTTTAAACAGAAAAGGATTTTTGAGTGATTCCTTTTCTGTCCTCTTCAAAATTTTGTCTAGTTTTTTATCAATTTATTTGAAAAAATATTTGGTATATTTCTATACACCTCACGGTATTTACGATAGCGCGTGTATTTTTGTATACCGTAGATACCGAAGGAGGTGACGGAACCGCAAACTTCACCGAGCTAGGCCCCGACTACTCCGAACCAGGCAAGCATGTTTGAACTTTTGATATGATGAGTGTTTTGGCATGTTTGCATTAAGTAGTTGCATGGCTTGATTATGAGCACCTCGGTGAAGGTGATTTTATATGCAAAGTTGAGGCAAGTGAATTTCGATAATCCATAAATTGTTGGATATAAGATTGCATGGCCATGAGATGGCAGGAGAATGGTAAGATGGCAGTGTTGTAGCATGCCAGTCTTATGCCAGACCGTTGACCCAGTGTCAACATGAATCAGTCCAGTTCCCGTCCGTGTTCCCTTCCGTACTACCACATGTTTCCCGCAAGGGATACGGCTTAGTAAGTTGCAAACCACTTTCTGGTACACACCAAATCGAGAGGTCGGGATGAGGGTTCCATGGCCCTGGATTAAAGCCTATCATCCGGTCAGGGGGCATGGGTGTTTCGGTTGGGACCGAGAGGGGCACCCTTAGAGCTGCCATATAAATTTGATCCCATGCTATTCGAGATTGTGATCTCCCGTCTCAAAGTTTTTCTTGAGCGCTGTCGGGGTGATTCCTGGCAATGTAAGGTGGGATGGGTGTGTACTGGTTAGCTGTGTTTCCTCCGAAATACCGTAAACAGAACTAGTCCTTCGTGACTATGGAAATCCGTTGGCTGTGGATAATTTTAGTACAAACTTTGCAGAGTCAATAATCCTTGAAATTGTCTTATCCATGTCCAAGTGCTGTGTTCATCTTATCTTGTCAAGTGTCAGTCTCGGTGACAGAAACTCTTGAGAACCACATGAGTGTTAAATGTTTATTTCCTATGGAGGGATTAACCCGTTTATTATCATGTGTTGAATATATTCCTATGAGCACTATTTCTTGCAAGCTAACCGATATGAAAAGTGAATTTTAAGCCCTTTCTGTGATGTCACTCAGACGTCCGACTGCGGCATTGTTATTATTTACTTTTGTTATAAGCCCTTTTTGCGATGTCGCTCAGACGTCCGACTGTGGCATTGTTATTATTTACTTTTGTTATAAGCCCTTTCTGCGATGTCGCTCAGACGTCCGACTGCGGCATTGTTATTATTTACTTTTGTTATAAGCCCTTTCTGCGATGTCGCTCAGACATTCGATTGCGGCATTGTTATTATTTACTTTCGTTATAAGCCCTTTCTGTGATGTCGCTCCGACGTCCGACTGCGGCATTGTTACTATTTACTTTTGATATAAGCCCTTTCTGCGATGTCGCCCCGACATCCGACTGTGGCACACGTGTCTTTTATTTTCAATATAAGCCCTTTATGTGGTGCCGCTCAGACGCCCGACTGTGGCATGATTTATTTAATTGTTCCCCCTTCGAGGCGTCGCTTCAGACACCCGACCGGTTTTCAGTTATTTCTACTATCACCTGACTTCCTTCTTGCTAATTATTGTTGTGTTACTTCCTCTTTGGGATGTACCATATTGTTCATGACACATTCATGCATGCATTTGTTATACCTTACGTCCGAACTGTCTTGCGAGTACTTTCAAAGTACTCACAGGCTTATTGATTTGGCGGATCTTGTGAAAGCGATCTCATGGATGAAGAGTTCGATAGCGAGTCAGCGCCTAGAGGAATCGGTCGGTCTCGTCGACCCTGGATTAGTCAACGTGTTACTTCCGCTTCCGCCACCCAAATAAATTCATCGAGCCTCACCTCGGCGCCGATGAGCCGCCGATGTAGGAGTCATATTATCCACTCATGTGTTATTCCACCACCACTTTACCTCGAGTCAAGAGTAAGCCACCACTCCATCATGTCATATCCGCCATTATGTATAATTATTGGCGTGCTTGTAATAATTTGTTGAGCAACCTCCGCTCGACCCAGTAATATATTAAATGCTACTGGATTATTGTATCAAGGTTTTGTCTACCAGTAAGGAGGATTTTCCTCACACTGGAATTAAAAGATCGGTTTCTTAATAAATATTTTTATTGGAAAACCGGTCGTGACACATACTCACCGGGTTCAAAGCTGACTCCCCGATGTTTTTGATCGTAATAACTCTTTTGTCGGCTTTGAGCTGTCTTGAGTCGGTCCCTGATTAGCCTAACTTTCTCCTCAGCTTCCTTGAGCATATCTGGGCCGAAGATACGGCTGTCTCCTGTTTCTGACCAGTTTAATGGAGTACGACATCTCCGCCCGTACAAGGCTTCAAAAGGTGCCATTTGCAAGCTGGCTTGGTAACTGTTGTTGTATGCAAACTCGACATATGGCAAGCTTTCTTCCCAACTGGTTCCATAGGTGAGAACACATGCCCTCAGCATGTCTTCTAGAATTTGGTTTACGCATTCAGTTTGTCCATCAGTCTGGGGATGGTATGCTGTACTGAAGGCCAGTTGAGTTGCCAGATCTTGTTGTAGTTGATCCCAAAATCTAGGGACGAATTGAGTGCCTCTGTCAGATATTATAGTCTTTGGGACTCCATGCAGACAAACTATGCGGGAGAGATAAAGTTTGGCAAGCTTCTGAGTGGTGTAGGTTGTCTTTACGGGAATGAAATGTGCCACCTTGGTTAGTCTATCTGTGATGACCCATATGGCATCATTTCTGTGTTGTGACCTAGGTAGTCCAACAATAAAGTCCATCCCAATTTTGTCCCATTTCCACTCCGGTATCCTGTTTGGTTGTAATAGCCCTGCTGGTTTTTGATGCTCGGCCTTAATGCGTTGACACGAATCACAACATGCAATGAAGGTGGCTATATCCCTCTTCATACCGTGCCACCAAAAAATTTCCTGAATGTCCTTATACATTTTGGTTCCTCCAGGGTGGATTGAATATGGAGCGGTGTGGCCTTCGGCTAGAATTTGCTGTTTGAGGTCCTCTATGTTTGGTACGCAAAGTCTGTCTCCGTACCATAATATTCCCTTATCGTCTATGACGGATTCTGAGGCCTTGCCCAAACTCACTTTTCTTTTTATGCCTTCGATGCTGGGGTGTCCATGCTGAGCCTCCTTAATTTGTTCCATTATGGTAGGCTATATTTCCAAATTTGACACATTGCCCTCAGTGACCATCACCAAGTTGAGTTTGGCGAACTCCTGCTGAAATTCAGGTCTCAAGTTTGGTAGATCTTTGTTGCCCGAACTGGGGTTTCGACTAAGAGCATCTGCCACTACATTCGCCTTTCCTGGATGGTAGTGAATGCCAACATCATAATCTTTCACTAATTCCAACCAGCGCCGTTGTCGTAAATTGAGTTCTAGTTGCGTGAAAATATACTTGAGGCTTTTATGGTCCGTGTATATTTCACAACGATTCCCAAGTAAAAAGTGCCTCCACTCTTTGAGTGCATGAATGACTGCTGCCAATTCCAAGTCATGAGTAGGGTAATTTTCTTCATGCTTGCGTAGTTTCCTGGAAGCATATGCGACTACTTTGCCTTCTTGCATTAATCGCATCCGAGGCCCTTAGGGATGCGTCTGTCTACACCTCAAAACTTTTGTGTATGTCCGCACAACCAATATCTTGCTTGTTGTCAATTTCCTTTTGAGTTCTTGGAAACTTTTCTATAGCTTTGGTCCATACAAATTTCTTATCCTTCTTGAGTAAGCTGTGTCATTGGTTTTGCTATGGTGGAGAACCCTTCAATAAACCTTGGTAATATCCTGCCATTCCCAAGAAACTTAAGACGTCCGTTATCTGGCTGGTGGCTTCCACCCAAGTACGGCCTTGACTTTTTCTAGATCTATGGCAACACCTTCTTGGGTTAATACATGGCCTAGAAAACCAACCTGCCTTAACCAAAATTCACATTTGCTGAACTTGGCGTATAATTGATGTTTCCTTAATTCTCCCAGTGCAATCCTGAGATGTTCAGCATGCTCTTCTGGTGTCTTGGAGTATACCAGAATATCATCAATGAATACCACAACAAATTCGTCCATAAATTTCATAAACACTTTGTTCATGAGGTGGACAAAATATGCGAAGCGTTAGTCAGTCAAATGGCATTCTTGTAAATTCATACAGTCCGTGTCACGGAGGTGAATGCTGTCTTGGGGATATCTTACATCCGTACTTTTAATTGATGGTATCCCGACCTTAAATCAAATTTTGAAAAACCTTGGCTTGGCGAGCTGGTCAAATAAATCATTTATCGGTGGCATCGGATATTTGTTCTTGATGGTGACCATGTTGAGTGCTCGATAGTTTATACATAATCTTGGTGTCCCATCCTTTTCTTTGCAAATAATGCGGTGAACCCCAAGGTGAGGAGCTGGCTCGAATAAATCCCTTGTCGATAATTCTTTTATTTGCTTCTTTAATTCTACCAACTCGGAGGTGCCATCCTATAGGACTTCTTATAAATGGGGTGGTTCGGTGCTAGCTCAATGCTGAATTCTATTTCCGGTGTGGTGGCATGCACAGCAGTTCTTGAAATCGTCGAGAACTCACACACCATGGCACTTTGCTTAACTCTGAAATGTCCACCTTGTTCAACCTTGGTTGTCGTGATATTTGTCTTTCTTGAGCTGCAATTTTATTGTCTTCCCGTGATGATGGGTAAGAATCACAGTCCGATTGAAGCGATCGATAAATCCCTTGTTGGTGGTTAACCAGTCCATTCCTAGGATAACATCCAGTCCTTATTTTCCAATACAATGAGGTTTGCATGAAACTTTAGTCCTCAAACTCAATAACCACACCTTGGCAGTAACTCGAGTGATTTGCTTAATCACGGGGACTTGATGATCATGGATTTTTCCAAGGGAAGCATCGAAAAATCATTTTGCAAAGCAAATTTCTTTGAAATGAACGAGTGAGCAGCTCCATAATCAAACAAAACCGTGGCAGCTATTGTGTTGACAGGGAACATACCGAGTACGATATCCGGGGCATTATGTGCTTCCTCCTTGGTCACATGGTTCAAGTGACCCTTCTTGTGATTGTTATTGGGGTTGAAGTTGTTACGTTTGGGTGCTGAATTATTTCCACCGTTGTTTGGCTTGGGAGCTGAGTTTCTTGGTTTTGGACACTGTTTGGCATAGTGCCCTTCCTCTCCACAAGCGTAGCAAGTAACACCTGGGTGTTATGTAAAATCCTTGTCCCTTGCATGAAATTTTTTGTTTGAGCGTGGCACATTGGTTGTGGACTTGTTTGCTCCACTCTTCTGAAAATCAGTCTTGTTCCGGTTGTTGCGAGCATGAGTAGTCTGGTCCCTTTTGCGCTTGCGAAAATCCTCCAAGCTACGGCGCTCATTTTCCAATGTAAAGGCTTTGTCTACAAGTGTCTTGAAATCTGGAAAGGTGTGTACGACCAACTGGCATTTAAGTGCTGGTGCTAGACCGTCCAGAAATTTTCCATCTTTTTATTTTCAGTCATCTGCTCTTCGTTGGCATAACGAGATAACTGGGTAAACTGACTATTGTACTCAATCACTGTCATGCTTCTCTGCTTGAGGTCATCAAACTCCCTTTTCTTGATTTTCATAATGCTTCTGGGGATATGCGCCCCACGAAAACCCTCTTTGAATTCTTCCCAGGTGATGTTATTTTCATTGGGGTGCATGTGTAGGAAATTTTCCCACCATGATGCAGCTGCTCCGGTGAGGTAGTGAGGTGCGTAAAGTACCTTCTCACGGTCCGAACATTGTGCGATAATTAATTTCCTTTCAATGTCTCAAAGCCAATCATCGGCCTCAAGCGGCCTATCAGTGTGAGAGAACGTTGGGGGACGTGTCTTTTGTAGTTCAGACAATTTGGAATGCTGCTGATATGGTTCACGGTGATTTCCCATGTTGATGACATGATTCATCATTTCTTGATGCTGCTGCTGGCTTTGTTCATAAAGGCGACATACTTGAGAAAATGCTGCTTCACTGCCCTGCTGACTTGACTGCCCCTGTGTGAAATTGTTGCTTGTTTGGGTACCATAATTTTCTTCTGGCGGACTTGGCATGGAACGAGTCCAAGGACGAGGCATTTTCCACTCTGGGGTATTTTTGTAAAACTCATGAGAAAAGAAAACTGATTCGCAAAAATAAAGAAACTCGCAAAGGCATAATTTTAAAAGCTCCAAGATTTTTTTCAAGAAAACATTTGATTGCGCATGGAGAAGGACTGCTCAGTACATATCTTACACGCAAGCAGTAATTATACAATACATCACTCAGGATGTGCGTACATATTCCTGACATGTTATTTAGGCTAGTGCACTTCTCCCAGTTCCTACATGATGCGCACACAAACTACTTCTCACCAAACCTATATACATATAAACATATCACACAAGCTGGGACATCGCACGGCTGCTAGGCGCACTCAGTCGGAGATGGTAAGGATCTCCCTCGGCCTGCCAAGGGTAAGACCCAGTGATGCTGGTGACTCAACCTCCTCCTCACTAATAGGCTCCAGGCGCGAAGTTCTGAGTTGAGGAGCTGGTGCGGGCGCGACAGGTGGTGCAGCACAGACTGGAGTAGGAGCAATGACTTGGTCAAACTCCTCAGTGGTAGGCAGGCGACGAGCGGTGGCGAGGATGGCAGGTGTATAGGATCTTGCGGACGAGGCGTGAAGTCGATGGTGGTGCTGTGTGGAGGAGCTCCCTCCTGTTGGCGGAACAACCATGGACTGAGTCCATACGAGCAGCCACGAGGTCGTCCACGAGGTTATCAAAAGCTGCCTCAAGAGCCTTGAGATACTCTACAAGCATCTCAATAGTCTCATCTCGCTCTCCCCTAGGGCAAGCGAATGCATAGTGACAAGTGTATGGCATGTGGCATGGGAGGTAGCGGTAGCGACGAGTCTTCATCGAAGGAAGAACATCTCGGAGATGAGCTATCGCCTCCCGGGCAGCCATCTGCATGGCATGCCTCTCCGTAGGCATGGCCCTTCCCACAAATCGGAGGCGGCGTGACTCAACGCCCTCCTTGAATTGCACATGACCTGGTTCATAGACACGCTGTCGCTGATCTTGTCTTTGGTAGAGTGTGAACCTTTGGGCGAGCCGATGGCCCAATCGCGATCTTGTCGATGGAGGTGAGGAGCTTGATAAACCCCTCAGGTACATTGGCGAACACATGTGACTCACAGTTGCTGCTAGCCATCTACAAAAGTAGACAAAAATTCCGAATAGTCAGATCATAAATTTATGATGACTAACAGAAAATTGTTACATTTTGCAAAATGCAAAAATCGCACTTAAGACACTAATAACCGATTAGCGATCGCACCTAGTGGTTTCCTACAGTCAGCCTGGCTCTGGTACCAAGTTTGTCACGATCGGTTTTCCAATAAAACATTTATTGAGAAACCGACCCTTTTATTTCCAGTATAGGAGAATCCTCCTTACTGGTAGACCAATTCTTGATACAGAAATCCAGAAGGACAAAATATTATACAAGGTTGAGCTGAGACTGCTAAACAATTTATTACAAGCACGCCGATATTGTACATAAAGGCGGATATGACCCAAGGGTATGGTGGCATAACTACTGACTCGTAATAGAAGTGGTGGTGGATATGTCACTGGGTGACATGACTCCTAAATCTTACAGCTCATCGAGCGCTGGAGTGAGGCTAGATGATTTTATTCGGGTAGCGGAAGCGTATATGATACAAGTGACCAATTCCAGGATCGCACGGGACTGACTGGGACTCCTCTAGGCGTCGGACTCGCTATCGAACTCTTCATCCATAAGATCGCCTTCGTCAACATCTGGCCAAATCAACAAGCCAGGTGAGTACTTTGAATGTACTCGCAAGACAGTTCGAACATAAGATATAACAAATGCAAACATGATGCACATGAGCAGTTTAGTAATGCACACTGAGATAATAAATTTGCAAGGCATGTTAAAGAAAAAGGGAAGTCAGGCGGTAGTCCTCCCGAAATCCCAATAAAATAACTGAGGACCGATCGGGTGTCTGAAGCGACGCCTCGAAAGGTAAACAAATAAATTAACATGCCGCAGTCGGGCGTCAGGGCGACACCGCATAAAGGGCTTATATTGAAATGTAAATAATAGTGCATACCACAGTCGGACGTCTGAGCAACATCACATAAAGGGCTTATATCGAAAGTAGATAACAAGAATGCCACAATCGGACGTCTGAGCGACATCGCATAAAGGGCTTATATCGAAAGTAAATAGCAAGAATGCCACAGTCGGACGTCTGAGCGACATCTCATAAAGGGCTTATATCGAAAGTAAATAGCAAGAATGCCACAGTCGGACGTCTGAGCAACATCACATAAAGGGCTTATATCGAAAGTAAATAGCAAGAATGCCACGATCAAATGCGTCGGCGACATCACATAAAGGGCTTATATCGAGTAAATAACAAGAATGCCACGATTAATGCGTCGGCGACATCACATAAAGGGCATATATTTCATCTTCGTATTCAAGCAGTTTAAATCATTCCAAGGAAATACTCAGCTCATAATAATAAAAAACGGTTAGTCCATCCACGAAATAACATTCAGCTGGGTTTGACACTCATGTACCGTTACTGGAGATTGTCAATGAGGCGTCTTCGAGACGGACGTTGAGGCCGATCTCGACATCGACATAGATGAGTTGACCATAGTCCTTGACTATAGATACGGTTACTCGAATGGTTTTGACTCTGCAGAGTTTGTACTCTTTAACCACAGCTAACGTATTTCAGAAGTCACAAGGGACTAGTTCCGTTTACGGCATTTTAGAAGAAACACATCTAACGGTTACACACCCATTCCACATTCCGCTGCCAGGGAATCACCCTAGGCAACATTCAAGAAAAACTCTAAGGCGGGAGGTCACAACCTCGAATAGCATGGGATCAAATTTATATCGCGCTCTAAGGGTGCCCCCTCTCGGTCCCAACCGAAACACCCATGCCCCGACGGTTGTGGGCTTTAATCCAGGGCCATGGAACCCTCATCGCGGTCCCTCTGTTTGGTGTGTACAAGGAAAGAGGTTTGCAACTTACTAAACCTTTGCAAAAAACATGTGGCAGTACGGAAGGGAAAACGAACGGGATCGAGACCTGATCCACGTTAACACTGGAGTTAGACGGTAGTCGTAAGACTGGCATGCCACAACAACACCAGCTTACCACCCTCATGTCACCACATGATCATGTTGTATTCCATCAAATGAATACAACCAGTTTTGAAGCTCACACGTAGTAGCCTTGCATGCAATATAACACTCGCAGTTGTTTATATGAACATGCCATGAAATAAATACTCAAACAAACATGCAAAACACTTGTCATATCAAAGGTTCAAACATGCTTGCTTGGTTCGGAGTAGTCGGAGTCTAGCTCGGTGAAGTTTGTGGTTCCGTCACCTCCTCCGGTATCTACGGTATAAAGAAAACACGTACTAATGTAAATACCGTGTGTGCACAAAAAGTGTTCCAAATATTTTTCAAATAAATATGATAAAAAACTAGACAGAAAAATAAAGATGACAGAAAAAGAATCAATTCAAAATCATCTTCAGTTTAAAAGTTATTAAGGTTTTAGTCCAGGGACTCATCTGTAATGAAACAGAAAGTTCCCAGGGGTTAGTTTATAAAAGCAGAAAACGTTTCGATTAGAAACATGCCAACCCCAAAGGAAAACGTATTCTGCCCGAAGGCGTTTTCAGAAAACGGTTCAAAAACAAGAAAAAGCCGACGAGGGGGGTCCACCCGTCAGGTTTAAATTTCCGAACAGAGTCGCCGACGCCCGAGGGCTGTGGTGATCGCCGGCGTCGATCCACGGCGAGTTAGGAGGAGTGGAGGGTACCTACGGACTCAGGGTACTCTCCTGCGTCTGTGGGTGGTGGAGTTGGTCGTCGGCGAGCACCACGTCGACGGCGGCCCCAACTCCGGCGGACGGTGGTTCGGGCGTCGGTGGATCTCACCGGGGAGGGCTGCAAACATCGAATTGAGGCTCGGGTTAGAGCATTGGGTGTAGTAGGAGGTGGCCTTGCAGTGCAGGGAGGCGGGGTGGTCTCACCAGAGTGAATTGCCGGAGCCAGGCGGGTCAGGCGGCGGAGTCGAGGAAGGAGACCTCCTCGAGGTCCTAGTGGCTAGGTGGGGCTCTGGTGAGGTGGAGGAGTGGCGCTGGTCGAGAACGAGCTCGAGGCTCTGTTATAGCCGGTCCTAGGCGGTGGCCGAGCAGGATAACTCGGTGTGATTCTGGCGAGGCGTGGTTGGTCGGGTGATTTAGGGTCGGGCAGCAGCGGATAGGTTCACTGGTTCCATCCCCGTGAGTTTGGCAAAACTTGGGCGTCCTCCACCTTCGGCAGAGCGGCCTCACGGGGCTCGGCCAGCGAGAGCGCCCTGCGCCTCTCTCGCTGCGGTGACTATGCCGCACCGCACACAAGGAGGGTAGCCACGTGGAGGCTTGGTGGCTTAGGCGGTGTTGGGCGGCGCCGAAAGGCGAGGCCGGCCCTGCGCTGGCCGCCACGGTGGCTCTGCCATCGCGAGAAGACGCCGTGTTAGCGCGACATCGTCGCCATCGGCGCTTGTGCCCATCAAGCGACCGTCGGCGCTCTGGATAAGGAGTGGGACAGGGAGCAAGGCGCCCTGCGATTCTTGGCGAGATCGGCGCCGTGCTCTGAAGAAAACAGCGCTGTCGATGAACCCAACACGAAACTCTGAATTTTACGAATTTGAAGCAGCAACGATTGCATGCCAGGTGTTCGATGAAATGTTTTTGGCATGCGGAAATTTCTTCTGGGGCTGATCTTTGGTGAGGTGACCTCTCAATGCACCTGGGGGCTGCCTGATTTATCTCATAATTTTTGGAGAAGGAGAACATTGAATTTCACCAAAAATGGCAAATCTGGTCCAAACTTGCAGCAGGCAAAATTTGAAAAATTTGAATTGTCGAAGAGTGGATCTTGATGGATCTAGGTTGGGGGTACTAAGGACTAGTCAGGGGAGTTTGTTTGGGATCAAAACTCAAAAGTAATATGGTACTTCCTTTGTAAATCACCTAGGTCCAAAATAAATGGCAGAAATAGTTTTGAGGATAAAATAAATAGAATAAAAATAAAAAATGGGTTGAACTTGCTGGGATTGGATATTTGACTTGACGCACAGTGGAGGGAAGGTTTTTGGAAGAAAGTTTCAACATGGGGCATGGCAAAAGAGGATGGTTTGAATAAAAAGAATGAAACCAAAACCCATAGGGTTTCTTTTTAAATGAAAAACTTTTTTTTCAAAATAATTGAGATGAGTCAACACCAAATGAAAAGCCTTCAATACCAAACAGCAAGGTTGGGGATGAAAAAAATAAAATATTTGACATAATAGAATTTTTTTGAGAAAGAGAGCCTTTTTAGAAAGATTTTAAATAGCCTCCTTCAAATCAAATAAATAATTTGATAAAAACCACATTAAATTTTTTGGAGTGTCACAGAAACACAATCTGGTGACGAACATGAACCTAGTGATAATGTTAATGATGATGTTCATGTTGATGCTCAACCTAGCAATAAAAATGATGTAAAAATTGAACCTGCTGTTGATCTTGATAACCCACAATCCAAGAATCAACGTTATGATAAGAGAGACTTTGCTGCTAGGAAGCATGGTAAAGAAAGAGAGCCATGGGTTCAGAAACCCATGCCTTTTCCTCCCAAACCATCCAAGAAAAGGATGATGAGGATTTTGGCGCTTTCTTTGAAATGATTAGACCTATCTTTTGCGTGTCGTTTGGTGATATGCTTAAAATGAATCCTTATGCTAAGTATATGAAGGATATTGTTACAAATAAAGAAAGATCTTTGGAAGCTGAAATTTCCACCATGCTTGCTAATTATACTTTTAAGGGTGGAATACCTAAGAAACTTGGAGATCGAGGGTACCAACTATACCATTCTCCATTAAAAGACACTATGTTAAAACTGCTTTATGTAATCTTGGAGCCGGTGTTAGTGTTATGCCTCTCTCTTTATACCGTAGACTTGATTTGAATAAGTTGACACCTACTGAAATATCTTTGCAAATGGCCGATAAATCAACTGCTATACAGCAGCGAATTTGTGAGGATGTACTGTTGTGGTTACAAGCGTTACTATTTTAACGGACTTTGTTATTCTTGATATTCCCGAGGACGATAGTATGTCTATTATTCTTGGAAGACCATTTTTGAATACTACAGGGGCTGTTATTGATTGCAACAAAGGCAATGTCACTTTTCATGTCAATGGTAATGAGCATACAATACACTTTCAGAGGAAACAACCTCAAGTCCATAGTATCAATTCTATTGGAAAAATTCCATCAATTATTTTTGGAGGTTTTGAATTTCCTCTTCCTACTGTAAAAAAGAGATATGATATTATTATTATTGGGGATGTGCATATCCCCGTTGAGGTAACCTAGTGTTATTCGAAATTTCTCCGGTTCCATGTTATTCGAGAAGAGTTTGTTAACAAGACTTGATCAACCTTGTTAGTGGATTCCTTTTGATGAGCATGAGATGGATGAAGTTAGAAAGCACAACCTTCTGTACCCTCTTTTTACTTTTTGTTATTTAGATTTAATAAAGTAAAAATAGCATTTTCTGTCAGTTTTTTGAATTATCCGTGCAATAGAAAAATACCCCGAAAATAAAAGTTCTCCAAATGCTCCGAAATTGAAATATGATTTTTTTCTGGAATATTTGAGAATATTTGGCACTAAGAACACAGCAGGGGGAGCAAGCACCTGGCCACGAGGGTCCAGGGCGCGCCCACCCCCTGAGCGCGCCCCCTGCCTCATGGGCCCATGGTGGATCCCCTCCACTTATTCCAGCCACCACACACTCCTTCTTCCTCTCAAAAAAATCACCAGCCAGCTCAAGCACGAGTTCTTACTCATTTTGCTGCGATTTTCGATCTCCTTGCTCAAAGCTCCACTCACAAAACTGCTTTGGGGATTGTTCTTCGGTATGTGACTCCTCCAATGGTCCAATTACTTTTTGTTCTAGTGCTTTATTCATTGCAAATTTTTGCTGCTTAGGTGACACTGTTCTTGAGCTTGCATGTCAAATTTATATGGTCCCAAGTAGTTCTAATGCATGATATAGTCTCTAGGCACTTGTAGGAGTAGTTGCTATCAATTTTGTTGAGTTGGGTTCACTTTTATTTTGAGTTACTAAAATTTTCAGAAATTTTTCAGAGGAAGAAATATGTTTAGGAAAATGTACCAAGGTGGTCCTTCAAGGAAGCAAGGACCTAGGCTCGCAATACGCGATGCGGACGATGAACCACCGAGGGAAGCTCAAGTGCGGGCTTGTGAATGGCCGTCAGAGGACTTTATGGTTCGAGCAGGAATCAAGGAGGAATTGACGCATATGTGTGTAACGCTAATCTTGAGAGCTTCGAGGCAGATAAGTGCCGTCAGTACCACTATCTCACTGATTCCTTTGTGAGAAGGTTTGAATTTTCATCATCACGCAATTCTCAAACTGTCATGTTTGATCTTTATGAAAAGTTTTATACTATGGACTTAGAGGATTTTAATATTGCTTGCAAACTTCCACAATGGGGTAGCACTAGTGAGCCTCGCAAATCTGAGTTCAGAGATTTTCTTGCTAGTATAATTGTGGGGGAGTCTAGAGATATAACACAAGCTACCATAGGGAGCATTCATTTTCCTGCTATACATTATTTTGCTCTCTTCATAGGTAGATGCATCAATGATAAGGATGAAGCATATCACATGTGTGTCCCTGACCTCAGTGTTCTCAGGAGTGCTGTATTAGGAGATAAACATTATAATTTTGGAGCCATTGTTGCATGTAGGTTGCATAATAATAGAATTAATGGAGATTTCTTTGGTGGAATCTATGCAACCCGTCTAGCTAATTTTCTTGGTATACCCGTATGTGGGTATGATATTGAGTTGCCCCCTGTTTATTTAGATTATGAGGCTATGGTTCATCATCAGTTTGTTGAGAGGAACGATCAGTTCCTCCAGTACTGACTAATCTTTGACAAATGACACACCTACCATGTCGCTCTCCCTGCCCCTACTTTCTTTGATTTTCAGGCAAAAGGGAGACATGTTATAACCAGGGAGGAGGCGAACGAGTACGAGAGAAGGACTGTGACAGCTCGCCTCCAAGCTGCAGCCCACGATGCAATAGCCGCTGCATCTCAGTACGACCCCAACTATAACTTTGGGTATTCGCCAGGCCAGCTGTGGCCATAGACCAACTTAGGCCAAAAGCCTAAGCTTGGGGGAGTACGTATTTCTCACCGACATTACATTTATGTTCACACACTCATGCTAGTTGTCGGTGTTCATACTTTTCCATTGTACTATCCATGCTAGTTTATTTTCCATTTTCTAGTTTTATTCTTGTGTGTCTGAAAAACCTTAAGAAAAACCCAAAAAATTAGTTGTAGTTTTTGCTAGTTTACTTTCTTGCTTGTAGTAGTAATAAGTAAAAAGAAAACCCAAAAAGATTTCTTGTTCTTCTTTTGCTTGTTGGGAGCTTTCCCGTGTAAATAGTTTTATTTTATTTCTTTTCTTTGGGGGTCGAGAGGAGAAGACAATAATGAAAATGTTGAAGTGGCTCTTATATGCATTATTGTTGATTTAACCAAGATCCCATATTGCCTTGTATTCTCCTTTGTATTGAATGCTTGCAGATTCCAGCTTAGACCAATGCATGTGCACTATTATTATTATACACATCGTTCGGTTGTGCAAGTGAAAGGCAATAATGAAGATATATGATGGACTGATTGAGATGAGAGAAGCTGGTATGAACTTTACCTCTCTTGTTTTTGTAAATATGATTAGTTCATTGTTCCTGATTCAGCCTATTATGAATAAACATGTTTGCAATGACAATTAGAGATTATAGTTGCTTATGCCATGCTTAATTAGCTGGGAGTTTATAATGGTTTACCTTGCGTGCCAACATGCTATTAAAATGGTTGTGATGTGGTATAGTTAGGTGGTATCCTCCTTTGAATGATTCGAGTGACTCGACTTGGCACATGTTCACACATGTAGTTGAAACAAATCAACATAGCTTTCACGATATTTATGTTCATGGTGGATTATATCGTACTCATGCTTGCACTCAATGTTTATTAATTTTAATGCATGTTCATGACTGTTGTCGCTCTCTAGTTGGTCGCTTCCCAGTCTCTTTCTAGCCTTCACTTGTACTAAGCGGGAATACTGCTTGTGCATCCAATCCCTTAAACCCCAAAGTTATTCCATATGAGTCCACCATACCTTCCTATATGCGATATCTACCTGCCGTTTCAAGTAAATTTGTATGTGCCAAACTCTAAGCCTTCAAATGAAATTCTGTTTTGTATACTCGAAGAGCTCATGTATCAACTAGGGCTATCTGTATCTTGCATGCTAGGCGGGTTATTCTCAAGAGGAGTGGACTCCGCTCCTCACTCACGAGAAAATGGCTGGTCACCGGGATGCCCAGTCCCATGCTTTATGCAAATCAAATTGAAATAATTGCAAACAAAACTCCCCCGGGACTCTTGTTAGTTGGAGGCACTCGTTGTTTCGAGCAAGCCATGGATTGATGCTTGTTGGTGGAGGGGGAGTATAAACTTTACCATTCTGTTTGGGAACCGCCTATAATGTGTGTAGCATGGAAGATATCGAGATCTCTCGGTTGTTATGTTGACAATGAAAGTATGCCGCTCAAAATATTATTTATCTCTATTTCAAAACCGAGCTCTGACACCTCTACAAATCCCTGCTTCCCTCTGCGAAGGGCCTATTGTCGGTGTCAAAACCGGCGGATCTCGGGTAGGGGGTCCCGATCTGTGCGTCAAGGCTGATGGTAACAGGAAGCAAGGGACACAGATGTTTACCCAGGTTCGGGCCCTCTCGATGGAGGTAAAAACCTACTTCCTGCTTGATTAATATTGATGATATGGGTAGTACAAGAGTATATCTACCACGAGATCGTAGAGGCTAAACCCTAAGAGCTAGCCTATGATGGTATGATTGTAATTGTGATCGGCCTACTAAGGACCATCCTCTCCGGTTTATATAGGCACCGGAGGGGCTAGGAACTTTACATGGAGTCGGTTACAAGGAAGGAAATATAATATCCGGATCGCCAAGCTTGCCTTCCACACCAAGGAAAGTCCCATCCGGACACGGGCCGAAGTCTTGAGTATTGTATCTTCACGCTTCAATAGTCCGGACGTTGTACACAATCCGGCTGTCCGGATACCCCCTAATCCAGGACTCCCTCAATAGCCCCTGAACCAGGCTTCAATGACGACGAGTCCGGCGCGCAGTCCTGTCTTCGGCATTGCAGGGCGGGTTCCTCCTCCGAATACTCCAAGGTAATTATCGAACACTCAAACCGTGTCCGGATCCACAAGATGATTTTCGTATGCCACCGTAGAGAGAATGATGTTTCACAAATGCAATCTGCTGACAACTTTTCAAGCAAGGCGACGTGTCATTACGGTCGGGTCATTATTCGGACCGTCTTCCCACAACCAGCCACAGCGCATATTGCGAGGCGATTTCCTTGACACGTCTTGTCAAAGCAGAGATCGTGCCCCCTTATCACGGGATTCTCATCAATACGTGTACGGGTAGTCCCACCACAACATTAATCATGGCGCTTGGGAAGCAAGCGATTCTCAACGGGCAAGTGGGGAGGCGCACCGCTTTCGTCGCCTCTATAAAGGGATAAGATTTCCTCATTTTACCCACGCCTTCTTCCTTCTCTGCCCTCTTGCCCCGCCGAGCTCAGGCGCCCAAGCCCAAGTCTCCTCCGCACAGCTAGACATGTCGGAGCAGGAGGCAAGTGGGTGGCCGACCATCGAGGAGAAGCACATCACGATCTTGGGCGGCGGATACTTGGCCGTGGGCGTAGCGCACCGGCTACGGACGCTGGGCAGGTCATTCCGACCCGAGGACCCCACGAGAGAGTCGTGTTAAATCGCCCGCCGTCCATGGACTGGGATTTCCACTCCGTCCCTTAGTCCGGGCTCATGTTCTACTATGGGCTGAATTTCCATGATCTAGCCAATTTAAATCCTCAACATCTCGGCGTTCATAAATGCGTTTGCGAAGCTTTCCTCGCATCCGGCCTCCTCGGCCTATGGCTGCAAAT